>JARHVA010001291.1:1185000-1565000 GCA_037957365.1 Torreya grandis
AATATTGAAGAGGCTATTGTTGACTAATTTTGACTTTTAGGTTAAAATAGGGCACCCCTAGTAAAAAACTTCACTTTTAGGCAATTAAAAAGGTGTAATATGTTTTGATAAGGAGTTTCATAGGTAAATTAGTGTTAATTGATGTTGTAATATATTTTATTAAGTGTTGTCTAGGTCCATTTATCATTTTAGATCATTTTAAGGGGTCTAAATAGTACATTTAATGCTTTGTATGCATTTCTTTGGAATTATGCAAGTGTAAAGGAGTTGTATCATGTGCCATGTATCTTAGGAGGTATTTATCAACTTTCATTAACTAAAATTTGTAGGTTGTCTAAACAAAAGGTAGTTTTTTTTGCCAAGGAGAGAGAAATGGACACTTATACAACTACTTTGGGAAGCATGCCAATTAGAAAACGTGGTGGTGTGACTCTTCACCTCCCCATAGGTCATTAACATATTTTAATTGAATAAATTACATAATAAAATGCATTTATAACTCATTTTTCTTCCTTTTCCTATTGGTATTTAAAGGAAGGTGAAATTCAAGTGCTCATTATGTGCCATATAGTTTGACTTAGATAAAATAATCTTGAGTATGGATATTGATCACATTATAATTCACATACATAATAATAATTTCCAATTTTGTCCCTCCTCCTTTATGAATGATTTTTAACACTTCAGGTTTCTTTTTATGCCTATTCAGCCATTCGGGAGTCTTTTTTTGAATTTGTTTCAAATTTTCTTACTTTGGATTGATGGAATGGTTTGTTTTAGGTGATTATAAATGTTTTTAAAGATGATATTATGGTTATTTTGGTGTTTTAATTTTTAAATACTTGGGAAAGCCTCCTTTAGGGTTGTACATGCTTGCAAATGGCCTAGTTTGCATTAGCAGTTAGTTTAATTGCTTTGTGAGTGGTTTCTCCACATTAGAACAAGGGATTTGGTTCTTGTTTTGATTATTATCCTAATTTTTCTTATATATTAAAGGGTTGATAAGTGTTTTTATGGTATTTTTAAGGCCTTGAATTGTATTTTTTCTTGCTCTCTCATGTTTTGCTTGCATATAACAATGTAAGTTTAACTTATAAGAGCATGTTGAGTCATCTTCATTTGAATAAAGGATTGGTAATGTTTTAAATTCCTTGGAAAAATTATAATGAAATTTTATTATCATAGAAGAGATCCTAAGGCCTAAACTATGCATAATTGTTCACATGCTAGGTTGTTATAGTCACCTTGCACTTGAGCTTTAGGAAGTTTATATGAAGCATAAATGGTAAAATACATGGTGTAACTCGTGATTAATACATAAAATATATAAGACTACTTATTTCCATGATAGGAAGGTTTAGATGATTCTAAAAGTGGATTATTCACTCCAAAAAAAAGAGTTGACTGTTTTGGGTTCTCAATCCCAAAATTCACCTAATGGAGGTCTTGAGGGTTTTTTTAGATGATGTGTGCCATATTATAAGAGGTTTCCAACATCCTTGTTTGTTTCATCTTGCATCCATATCCTCCAAAACAAAATCATGCCAAGTTTGATGGAAAAATAGGAGTGGAACATAGGTTTTGAGACCTCCCTAAATGGCTAAAAAACATTGATTTTAGATAGTGATGTCTACATGGATGAATGACAAAGTTGAGTTACACTTCAATTTCATGAACCTAGATCATGCTAGAAAGTTCAAACAGTCCAAAATGGTACAAGGAGAAATATTGAGATATTTTTACAAAGGAAAAGATGTTTTTTGATGTTTGAACTCCTAATGAGAACCCCATGTCTATAAAGGTTTGGGACAACATAGTCAAATACGGTATCTTGACAATGAGGTAAAAGTTGATGCTTGGAATTTTATTTTAGAATTATTAATGTTATATGGGTGAAATTAATGAATGGTAACTTAAGGGAGTTCCTTATTAACTTATTCACATCACCCAACAAGCTCATATATATCTACAAGCATCCCTAAGCCTATAAACACAGTCAAACTAGCAGTGAGGTGAATGCTTGAGTTTTAGACCTCCTTTGGAGTAATTAAAGTAATATTAGTTAAAATAAGGGGTTATTTATTCAAATTAAATTTTTATTATTGTAAAAAAATCATGGACGAAACCTTCAAATGGAAAAAAAATCACTAAACAGGGGTAGGAATGGAGATAAACACAGTCAAGGTAGGGGTATGCCAAATGCAGGACCTAGACATGGTAATGCACGATTTGAAGGATTTTTACATGAATAAAAGAATTATTAAGGGTTATTAACAATTAAAATTTTAAATAAAGTCTTAAAAATCCCAAAACAAGCTCATGACAACCTACAATAATCATAAGGTAGTGATTTCCTTTTCTAGGCATTATAGGACTATTCTTGGTTTCCATGGCATAGAAGGTGTTTAAGGTGAAAATAAGATATATAATGATTTTTAAAAATAACTATAGGTATATATATCCCATAATATATAAAAATATATATATATAATAATTCTTTTTCTCTCCAAGTGCATCCTATACCATGCCCACCTCAAACTATGTTTTCCCAAAAGTCGACCTTGCAAACTTGGAGAGTTGGAGGACCAAATGGAGGAAATGAGAGATAAATTTTGTTTAAAATTACCCTTATTACATATATAAAATTATATAATAATAATATTTTATGATATAATATGGAAAAAATCACTATTTTTTCTCAGACCAAGGGCAATTTTATTGTGCAGGAAGTGTCAATTTAGGGGAAATGATGAAATGTTGAACCAGAAAGATATAAAAGACAAATTTATGATTTTATAAGATTTAGGGGAAATAAATAAACCAATTAAAACTTAATATATGGTATTTAATCATAGAGGTTGTTCAAACCTAGGAGGTTTACATGCATACCTAGTGGGAATCATTACGCCTAAAAGCCAAACTAAGTGTCATTTGCATTTTTAGAATTTTCCATGCATTCAAATTTATTGTAAAATGTTTTAAGGGGTCAATAAGATTTTTTAGATTGATAATGAGTCAAATTAAACCATTGGAGTGTTAGGTTGGGTCTCAAATGGCAAGTAGGCCTACTAGCAAGGTTTAGGCCTCAAGCCAAACAAGGGTAAGTTTTCATTTTGTGATCTTTAGGAGATAATATAATGATGATAAAATGTTTTTGGGTTTTTTATATAGGTTTTTGAGCCATTTTTTTGTAAATAAATTCATCAAAAGGCCAATTCTTGGCTTTGAGGCTCCCAAACCCTCACAAAATGCACTAAATGGCATGAATGGTCATCTTGGAATGCTCATGTCTTTCATGAGACTTTTAATAGGACTTGGAGATGTTAAATGAGGTTTTAGGGGATTATTAAGAAGACAAAATTTCAATTTTGAGATAAGTTCAATGTCAGACCTTTATAAACAAAGGTCAAGAAAGCTGGTCACTCTAAAACCCTCTTTAAACCTTGTTTGAGACCGAGAGGTGAAAATGTGCCTAAAAGTGCCACCAAATGGAGTAATTTTAACCTTAGTGATGAAGATAAGTTGTTTATAACTCTAATAGGATCATAACCATGGCATTGGTTTTTATAGAACTATATGGATCAGAGTAAAATTGGTATTGTTTTGACCATTTAGAGAGGTGTGTAGGATACAAGAGGAATTAGGAGATGAAAAAAATCTTGGAAGTAATATATACACTTGATATAACTCCAAAAATTCACATCATCTCATGAATCAAACTCTAAGCTCCCAAACTAGGCCCTCACTTTTAGCCAGTCTAGTGAGGATTTGGAGAAAATGGTAAGTCTTTATTTGGAGAACCTTTTAAGGCCATATTATTGTTATTTATGGTATGATAAATCCTTACACATGTAATTTATTCTATTTTATGGATCATATTGTAGATATGAATAGTTTTTAAATGCCAAGTGTGAAGAGTGAAGGGAAAAGAGCCAAGTGTGATAATACATGGCCAAGATGGTAGGAAGGGTCAAGAGTCTCCCCAATACATTTTAGGTCTTCTTAGAAACCCCTCATACTGAGATTCATCATCAATATTAATTAGATGTAGAGTTTGGGTAGTTTTGTAAGACCAATCATAAAGGGGCAGTTTTTTATGCATAAAAGAGGAGTTTATTGATTGTTTACAAGTCCTGAATGATTCTATATGATATTTGTAACTCTTGACATGGATTATCTCACCCAATAACTATCTCTCTCATGAATTTTTAATTTATTTGAGAAATTGACACATGTCCTAGTGACTCTTTGACTTCCCTTCTCTCTACTTTCCCATTTCTTCTATAAATTTTGGGCTTTTGGCTATTGTATTGGATCTCTCTACCTAGGTATGGTGAAGCCCTAACAAAATTTTACCTTGAATAAACAAATACAATTATTTTACCTCATTCAAAAATTTCATTAATTTTACATGTTTGGTATTAGTCTTGTGCAAGTGTAATTTATATTCACCTTCACATGTTGATTCCATTAGTACCTAGTGTATTTTGATTTCCTTAATACAGGTCAATAAGAAGTGTCTGAAGAGAATGTAGGTGTAAGTGTGTAGGATACTCAAAATAGTATCTTATAATTCATATTTTTTATTTCCTCATATCCTATGTCATATCCAAGACCCCATGTTGAAGCATTGATGTGAGAGGAGAGATTGATGTTGAATGAAGTGTGTGTGCTACTTGTCCTTAGTTTCAAGTGTATGTAAAAGGTATGAGTATATCTAATATTTTGGTGCATCACCAAAAGTATAATAGGTTAATTTTAGTTATTTTAACCCTTTTCATCCCCCAAAATTTTTAGTATTATGACTATGAACTGAAATGATGCATCAAGGTGAGCTAGCCTTGAATCTAGAGATCCACCTCTTAATAGGGATACCCACAGCCCTGAGGTGGTTCAATGGTTTCAATTAAAGAAGAAGAAGATGGTCTCATCTCCTCATTGGGTGAAATTTCAAGTTAAAATAGGTTTTATCATGTTTGGTGGGATTGTTGAGTCAGTTCCTTGAGGAATTTTGGTGTTCTCCTTAAGACATCAGCCTTTAGAGGCAATTCTAATAAACATAAATGGAGACTGCATGTACATATATGTTGGTTAAAAAGCCTAGGTATACCAAATGAAGTTATTTCCATGTTCCATACTCTTTTTTGAAGTTATTTAAGGATATTTTTGATTTTGATCTTGTTTTAGAACAATTAGAGGAGTTATGTCCAACTTTTCATCTTCCTCTTGATTATGAGTAAGTTCATGTCTAGTATTATCATGATAATCAACAAGAATATGGTGTCAATGACCAGACCTATCAAGTTTGTACTCCATAAAACTAACCAAGCTCTCCTCCAAGCCATTCCATTACTAGTTTCAAAATAACTCTTCGTGGTTACCAATAATACATGCTAGACCTTGACACTAGACATGGTTATGGTGAAATCATAACTAGTGTTAGTATTGAGAGTGTAAATAATGCCTTAGAATAAATAAAGGAGTGGATACCTATAGAGGGGGATAATTTTCCAAATATTACATATGAAATTATTGATGTGTGTGGTTTTATCTTTAATCTAGAGGAGATATAGAGAGTTTATGAACAAATCCCATCTTTGTAACCTAAAAACTCCCCACATTCACATTCAAGTGTGCCATCCTTGTACCTTAAAAATTCTAGTCCAACTATGTGTCCTAATACCCAAACAAATACCTCATATACTTATCCAAGTTTACCTTCTTGGAAATCCAACCAGGAAAGCATCTTAAGGAACAATAACATCATGGTTAAGCAAGTTCATTTATTGGGAGAGGATTTTGAGAGAGAGACATTAAACTTTGAAGCTCATTTTGAAAGGGAGTTTGAATTGGCCAATCAAGCCTTGATGTAGTCCATCATGGAAAGGGAAGCTAAACTATCTAAAACTAATTCTCTAAATTGTAGTTAAAGTGTGAATCCCAAGGAAACTATAGGTTACCTAGACATATATTTCACCCTTTCATCAGCCTCTCAATTCCATGAAGCTATCCTTGAACCCACCTTACCTAGATGGATATATGTGATATTATCCCATGAGGAATAGAACAAGTCATGTTTAAATGGATAAGTTGTTAAGAAAGAGACATTGGGAACCATTCAAGACCCTCCCACCCCTGCTCAAGAAGCTATTGAACCCATCCTTCCACCTCTTCTAACTAATAAAATTTTCCCTCTTAATGTTGAGAATTATCTTGGTACTTGGGAATCCGCTTTGGCCAAGCTCCCTATTTTTCTCATGTTGTGAGGATATGAAAGAAGATTATCCTTGTGTTAAAAAAGATGCCTTGGAATAAGTTCTCTTGGAATCTGAGGAAGAAGAAGAAATGGCCTTTTTTGTTTCTCCTTTTCTTGATTTAGGAAATCCAAAGGATGATGAAATATGGTAAACATTTGAGATCATATGTATTGAATTTGAAGCTCTCAAAGAAACTACAAATCCCTTGGAGCTGACTAGTCATAGCAAGCAAGAAAATGTGGCTCAAAAGAAGGACATGTGGCAGATTTACCTACAAATGTTCCAAGATTATTAAGAGGAAAAGAAAAAGATCCTATAAAATCAATCTAAAGATGAGAGATAACAAATAGATGTTGAAGATCAGCATCATGAAGAGAACCTAGATCATAGTAGAGCAATCTATGATTATTTTAGGCTTTTGGAAGGTAACTTGGAGCTTGTCTTAAAATCTACCTATGAAACCACCTCAAAAAATATTCATGAAGAATGAAATAAATAAAAACCTTAAAATGGTTATGATACAATGCTCCTTGAAGAGTTTAAAGAGATTATGATAATGGAAAAGGATGATGAGATCCTTCAAGGAGAGATGAACTTCCAACAAGCTGTTGCATACATGGAATTTTAGATTTGTCATGTTGATATGAAGTGACAATAGTTTGAGGCATGATTTGAAGTCCAAGAAGGCCTTAACTACTTTGATAATGCATGGGATATGACTCCATTAAATTATGTATAAAATCAAAGAGCAAATAGGAAGCAAGAGTCATCTAACACCTCATATAAGAAGAAGCATGCCTACCACCCTCACTCATATAGTGAGGAAGGAGACCTAAGCAACTCCCATTTTGATCTAGAAAGGGAGGTATAATCAAGAGAAGTTTACATATTTATTTCCTTTTTATTGTGTTTGTTTTCCCTAAGTGCTAAGTAGTACGTGTGTTTGTTTTAGTCTTTGTTGTGTGTCTCTTTATTTTGTGTGTTTGATGTTGTCAATGGTTGTCTTGTTAATCAAGGTTTGAGTCAATGGTCAAGGCCTCTCTTTTACTTCAGTCCTTATATGACTCCATAAGTCCAATGTACTAATAAGGCTATTGGTTTAGTTAGTATATCAGGCATACTACCCCTATGAGTCACCAATTTGTTGACCAATTTTGACTTTTAGTTCAAAATAGGGCAACCCTAGTAAAAATCATAAATTTTAGGAGTTTAAAGGGGTGTAATATGTTTTTATAAGGTTTTTCATAGGTAAATTATTGTTAATTAATGTTTTAATAACTTTGGTTAAGTGTTCTCTAGGTTTATTTATCATTTTAAATCATTTTAAGGGGTCTAAATAGTGCATTTAATGCTTTGTGTAGGTTTATTGAGAATTAAGCAATTTTAAATGAGTTTTATCACATGCCATGTGTCTTAAGAGGTATTTAGAAACTATATTTAATTGATATTTTTAGGTTGTTTAGACAAAAGGCAATTTTCCTAGCCAAGAAGAGAGACATGGGTACTTATACAACTTCCTTCGAAAGCATACCACTTTTAAAATGTTTTGGTTCGAATATTCACATCCCAAAATGTTTTTAGCATGTTTCAATTGAATAAATTGCATAAAAATGCATCTACAACTCAATTTTCTTCTGTTTCCTCTTGGCATGTCAAAGAAGGTCAACTTCAAGTGCTCACTATGGGATGTATAGTTTGAGTTGAATTAAATGCTCTTGGGGGTGGATATTGATCTAATTCTACTCCACATCCATAATAAGTTGTTGAAATTTGGTTCCTCCTCCTTTATGAATGATCATTAACAATCCAAGTAGCTTTTTATGACTATTCAACGATGAGGGGATGTATTTTTTAATTTATTTCATCTTTTCTTACTTTGGATTTGTTGGGTGAATATTTTGTCGTCAACTAACTGATGACAAAATGGGTATATCAGCCATAGCGTAGGGAGATTTACACCATGAAGAGTATGGGTTTACCAAATCTGGATGAAGTAAATCTCTCCTCTCATCAAGGGGAGGTTCCCTATTAATACTTACGTGCCAGATATATAATTAAGCAAAAAATAACACATGGGGGTGGTATAATAGCATCTACCTCTCTTTTTTCAGAGGTAATGTACAAGGAACAAAAGAGGGAAAATCATGGTCTATCGCTAACAACACTCCTCTTCTTTCAAGAATGGTATTAAACAGAGAGCAAGAAATCACCTAAAGTAACAAAGTCACAAGAACGCTCACACAAGCACAAAGTCTTCACCTGAAACTACAAAAGATAACTGAATCTCAAAGATAAAAGCAGCACAAAGTCTATCTTCTACCCTCTAGAAATGCCCTTAGATAAAATAAACACACCCACTTTGCTTATTAAATTAGATGAATAAGATATTACTAGGAAAAAAGACATAAGAACTATTTCCTAAATAACATAGACAATCTCAACACAAAGTTTGAAATAACTTGCTTCTCATTCATTCAACAGAATATGATTTACAAATTTGAGCACAAAGTCTCAAAAGTTGCTTCAATTTCAACAGAGTATTTGCTATTAATTTTTTCCAGATCGTATTACAAATGAGGTTTCCACTATATATAGGGAGAAAATCCTCAAAAATAGAAAATAATAAAATATACAAAATATCTTGGTCAAAGATGACTCATCTTTGACTTTTAGATATTTTTCTAAACTTTTACATGTAATTACATTTTTAAAAACTACATGCACTTTGCACAAAATAGAAGTGCAAAAAGATAGATGAAGAAAAAAGGAGAGAGAGATTCAGTTTGGGCCACCAGGTTTCTTCAGATGAGCATCGTACATTGCAATAGATGCCTGAATTCCTATGCTGTCTAGTGCAACTGCATTCTTGGAGATGATTCTCGATCTGATCAATGTGTCCTTCAATGCTGTGATGGCTTTAGTGTGGCTGGTTAACCTAGATTTTAGAATCTCCAAAGTTAACTGAGCATCTAGAATGTTGTCCACTGAAGACATTGAAAATGATTTTTCTTCAAAATCTTTCCAAATCATCTCCTTAAAACTCTGAATCATCTCTTCAATCGAAAGAAACTGATGGTCCTTAGAGGTCAAGTCACATGGTAGCTCTTCTAACTTATTTAGCAGGCTCATGTTACTCTTCTCACTAGCTTCCTTGAAAGCTTTAAGATCATCAATTAAATCTTTGAGTACCTAGATTCTGAAGACCAGTGACTCCTTGATCTCAACATAGGAGTCCTTGTTGGAGATGACATCGATAGATATCAGGGTGGTCTTTTTAGATTTTTCATTTCTTTCCATCTACCGAGATCTTTCTCCAAGTTGTCAATCTCTTGAGAAGTGAGGGAGACGAAGGCATCTACCTATGTTTTTACTTTCTTCATTTTACCTGTCCTTTTTGCCACTTCTATAAGCAAAGAAATTCCCTGAGTATGCATTCTTTTGATATAGTCCTCCAAGACTTTCCCCTTTAAATAAGTCTTTTCTACTCTTTGAATGACTGAGTCATCCACTGAGAAGGCCTCTGGAGTTGCTGCTTTTGCTGACACTAACTTGCCAAAGTTGAACTCATCTAGGGAGATGGCCATCTTCTTTCTTTTTGGCATGAAAGCAGACATCCAAGGCAGGAGAGAAGTACCTATTATGGCAATGGTTGTCTCTACTCATGTTAATGTAGCAGCTTTTATGCTGCTAGTGGTGATAGTAAGTGTAGTCAGAGTAACTGGCAAAACTACACCAACTACTGATTCTAGCTCAGGTGCAAGGCTTGCTGGCAAGGTGAAAGAAGGAGATGACAAACTTAGAATGGATCCAGAAGAACGAAGGGAACCTTTGGAAGGACCCTGAAGATCACCAAAAACAACCCTAGAAGGAGAAGCAGCTCTGAAAGAGGGGACACTAATTGGGGAGATAGGAGAAATGGGCACCCCATGAGATTGAGGGGGAGAAGGAGAGGCAATCTAGATTGGTGGAGCTTGTTCTTGCGAGAGTGGAGACCCAACACTTGGTTGTTCTGATGGTTGATCCTCTATTTCCATGGGCTAAGCTACCTGTGCCTCAGGGTTTTGTTCTTTGGTTCCTTTTATCACCATTTCAGGCTCTTCAGTGGCCTTAGGTTTCTTGGATATAAAGATGATCCTTGGATTGTGAGGCCCAGAATAAGAAGGGACATCACCCTTGTTTTTGGTTCTATTCTCTACTTTCCTCTTTAATTTTGCCTGGTATTCAGCCTCTGATCCTATAATAAATTCTCTCAAGGTGATCCCTTTGGTTGCTAATCAATCATTGGTGTTAGCCAATGTTGGTTCGAATCTTTTTCTTAGAGAAGTAAGCTCCTTCTGAGACCACTGAATTGGAGGGAGAGGAGAACTAGCAACCTTTTCTGCCAGATACCTATTGTTTATGATGTTCCCATAATCAATTAGACTAGATGGGATCTCTGCAAGTTTGAGGTATTCTATCTGCTCCAGTGTTAGACAACAATAGTCTATTTTCCTTATTTCTTTGACCGTCCTCAGGTCCACCCAGATATCCTCAATCATGGGTTTGTGGGACTGAGTTTTCCTTCTGATCTTTTCCTTGACTCCCTTGTAGTCAAATTTCTCCCATCTCTTGAATGGATTGATAGTAACCATATACATTTCTATTTCCATAACCCTAGCTTTGGTTGATGTGGCAATTGAAAACCTACCAATCTGGATCAAAAACTTGAAATCGGGTCTCTTGAGTTCCATCTGTTTAGTATGCATGACAGCCAGTTGTCGGCAAAGCTCCATTAGGACTAACTTGTCTGAAGGGAATTTGGGGAGCATATAAGGGTATCCTTCATAAAAACCAACCCAAAGATAATAGAAATTAGGGAACTGGAGGAACATGCAGCTATAGCCGTTTACTACTACCCAAGCCTCATTTGATATTCTCTTCTACTCGAGCTGAGGATCGAAGTGACACAAAAACATGGCAAAGAATGCATCATTGACTCATTTGAAATGATGTGTTGACCCCTGAAGCATCAGCTGAGGATAATACGAGTAGACCAGGGTGATCTTTCTATCTCCTGCTATAGTTAATCCTAAAAAAGATTGCATTGTGGCAGCTATATAGACTAGGTACGAAGTCATGTAGAACTTGAAGGAAGTCTGTACCTTGGTCAACTATTCATGAATGGCATTGCTAATTTGTTCTCTCCAAAAGATAGTTTGCTTGCCCTGGAGGATGATCTTAATGAATGGGTACATCCATTCAAGAAATTATGAAGAAGACGGGAGGCCCCGTACTCTGCTAAGAAGGGTGATCAAGTCACCAACTTCTTCGACAAAGTCACTCCTTGGGAAGTTCTTTAGCCATCTGGAGAGGCTGATCCTGGGGGTCTTTATCCACTTGTAATTTATTACTTTCTTTTCCCTTTTAGGGCCTTTGTCATACTCCTTTTGTGTGTTCACGAAGTTGATTTGGGTTACTTCGATGGTTGGAGGACACAAGAAAACTTTGTCGATAAAATCAGGGTCTAACTGAATTATCATGTTACCACTGGCGTCTAAAACCAATCTAGTCTCTTTGTTGTAAAAATGTGCACATAAGAGGATGAACTCAGCATGATGTGCTGCCATCAAAAAGGTGGCCACTAGGTGGATGTTGCTCTCAACAATCCTCTTTATCCCAGTGCTGGGATTTGTCACCTTTTTTCGCACCAGGAACTCAGCCATGTCTACGTGGCTGATCTTGGTGTCTCAAATGTCATCAACATTCGAGGAGACTGATGTGGGCAGAAAGATGCCCTGGTACTTATATTTCATGCTTTTTGCCTTTTTTGGAGACGCTTCCATCATGGAGAACGATCGTGATTGGATGGGAGCAAGTGTGCAGGAAGCAATGAGGAGAATGAGGCTCAAATCGGATTATATGGGGTGAAAAACCCATCCTAACAACCCGCTGCATGCGGCCATTAATGCTTGCATGAAAATCGAGGCTTGCAAGGGTGGAAATTTTTGCTACCCTTGCATTTTTTGGTTCATTTTGTAGGGGTGGTGATTTTTGTCGCCCTTACATGCCAAGGAGTAGGGGTGGCAAAAATTGCCGCCCTTGCTGAAAAAGTGCAGGGGTGGCAAAATTTTCTGCCCTTGCACAAAAAGCAAAGGAAATGCAGAGGTAGAAAAAAATACCGCCCCTACGAGAAAAAAGAAAGAAAAGACAAACTCTGGAAGGAGAGTCTGGGGGGAAAAATTGGCTGGGATGAGTTTGTAACCACTTTCTCGTTCCGAGGCCAAGGTGAAAATTAATTTTGAAATTCATCTCAAAAAACAAACTTAGAGAGATGAAAGATGAAACAGACAAGTTTCGTAGGGGGTTATTTCCAAAAATTGAGCTAACGAGGTGAATATTTTGTCATCAACTAACTGATGACAAAATGGGTATATCAGCCACAGCGTAGGGAGATTTACACTACAAAGAGTATGGGTTTACCAGATCTGGACAAAGTAAATCTCTCCTCTCATCAAGGGGAGGTTCCCTATTAATACTTATATGTCGGATATATAATTAAGTAGAAAATAACACATGGGGGTGGTATAACAGCATCTACCTCTCTTTTTTTAGAGGTAATGTACAAGGAACAAAAGAGAGAAAATCTTGGTCTATCGCTAACAACACTCCTCTTCTTTCAAGAATGGTATTAAACAGAGAGCAAGAAATCACCTGAAGTAACAAAGTCACAAGAATGCTCGTGCAAGCACAAAGTCTTCTGTAGCTTCTTCACAGATCTGAAACAAGTACAACCATAGAGTAAAATGAAGCACAAAGTCTTCACCTGAAACTACAAAAGATAACTAAATCTCAAAGATAAAAATAGCACAAAGTCTATCTTCTACCCTCTAGAAATGCCTTTAGATAAAATAAACACACCCAATCTGCTTATTAAATCAAATGAATAAGATATTATCAAGAAAAAGGACATAAGAACTATTTCCTAAATAACACAGACAATCTCAACACAAAATCTAAAATAACTTGCTTCGCATTCATTCAACAGAATATGATTTACAAATTCAAGCATGAAGTCTCAAAATTTGCTTCAATTTCAATAGAGTATTTGCTATTAATTTTTCCCAGATCGTATTACAAATGAGGTCTCCACTATATATAGGGAAAAAATCCTCAAAAATAGAAAATAATAAAATATACAAAATATCTTGGTCAAAGATGACTCATCTTTGACTTTTAGATATTTTTTTAAACGTTTACATGTAATTACTGTTTTCAAAACTGCATGCACTTTGCACAAAATAGAAGTGCATAAAGATAGAAGAGGAAAGAAGGAGAGAGAGATTCAGTTTGGGCCGCCAGGTTTCTCTAGATGAGCATCATACATTGTGATAGATGCGTAAATTCCTATGCTATCTGGTGCAACTGCATTCTTAGAGATGATTCTCGCTCTGATCAATGCATCCTTCAATGCTGTGATGGCTTTAGCATGGCCGGTTAACCTAGATTTTAGATTCTCCAAAGTTAACTGAGCATCTAGAATGCTGTCCACCGAAGACATTAAAAATATTTTTTCTTCAAAATCTTTTTGAATCATCTCCTTGAAACTCTGAATCATCTCTTCAGCTAGAAGGAACTGATGGTCCTTAGAGGTCAAGTCGCATGGCAGCTCTTCTAACTTATTTAGTAGGCTCAGGTCACTCTTCTCACTAGCTTCCTTGAAAGCTTTAAGATCATCGATTAAATCTTTGAGTACCTAGATTTTGAAGACCAGTGACTCCTTGATCTCAACATAGGAGTCCTTGTTGGAGATGACACCGATAGATATCAGGGTGCTCTTTTTGATATTTTTCATTTCTTTCCATCTACTGAGATCTTTCTCCAAATTGTCAATCTCTTGAGAAATGAGGGAGATGAAGTCATCTACCTGTGTTTTTACTTTCTTCATTTTACCTATCTTTTCTACCACTTCTGTAAGCAAAAAAACTCCCTGAGTATGCATTCTTTTGATATAGTCCTCCAAGACTTTCCCCTTTAAATAAGTCTTTTCTACTCTTTGAATGACCAAGTCATCCATTGAGAAGGCCTCTAGAGTTGCTGCTTTTACCGACACTAACCTGCCAAAGTCAAACTCATCTCGAGAGATGGCCATCTTCTTTCTTTTTGGTGTGAAAGTAGACATCCAAGGTAGGAGAGAAGAACCTGTTATGGTAATGGTAGTCTCTACTAGTGTTACTATAGTAGTTTATATGCTGCTAGTGGTGACAGTAGTTGTAGTCAGAGTAACTAGCAAAACTGCACCAACTACTGATTCTTGCTCGGGTGCAGGGCTTGCTGGCAAGGTGAAAGAAGGAGATGATAGACTTGGAATGGATCCAAAAGAGTGATGGGAACCTCTGAAAGGACCATGAGGATCGCCAAAAACAACCCTAGAAGGAGAAGCGGTTTCGGAAGAGGGGACACTGATTGGGGAGATAGGAGAAATGGGCACCACAAGAGATTGAGGAGGAGAAGGAGAGGTGCTCTGGATTGGTTGTGCTTGTTCCTGCGAGAGTGGAGACCCAACACTTGGTTATTCTGATGGTTGATCCTCTATTTACATGGGCTAAGCTACCTGTGCCTTAGGGTTTTGTTCTTTGGTTCCTTTTTTCACCGCTACAGGCTCTTTAGTGGCCTTAGGTTTTTTGGATACAAAGACGATCTTTGGCTTGTGAGGCCCAGAAGAAGAAGGGACATCACCCTTATTTTTGGTTCTATTTTCCACTTTTCTCTTCAATTCTACTTGGTATTCAGCCTCTGATCCTATAATAAATTCTCTCAAGGTGATCCCTTTGGCTGCTAACCAATCATTGGTCTTAGCCAATATTGGTTCAAATCTTTTTCTCAGAGAAGTCAGCGCCTTTTGAGACCACTAAATTAGAGGAAGAGGGGAACCAACAACCTTTTCTGTCAAATACCTATTGTTTATGATGTTCCCATCATCAATTAGACCAGATGGGATCTCTACAAGTTTGAGGTATTCCATCTGCTCCAGTGTTAGACGGCAATAGTCCATTTTTCTTACTTCTTCGGCCGTCCTCAGGTCCACCTAGATATCCTCAATCATGGGTTTATGGGACTGAGTTTTCCTTCTAATCTTTTCCTTAACTCCCCTATAGTCAAATTTCTCCTGTCTCTTGAATGGCTTGATAATAAATATCTGTATTTCTATTTCCATAACCTTGGCTTTGGTTTATGTGGCAACTAAAAACCTGCCAATCTGGATCGAAAACTTGAAATCGGGTCTCTTGAGTTCCATCTATTTAATATGCACGATAGCCAGTTGTCAGCAAAGCTCCATTAGGACTAACTTATCTGAAGGGAATTTGGGGAGCATATAAGGGTATCCTTGGTAAAAACCAACCCGAAGATAACAAAAAGTAGGGAACTAGAGGAACATGCAGCCATAGCCGTTTACTACTGCCCAAGCCTCATCTGATATTCTTTTCTGCTCAAGCTGAGGATCGAAGAGACACAAAAACACGACAAAGAATGTGTCATTGACTTGTTTGAAATGATGTGTTAACCCCTAAAGCATTAGCTAAGGATAATACGAGTAGACTGGGGTGATCTTTATATCTCCTACTGTAGTTAATCCTGGGAAAGATTGCATTGTAGCAGCTATATAGACCAGGTACGAAGTCATGTAGAACTTGAAGGAAGTCTGTACCTTGGTCAACTATTCATGAATGGCATTGCTGATTTTTTCTCCCCAAAAGATAGTTTGCTTGCCCTGGAGGATGATCTTAATGAATGGGTACATCCATTCATGGAACTGTGAAGAAGATGGGAGGCCCCGTACTCTTCTGAGAAGGGTGATCAAGTCACCAACTTCTTCGACGAAGTCACTCCTTGGGAAGTTCTTCAGCCATTTGGAGAGGCCAGTCTTGGGGGTCTTTAGCCACTTGTAATTGATTACTTTCTTTGACCTTTCAGAGTCTTTGTCGTACTCCTTTTGTGCATTCACGAAGTTGATTTGGGTTACTTCGGTGGCTGGAGGACACAAAAAAACTTTGTTGATAAAATCAGGGTCTAACTGAATTATCATGCTGCCACTAGCGTCTGAAACTAATCTGGTCTCTTTTTTGTAAAAATGCACGCACTGGAGGATGAACTCAACATGATGTGCTACTACCAGAAAGGTGGCCACCAAGTGGATGTTGCTCTCAATAATCCTCTTTATCCCAGTGTTGGGATTTGTCACCTTTATTCATGCCAAGAACTCGGCCATGTCCACGTGGCCAATCTCGGTGTCTCAAATGTCATCGACATTCGAGGAGATTGATGTGGGTGGGAAGATGCCCTGGTACTTATATTTCATGCTTTTTGCCTTTTTGGGAGATGCTTTCGTCATGGAGAACGATCGTGACTAGATGGAAGCAAGTGTGCAGGAATCTGCTGAAGGTGATGCAGTCATGATCACAGATGAGAAGAGAGTGGATGAGAGAGGAAAAGTGCAATTTAAGTGATAATGGTTATTCAAGGTCACTTAAAAAGGCTAAGATGGGAGAAGGAACAGAAAACAAGGAGAAAGAGAAAGAAATGGACAACTCAGAAAAATTCCTGAGAGTTAAGCAAAAATAGAGGAAAAAATATAGGGGCGATAAAAATTGCCGCCTCTGCAAAAAGTTGGAAAAGGGAGTAAGGGTGGCAAAAATCACCACCCTTACAGTTGGAAATAAAACATGCAGGGGTGGAGATTTTTGCCGCCCTTATAGGCATGGAAGAGAAAGCAGGGGTGGTGATTTTTGCTGCCCCTATAATACAATTATAAAATCATGTAGGGGCAGAGATTTTCACCGCCCTTACACGTAGAGGGAAGAAAAAAGAAAATGTGGGTGGAAAGAAATGCCACCTGCGTGAGTTTTTGAAGTGCACCCATGGACAGAGGAAAAAGGAGAAGCCCGCGGTGAGGAAGGAAGTGAAAGGTGGAAGGACACGGGCAAGGACACGAGCCAGAGGAGAGAGGAAGGAGGAAAGGAAAACTAAAACATCTAACTAATGCTAAGCTAAAACAAAAGAAAATAAGAAATAAACACAAAAAATAAACCTTACCTGAGAAACTGCATGCAGCACGAGCTTGAATCCATGAATACGTGCTTCAAATCATCAACTGGGGCGCTCAAGTGCAAGAGGTAGGAGGAGAGGAGGAAGTAATGAGGAGAATGAGGCTCAAATCGGATTATATGGGGTGAAAAACCCACCCCAACAACCCGCCGCATGCAGCCATTAATGCCTACATGGAAATTGAGGCATGCAAGGGTGGAAATTTTTGTTGCCCTTGCATTTTTTGGTTCATCCTGCAGGGGCGGCAAAAATTTCTGCCCTTGCAGAAAAAGTGGAGGGGCAGTAAAATTTGCCGCCCTTGCACAAAGAGCAAAGGAAATGCAGAGGCGGCAAAAAATACCACCCCTACAAGAAAAAAGAAAGAAAAGACAAACTCTTGAAGGAGAGTCTGGGGGGAAAACTTGGCTGGGACGAGTTAGTAATCACTTTCTCATTTCGAGGCCAAGGTGAAAATGAATTTTGAAATTTGTCTCAAAAAATGAACTTAGAGAGACAAAAGATGAAACAGACAAGTTTCGTAAGGGGTTGTTTCCAAAAAATGAGCTAATGAGGTGAATATTTTGTCGTCAACTAACTGATGACAAAATGGGTATATCAGCCACAGCGTAGGGAGATTTACACCATGAAGAGTATGGGTTTACCAGATCTAGATGAAGTAAATCTCTCCTTTCATCAAGGGGAGGTTCCCTATTAATACTTACATGCCGGATATATAATTAAGCAGAAAATAACAAATGGGGGTGGTATAACAACATCTACCTCTCTTTTTTTAGAGGTAATGTACAAGGAACAAAAGAGGAAAAGTCTTGGTCTTTCCACAAAATAGAAGTGCATAAGGATAGAAGAAGAAAGGAGAGAGAGATTCAGTTTGGGCTGCCAGGTTTCTTCAGATGAGCATCGTACATTGTGATAGATGCTTGAATTCTTATGTTTTCTAGTGCAACTATATTCTTGGAGATGATTCTCGATCTAATCAATGCATCCTTTAATGCTGTGATGGCTTTAGCATGGCCGGTTAACCTAGATTTTAGATTCTCCAAAGTTAACTGAGCATCTAGAATGCTATCCACCGAAGACATTGAAAATGATTTTTCTTCAAAATCTTTCCGAATCATCTCCTTGAAACTCTGAATCATCTCTTCAGCTGAAAGAAACTAACGGTCCTTAGAGGTCAAGTCACATGGCAGCTCTTCTAACTTATTTAGTAGGCTTAGGTCACTCTTCTCACTAGCTTCCTTGAAAGCTTTAAGATCATCGATTAAATCTGTGTACCTGGATTCTGAAGACCAGTGACTCCTTGATCTCAACATAGGAGTCCTTGTTGGAGATGACACCGATAGATATCAGGGTGCTCTTTTTGAGATTTTTCATTTCTTTCCATCTGTTGAGATCTTTCTCCAAGCTGTCAATCTCTTGAGAAATGAGGGAGACGAAGTCATCTACCTGTGTTTTTAATTTCTTCATTTTACCTATCTTTTGCCACTTCTATAAGCAAAAAAAATCCCTGAGTATGCATTCTTTCGATATAGTCCTCCATGACTTTCCCCTTTAAATAAGTCTTTTCTGCTCTTTGAATGACTGAGTCATCCACTGAGAAGGCCTCTAGAGTTGCTGCTTTTATCGACACTAACTTGCCAAAGTCAAACTCATCTGGGGAGATGGCTATCTTCTTTCTTTTTGGCATGAAAGTAGACATCCAAGGTAGGAGAGAAGTACCTATTGTGGCAATGGTTGTCTCTACTGGTGTTACTATAGCAACTTCTATGCTGCTAGTGGTGACATTAGTTGCAGTCAGAGTAACTGGTGAAACTGCACCAACTACTGATTCTGGCTCAGGTGCAGGGCTTGTTGGCAAGGTGAAAGAAGGAGATGACAAACTTGGAATGGATCCAGAAGAGCGAGGAGAACCTCTAGAAGGACCCTAAGGATCGCTAAAAACAACCCTAAAAGGAGAAGCGCCTCTAGAAGAGGGGACACTGAATGGGGAGATAGGAGAAACGGGCACCACAGGAGATTAAGGGGGAGAAGGAAAGGTGCTCTAGATTGGCTGCGCTTGTTCCTGTGAGAGCAGAGACCCAACACTTGGTTGTTCTGATGGTTGATCCTCTATTTCCATGGGCTGAGCTACCTATGCCTCGAGGTTTTATTCTTTGGTTCCTTTTGTTTTCGCTGCAGGCTCTTAAGTGGCCTTAGGTTTCTTGGATACAAAGATGATCCTTGGCTTGTGAGGCCCAAAAGAAGAAGGGACATCACCCTTATTTTTGGTTCTATTCTCCACTTTCCTCTTTAATTCGACCTGGTATTCAGCCTCTGATCTTGTAATAAATTCTCTCAAGGTGATCCCTTTGGCTGTTAACCAATCATTGGTGTTAGCCAATATTAGTTCAAATCTTTTTCTTAGAGAAGTCAGCTCCTTCTGAGACCACTAAATTGGAGGGAGAGGGGAACCAGCAACCTTTTCTACCAGATACCTATTGCTTATGATGTTCCCATCATCAATTAGACTAGATGGGATCTCTGCAAATCTAAGGTATTCTATCTACTCCAATGTTAGATGGAAATAGTCCATTTTCCTTATTTCTTCGGCCGTCCTCAGGTCCACCCAGATATCCTCAATCATGGGTTCGTGGGACTGAGTTTTCCTTTTGATCTTTTCCTTGACTCCCCTATAGTCAAATTTCTCCCATCTCTTAAATGGCTTGATAGTAACCATCTGCATTTCTATTTCCATAACCCTGGCTTTAGTTGATGTGGCAACTGAAAACCTACCAATCTGGATCAAAAATTGGAAATTGGGTCTCTTGAGTTCCATCTGTTTAGTATGTACGACAGCCAGTTGTCGATAAAGCTCCATTAGGACTAAATTGTCTGAAGGGAATTTGGGAAGGATATAAGGGTATCCTTGGTAAAAACCAACTCAAAGATAACAGAAAGTAGGGAACTGGAGGAACATGTAGCCATAGCCATTTACTACTGCCCAGACCTCATCTGATATTGTCTTATGCTCTAGCTGAGGATCAAAGAGACATAAAAACATGGCAAAGAATGAGTCATTGACTCATTTGAAATGACGTTTTGACCCCTAAAGTGTCAGCTAAAGATAATACGAGTAGACTGGGGTGATCTTTCTATCTCCTACTGTAGTTAATCCTAGGAAAGATCGCATTGTGATAGCTATATAGCCCAGGTACGAAGTCATGTAGAACTTGAAGGAAGTCTGTACCTTGGGGTCAACTTTTTATAAATGGCATTGATGATTTGTTCTCCCCAAAAGATAGTTTGCTTGCCCTAAAGGATGATCTTAATGAATGGGTACATCCATTTGGAACTGTGAAGAAGACGGGAGGCCCTGTACTCTGCTGAGAAGGGTGATCAAGTCACCAACTTCTTCGACGAAGTCACTCCTTAGGAAATTCTTCAGCCATCTGGAGAGGCCGGTCTTGGGGGTCTTTAGCCACTTGTAATTAATTACTTTCTTTGCCTTTTTAGGGTCTTTATTGTACTCCTTTTGTGCGTTTAAAAAGTCAAATTGGGTTACTTCGGTGGCTGGAGGACATAAGAAAACTTTGTCGATGAAATTAGGGTCCAACCGAATTATCATGCTGCCACTGGCATCTGAAACTAATCTAGTCTCTTTGTTGTAAAAATGTGTGCACTGGAGGATGAACTCAGCATGATGTGCTGCTATCGGAAAGGTGGCCACCAGGTGGATGTTGCTCTCAACAATCCTCTTTATCCCAGTGCTGGGATTTGTTGCCTTTATTCATGCCAGGAACTTGACCATGTCCATGTGGCTGATCTCAATGTCTCGAATGTTATCGAAATTTGAGGAGACTGATGTGGGCGGGAAGATTCCCTGGTACTTATATTTCATGCTTTTTGCCTTTTTGGGAGACGCTTCCATCATGGAGAACGATCCTGACTGGATGGGAGCAAGTGTGTAGGAATCTGCTGAAGGTGCTACAGTCATGATCACAGATGAGAGGAGAGTGGATGAGAGAGGAAAAGTGCAATTTAAGTGATAATGGTTACTGGAGGTCACTTAAAAAGGCCAAGATGGGAGAAGGAATGGAAAATAAGGAGAAAGGGAAAGAAAGGGACAACTCAGAAAAATTCCTGAGAGTTAAGCAAAAATAGAGGAAAAAATGCAGGGGTGGAAAAAATCGCCGCCTCTGCAAAAAGTTGGAAAAGGGAGTAAGGGTAGTGAAAATCGCTGCCCTTGTAGTTGGAAATAAAACATGCAGGGGTGGTGATTTTTGCCGCCCTTGTAGGCATGGAAGAGAAAGCAGGGGCGGTGATTTTTGCCACCCCTGTAATATAGTTATAAAATTGTGCAGGGGCAGTGACTTTCACTACCCTTTCACGTAGAGGGAAGAAAAAAGAAAATGCGATTGGCAAGAAACACCACCCATGTGAGTTTGTGAAGTGCACCCGCGGGCAGAGGAAAAAAGAGAAGCCCGTGGTGAGGAAGGAAGGGAAAGGTGGAAGGATGCAGGCAAGGACGCAAGCCAGAGGAGAGAGGAAGGAGGAAAGGAAAACTAAAATATCTAACTAATGCTAAGCTAAACAAAAGAAAACAAGAAATAAATGTAAAAAACAAACCCAACCTGAGAAACCACACATGCCACGAGGTTGAATTCGTGAATACGTTCTTCGAATCATCAATTGGGGTGCTCAGGTGTAAGAGGTAGGAGGAGAGGAGGAAGCAATGAGGAGAATGAGGCTCAAATCAGATTATATGGGGTGAAAAACCCACCCCAACAACCCGCCACGTGTGGCCATTAATGCCTGCATAGAAATCAAGGCATGCAAGGGTGGTGATTTTTGTTGCCCTTGCATTTTTTAGTTCATCCTGTAGGGGCGGCGATTTTTGCTGCCTTTGCATGCCAAGGAGCAAGGGCTGAAAAAATTGCCGCCCTTGCAGAAAAAGTGCAGGGGCAGCAAAATTTTCCACCCTTGCACAAAAATCAAAAGAAATGGAGAGGCAGCAAAAAATACTGCCCATGCGAGAAAAAAGAAAGAAAACACAAACTCCAAAAGGAGAGTCTGGGGGGGAAAACTTGGATGGGACGAGATGGTAACCACTTTCTCGTTTCGAGGCCAAGGTGAAAAAAAAATTTGAAATTCATCTCAAAAAATGAACTTAGAGAGATGAAAGACGAAACAGACAAGTTTTGTAGGGGGTTATTTCTAAAAAATGAGCTAAGCTTAATTTGGAAACAACAGTTGGCTCCTGTTGGGGAACTTCTATTTAATTAAATTGATTAGCGGGAGTAGAAACCAGTCTCTAAGTGACTTCATCCAAGCCATTGGGCTACAGAGTCAAGTAAAAAATGGAAGAAAAATAGACAAAACATAAAAACTATACATATATATATACAGACTCATCTGAGCTTCAAAGATTGAATAGCTTGAGATGCTGTCCACTGTGAGGTAGTGCAAATGGTGTTCCATCTTAGTACTATAGAAAGAAGCTAGCCTCACCACAGAGCTATCAAATGGTAAATGGGCCTCTCCATAGGGAGTCAAATTTGCCATGCATCCCTTTTGGTTCTCGCCTCTTGTCTTATAACAAGACCTGATCTCCAACTTGGAATTCGCGCACTCTAACCCTCTTATCAAAAAGTGCTTTCACTCGGTCCTGATGTTCCTTGATCCGATCCACTAACATAACTCATTGTTCATTCAGCTCAGTTAGACACATGATTCATTTGTCAACTGAGCTTTCAAAGGTCGAGTCTTCGATTGCTCTGGTTTACCTGAGCACTGGTAGTTCAAGGGTGATAGGAATTTTTGCATTCAATCCATATATAAGTTGGAAGGGTGACATACCTATAGCCCTTTTAGGTGTTATCCTTTCAACCCATAAAGCATTATACAAAGCTTTGTGCCATGTTCTCTGATTGTCATCCACCAACTTCCTGATAATGGTGACCAGGTTCTTTTTACTTGATTCAGCTTGGCCATTCCCTTGAGGAAAATAGTCTGAAGTGTGGGATAAGTTAATCCCATAATGGAGACAAAATTGAGTAATTTCATGTGATGAAAAATAGGCCACATTATCTGTTATGATCTTGAGTGGAACCCTAAACCTGGAGATAATATTTTCTTTGAGAAAGCTGCATACCACTTCAGATGTAGCATGCTTGGTTGGGATGGCCTCCACCCACTTGGTAAAGTAATCTATTGCGGTGAGGACGTAATCATGTCTAGCACTTGAAGATGGGTTGACTATTCCAATGAATTCAATACCCCACTACTGAAATGGTTCTTCAATCATGACTGGCTTGAGGGGTAGAGCAGGCAGCTTAGGCTTTCCAACAAATTGCTTACATAGTTCACACCTATGCACCCATTTGTAGGCATCCTGAAAAAGCATGGGCCAATAATAATTTACTCACAGAATTTTGTGTGCCATCATCGGTGCAGAGAAATGTCCTCCACAAGCCAAATTGTGAAAAGATTCTAAGAGTCTACCTTGTTGAGCTTTGTCAACACAACGAAGAAATGCCATGTCTAGGTTTCTCTTGTAAAGACCATTTTCCCACAGAACATAACCAACTACTTTCAATTTAACATTCTATTTTTCTTTGAAAGAAAGATGAGCAGGACACTCACCATATGTCAAAAAATTAGCAATGTTAGAATACCACTCATTAGTAGTGGTGACAAAGAGAACTGTAGGCACACCTTCGATCTCTTCTTCTTCACTTTCTACTTTACCTAGAATGTTGTTGGCAATCAATTGACAGAGACCCCTTCCTCGTACGAGCTTGGTTGGTTTGATGTCCAGATCAAACTCCTGAGTTTTGGCAATCCAGTTACCTCTCTTTGTACCAAACTCTTGCTGAGTCAAAATGGATTTTACTATTGTATCTGGTATGAGAACTTCAGTGTGAGAATTTAGGATATAAAATCTAAAATTCTTGACAGCTTTGACCATGGCGTATGCATGCTTCTCCATAAGGGAATATTTCAGCTCATGATCCTTGAGTGGAAAACTCATGAATGAGATAGGAGATTCTATGCCTTCTAGATTTTGATGGACCAGAATAGCCGATAGTATATGCTCAGAGGCATAACTATATATCTTGAAATCTTTAGTATAATCTAGACAGACTAGGACTAGTGCACGAGCGATTGCTTCCTTAATCTCTTTGAATGCCGACTTACCCTCAGCAGTCCACTTGAACGTAGAATTTCCCTTCATCATGTTAACAATATGACGAGTTTTCTCAGCAAAATCAGGAATAAACTTTATGAGAAAATTCACCTTTCCAAAGAAAGAGTGAACTGCGGTCTTGTTGGTAGGCAGAGTAAGCTCTAATACCTTCTCGAGAAATGATGTGTCTGAGAAGTTTCCCTTCAGTTACTCCGAAGACAGATTTCTTTGGGTTTAAAGAGATATCTTTTTGATGACAGCGTTCTAGTACCTTTTGCAAATGGTGAACATGCTTAGAATGATGTTTTGAAAATACTGTCAGATCGTCCAGGTATACTACAATGAATTTTCCCATCTCGTCCTTGAAAGCAAGATCTATCATCCTTTGAAAAGTGGTGCCTGCATTTATCAGACCAAAAGGCATCCTGTGGTAAGCAAAAGTGCCCCAAGGTGTGGTGAACATTGTCTTGTGTTGATCTGCTTTCCCGACTTCGACTTGATTGTACCCCAAAAAACCATCTAGCATTGATAACATTTTTGAACCTGTTACCATCTGCAAAACTTGATCCATGATGGGGAGAGGGTAATTATCTTTTAATGACAACTGATTTAATTTTTTGAAATCCACATAGATTCAAATTTTGCCATTCTTTTTTCTAACAAGTACTATGTTGGCGATCCACATTGAGTGATGTATTGGAAAAATTATCTGGGCATCCAGCATCTTTTTTATCTTAGCTAAAATAGTACTTGAGATTTTTGGATTATATTGCTTGGATTTCTGTTTGTAAGGTACAGAGTTGGCTTTTAGGGGAATGTCATGATGGATGTCATTTGGCCTAAGAGATTTTAAGTCATCGTAGGAATAGGACAATACATCCATATAATGGTAGAGCAGAATAGCAAGCTCGAACCTTTCCTTAGGAGTGCAGTCTTTCCCAATGTTTACCATCTTGGGATCGCACTTGGTTCTTAAGTTGACTTGATCAAAAACTTGGGAAGAATTTGAATCTATTCGTTGTTGTTTAACAAACTTGTCATAGTTATCAAACAACTTCTCTACACCTTTGGGAATTTTATTCCATCTGAGCTGTAGGAAATTTTTACCTGTATTGGCCTGGGTTTCAGGGGCTGCCCCACACTCTTGGGGTTCACTACCTTTAAAATGCAGTTGTTCGAAATTGTCCTTTTGCTCTAAGAAGGTGATGATTTGATCATCATTGTTAAACACTTGCCAGTGGCTGGCATTATCTGGGACGCTTGACTAAAAAACTAGTTCAATAGTGTACCTACCTCCCTTAAAGTCTGGGTGAGGAACTAGAAGGGTGGCAGAGACAGCCAATGCATCTGCTCAGTCATTGAATTCCCTCAAAATGGCAGAGATGTTGAAGGCATCAAAATTTTCAATCTGATCCTAGACCAGATTGTGATAGTGGTACAACCTCTCATTCTTGGTCTGATAGAGGTTCCTCACCTGACAGACTATCAACTCAGCATCTCCTTTAGCATGGAGTTCCCTAATGCCCCTTTCTCTGGTAGCCTATAGTTCGAGCAATATGGATTCGTATTCAGCCGTGTTGTTGGTATTGTTGAACTACAAGTTGTAGGAAAAAGGGGTAATCTCTCCCTAAGGAGATACCAACACAACTCCAGCTCCCAACCCAGTAGAAGAGCAGCTATTGTCAAACTCTAAGGTCCATACTTCATTAGATACTGCTTTTTCCACAAAAAATTTTTTGCTTTGAGGAAGGGGTTCTTCCACGTGTTCATTTTGCTTTGGCACTTTACCCTTCGCGTCAGCTGAAACCAAATCTAAGTCATCACCTGTAGGAGTTTCATCAGATGAATCATTGATCTCATCTATAGACAAGAAATAGTTGCTCATGCCTGAAGACTCAAATAAAATTTGAGCTTCGGGTGCTGCAGAATGGGTAACTACATACCTGGCCTCTTTTTTAGGAAGCAACTTCTTCATGATGCCTTGAATTAGAATTCTTGCTTCTGATAGGTCCATGCTTAGTTCACCTCCAACATCTTTGTAGAAATTTCATCCAAGCAAGATGCCGTAAGATGCTGGAATATCAGCTACTAAAATCATCATTTTTATCCACTTTTCTGAAAAAGCCACGAAGGCATATTGAGCGTCTTTATTTGACCAAGGAGAGGAACTTGCTTGTTTTCCATGAAAAAACACCTCCCAAAAGTTTTGGTCAAGGTCAGGCCGAGGGAATCCACCACTTTCGCGGGCATGACATTATCTGAAGCTCCAGAGTCTATAATACAATTACTCAGTTTGTAGCCATTTATAAGCAAGGAAACATAGAAAGGTTCTATTTTTCCAAGAGTGACAGGAGGAGTCACAATAAGATTGTTTTGGGCCAGTTGGTCTTTAGGGGGATCAAGAACAACTTTCAAAGAGTCTTGTCCTATAGTGACGGTTTTATTTTTTACATATTCTGCCAACCTATCAAACTATTTTGGGTTAGCTCTCAAATATTCAACCTCTATCATTTGAATTTTAGTCTTTCTAGCATGATCAATTATATCAAATAATTGAAAAGAACTTGCAATAGAGGAAGAGAGTCCATCATCAGGGGCTTTGATGAGTATAGCACTGGTCTGAGTAGCAGAGGTGGAAGATATTGGGTGGTTGGGAGTAATCACTTTTTTATGAGTTACCCAATCTTTTGATTGCGGAAGCAATGGAGTCCTACGTTTGGCAATAGAAATTGTTGGTCGGGGTTCTTCATCTGCCTTCCCTTTGTCAGTCTGTGAAGCTGACTAATTTTGAGATTTGGTAAAAATAGCGTAAGCTCCATCCAAATCCTCCCCTTTACTTCCAACTTCATCTTGATAATCCAGGAAACCGATATTAGAGTCGCCAGCTAATTCTTCTTCCTACTCGTCGAAGAGATTAGCATTTTCTTGTTGATCTAACTGTGGTTGAAAAGAGTTTTCACGCTCAGATTCCAGGTAGCTGACCACTAAATTGGTAGGTGCTACTTTAATGGCTAATCTCCCTAAAGGGGGAGGTAGGCAGTTAGATTGCCCTTGGTTCCAAGCAGCATTACCCTGATATTGCTGATTCTAGAACATTTTCCTAGGTGCGTCTTGATAGGTAGGAGTAGACGTACCTTGGGCTATTTGTCTCTTCAAAGCTATTAGTTCATTTGTTAATTTTTGCACCATAGGGTCCGTAGTGCCCATGGAAGAGCTTTCAGCTGATGAAGGGAATTTATTTTTACTAGGATGTTTTCTAATCTTACCTGCCAGGATAAGATCGTATTCAATCTCGGTAGCCAAACTTTGAGCCAAGGCTAGGTCCATAGGGCCAGCTCGTCTCAACAAGAAACTTACTTTGGGAAGCTGCGAGTTGAAGAAAAAGCACTTGAGATTTTTTGGCGTGGGTTGAGCCACAATCGGAATTCAGTTCCTCAACTTGTTGAATTTAGATATGAAATCCCTCATGGGTCCTTGGGATTCTTGTTTCAACTGTGTTAGCTGAGCCAATAAAGAGTGTGCATCTTCAGTAGGTTTAAACCTAGCTTCAAATTTGGACTTGAGTGTATTCTAGTCTGTTACTGACTTGGCTTGCAGGTGATAGAACCAATCTGTGGCAACTTCTTGTAGGGTTTCCACAAAAATTATCACTACTACATCTTCAAATTCAACATTGATTATGCCACATGTTATGGAGAAAGTGGCAATATGCTCATCGGGATGAACCTTCCCATCACCAAAAAACTTAGGAAATTTTTTCTTAGAACTACGAGGTAGTTCATGCAGAGGTGCAGTCAAGTTAAGGGGACCAAAGGAATTGCCCCACGGGCCTTGAGCCATTATGATAGGAAGATTAAATGGCAGGATAACAAACCTTGGAGGAGTGTTTATGGGTAGGTGGTGATTAACAGTGGGAAAAGAAGTTATACCTTGCGTTGGTGACCTGACAAGGCTAGAAGGAAAACTCCTAGACCATTGAAGAGAAGCTGATGGAGGAAATAGATCAAAATTACTTTGTTGTGCCAACTCAAACATAGGGTCAACAACACCCTTAGATCTCTGGCTTCTTATGTAGTGTGGAGTTGCTAGATTTTTAAAATGAAAATGGGACCGAAACTATTTCAAGTTGAAGCTTAAGGCTTCAAAATACACATTCGTATTCCAATGGTTCTGGTTTTGTAGACCATATAATATAACGGAGGTTAATGGTAAGGCTATAATGATAATGGGTAAGACATAAAATGGAGTCGCCAGATTATGTAATGGATAAGGGTAGGGACTGCTTCAATCTAAAACTTGAGGTTTTAGACTGCACATTTGAGTCCCCAGCAGAGTCGCCAAAAAACTGTTGTGTGAATATTTTGTCATCAACTAACTGATGACAAAATGGGTATATCAGCCACAGTGTAGGGATATTTACACCACAAAGAGTATGGGTTTACCAGATCTGGATGAAGTAAATCTCTCCTCTCATCAAGGGGAGGTTCCCTATTAATACTTACTTGCCGAATATATAATTAAGCAGAAAATAACACATGGGGGTGGTATAACAGCATCTACCTCTCTTTTTTCAGAGGTAATGTACAAGGAACAAAAGAGGGAAAATCTTGGTCTATCACTAACAACACTCCTCTTCTTTTAAGAATGGTATTAAACAGAGAGCAAGAAATCACCTGAAGTAACAAAGTCATAAGAATGCTCACACAAGCACAAAGTCTTTCGTAGCTTCTTCACAGATCTGGAACAAGTACAACCATAGAGTAAAATGAAGCACAAAGTCTTCACCTAAAACTACAAAAGATAACTGAATCTCAAAGATAAAAGCAACATAAAGTCTATCTTCTACCCTCTAGAAACGCCTTTAGATAAAATAAACACACCCACTTTGCTTATTAAATCAGATGAATAAGATATTACCAAGAAAAAGGACATAAGAACTATTTCCTAAATAACATAGACAATCTCAACACAAAGTCTGAAATAACTTGCTTCTCATTCATTCAACAGAATATGATTTACAAATTCAAGCACAAACTCTCAAAAGCTGCTTCAATTTCAGTAGAGTATTTGCTATTAATTTTTCACAGATCGTATTACAAATGAGGTCTCCACTATATATAGGGAGAAAATCCTCAAAAATAGAAAATAATAAAATATACAAAATATCTTGGTCAAAGATGACTCATCTTTGACTTTTAGATATTTTTTCAAACTTTTACATGTAATTACATTTTTCAAAACTGCATTCACTTTGCACAAAATAGAAGTGCATAAGGATAGAAGAAGAAAGAAGGAGAGAGAGATTCAGTTTGGGCCACCAAGTTTCTTCAGATGAGCATCGTACATTGTGATAGATGCTTGAATTCCTATGCTATCTGGCGCAACTACATTCTTGGAGATGATTCTTGCTCTGATCAATGCATCCTTTAATGTTGTGATGGCTTTAGCATGGCTGGTTAACCTGGATTTTAGATTCTCCAAAGTTAACTGAGCATCTATCAATGTTGTCCATCGAAGACATTGAAAATAATTTTTCTTCAAAATCTTTCTGAATCATCTCCTTGAAACTCTGAATCATCTCTTTAGCTAGAAGGAACTGATGGTCCTTAGAGGTCAAGTCACATGGCAGCTCTTCTAACTTATTTAGTAGGCTCAGGTCACTTTTCTCACTAGCTTCCTTGAAAGCTTTAAGATCATTGATTAAATCTTTGAGTACCTGGATTCTGAAGACCAGTGACTCCTTGATCTCAACATAGGAGTCCTTGTTGGAGATGACGCCGATAGATATCAGGGTGCTCTTTTTGAGATTTTTCATTTCTTTCCATCTGTCGAGATCTTTCTCCAAGCTATCAATCTCTTGAGAAATTAGGGAGACGAAGTCATCTACCTGTGTTTTTACTTTCTTCATTTTACCTATCCTTTCTGCCACTTTTGTAAGCAAACAAACTCCCTAAGTATGCATTCTTTTGATATAGTCCTCCAGGACTTTCCCATTTAAATAAGTCTTTTCTACTCTTTGAATGACTGAGTCATCCATTGAGAAGGCCTCTGGAGTTGCTACTTTTACCGGCACTAACTTGCCAAAGTTGAACTCATCTGGGGAGATGGCCATCTTCTTTCTTTTTGGTGTGAAAGCAGACATCTAAGGTGGGAGAGAAGTACCTATTATGGCAATAGTTGTCTCTACTGGTGTTACTGTAGTAGCTTCTATGCTGCTAGTGGTGATAGTAGTTGTAGTTGGAGTAACTGGCAAAACTACACCAACTACTGATTCTGGCTCGGGTGCAAGGCTTGCTGGCAAGGTGAAAAAAGGAGATGATAGACTTGGAATGGATCTAGAAGAGTGAGGAGAACCTCCGAAAGGACCCTGAGGATCACCAAAAACAACTGTGGAAGGAGAAGTGGCTCTGAAAGAGGGGATACTGATTGGAGAGATACGAGAAATGGGCACCATAGGAGATTGAGGGGGAGAAGGAGAGGCACTCTGGATTGGCTGCGCTTGTTCCTGTGAGAGTGGAGACCCAACACTTGGTTGTTCTAATGGTTGATCCTCTATTTCAATGGGCTGAGCTGCTTGTGCCTCAGGGTTTTGTTCTTTGGTTCCTTTTGTCATCACTACAGGCTCTTCAGTGGCTTTAGGTTTCTTGGATACAAAGATGATCCTTGGCTTGTGAGGCCCAAAAGAAGAAGGGACATCACCCTTATTTTTGGTTCTATTCTCCACTTTCCTCTTCAATTTTGCCTGGTATTCAGCCTCTGATCTTGTAATAAATTATCTCAAGGTGATCCCTTTGGCTGCTAACCAATCATTGGTGTTAGCCAATATTGGTTCGAATCTTTTTCTTAGAGAAGTCAGCTCCTTTTGAGACCACTAAATTAGAGGGAGAGGGGAACCAGCAACCTTTTCTACCAGATACCTATTGTTTATGATGTTCCCATCATCAATTAGACTAGATGGGATCTCTTCAAGTCTGAGGTATTCTATCTACTCCAGTGTTAGACGAAAATAGTCCATTTTCCTTATTTCTTCGGCCGTCCTCAGGTCCACCCAGATATCCTCAATCATGGGTTCATGGGACTGAGTTTTCCTTTTGATCTTTTCCTTGACTCCCCTGTAGTTAAATTTCTCCTATCTCTTGAATGGCTTGATAATAACCATCTGCATTTCTATTTCCATAACCCTAGCTTTGGTTGATGTGGCAACTGAAAACCTGCCAATCTAGATCAGAAAATTGAAATTGAGTCTCTTGAGTTCTATCTGTTTAGTATACACGATAGCCAGTTGTCAGCAAAGCTCCATTAGGACTAACTTGTCTAAAGGGAATTTGGGGAGCATATATGGGTATCCTTGGTAAAAACCAACCCGAAGATAACAAAAAGTAGGGAACTGGAGGAACATGCAGCCATAGCCATTTACTACTGCCCAGGCCTCGTCTAATATTCTCTTCTGCTCAAGCTGAGGATCGAGGAGACACAAAAACACGACAAAGAATGCATCATTGACTCATTTGAAATTATGTGTTGACCCTTGAAGCATTAGCTGAGGATAATACGAGTAGACTGGGGTGATCTTTCTATCTCCTACTCTAGTTAATCCTAGGAAAGATTGCATTGCAGTAGATATATAGACCAGGTACGAAGTCATGTCAAACTTGAAGGAAGTCTATACCTTGGTCAACTATTCATGAATGGCATTGCTAATTTTTTCTCCCCAAAAGATAGTTTGCTTGCCCTGGAGGATGATCTTAATGAATGGGTACATCCATTCATGGAATTATGAAGAAGATGGGAGGCCCCGTACTCTGATGAGAAGGGTGATCAAGTCACCAACTTCTTCGATGAAGTCACTCCTTGGGAAGTTCTTCGGCCATCTAGAGAGGCCAGTCCTGGAGGTCTTTAGCCACTTGTAATTGATTACTTTCTTTGCCCTTTTATGGTCTTTGTTGTACTCCTTTTGTGCATTCACGAAGTCGATTTGGGTTACTTCGGTGACTGGAGGACACAAGAAAAATTTGTTGATAAAATCAGGGTCCAACCAAATTATCATGCTACCACTAGCGTCTGAAACCGATCTGGTCTCTTTGTTGTAAAAATGTGGGCACTAGAGGATGAACTCAGTATGATGTACTACTACCAGAAAGGTGGCCACCAGGTGGATGTTGCTCTCAACAATCCTCTTTATCCCAGTTCTGGGATTTGTCGCCTTTGTTTGCAACAAGAACTCAGCCATGTCCACGTGGCCGATCTCAGTGTCTCAAATGTCATCGACATTCGAGGAGACTGATGTGGGTGGGAAGACACCCTGGTACTTATATTTCATGCTTTTTTCCTTTTTGAGAGACGCTTCTATCATGGAGAATGATACTGACTAGATGGGAGCAAGTGTGCAAGAATCCGCTGAAGGTGCTGCAGTCATGATCACAGATGAGAGGAGAGTGGATGAGAGAGGAAAAGTGCAATTTAAGTGATAATGGTTATTGGAGGTCACTTAAAAAGGCCAAGATGGGAGAAGGAATGGAAAACAAAGAGAAAGGGAAAGAAAGGGACAACTCAGAAAAATTCCCGATAGTTAAGCAAAAATGGAGGAAAAAATGTAGGGGTGGCAAAAATTGCCACCTCTGTAAAAAGTTGGAAAAGGGAGTAAGGGCAGCGAAAAATGCTGCCCTTGCAGTTGGAAATAAAACATGTAGGGGCGGTGATTTTCGCCACCCTTGTAGGCATGGAAGAGAAAGCAGGGGTGGCAATTTTTTCCGCCCCTATAATACAGTTATAAAATCATGCAAGGGCAGTGATTTTCACTACCCTTGCACGTAGAGGGAAGAAAAAAGAAAATGCGGATGGCAAGAAATGTTACCCGCGTGAGTTTGTGAAGTGCACCCGTGGGCAGAGGAAAAAAGAGAAGCCCGTGGCGAGGAAGGAAGGAAAAGGTGGAAGGACGCAGGCAAGGATGCGGGTTGAAGGAGAGAGGAAGGAGGAAAGTAAAACTAAAACATCTAGCTAATGCTAAGCTAAAATAAAAGAAAATAAGAAATAAATGCAAAAAACAAACCGTAATTGAGAAACCACACGCACCACGAGGTTGAATCCATGAATACGTGCTTTGAATCATCAACTGGGGCACTCTAGTGCAAGAGGTAGGAGGAGAGGAGGAAGCAATGAGGAGAATGAGGCTCAAATTGGATTATATGGGGTGAAAAACCCACCCCAACAACCCGCTATGCATGGCCATTAATGCCTGCATAGAAATCAAGACATGCAAGGGTGGTGATTTTCACTGCCCTTACATTTTTCAGTTCATCCTGCAGAGGCGGTGATTTTCACCGCCCTTGCATGCCAAGGAGCAGGGGTGGAAAAAATTTCCGCCCTTGCAGAAAAAGTGTAGGGGCGGTAAAATTTGCTGCCCTTGCACAAAATCCAAAGGAAATGCAGAGGCAGCAAAAAATACCGCCCTTGCGAGAAAAAAGAAAGAAAAGACAAACTCTGGAAGGAGAGTCTGGGGGGGAAATCTTGGTTGGGATGAGATGGTAACCACTTTCTCATTTTGAGGCCAAGGTGAAAATGAATTTTGAAATTTGTCTCGAAAAATGAACTTAGAGAGACGAAAGATGAAATGGACAAGTTTCGTAGGGGGTTGTTTCCAAAAAATGAGCTAAGCTGAATTTGAAAACAACAAGATTGATGGAATGGTTTGTTTTAGGTGATTTCACATTTTTAAAAATATGTTAGTATTCTTATTTGGGTTTTTTAAGTTTCAAATACTTGGGAAAGCCTCCTTTAGGATTGTACATGCTTCTAAATGGCCTACTTTGCATTGGTATTCAGCTCAGTTGCTTTGTGAGTGGTTCATCCACATTGGAAAAAGGTATTTGGTTATTTTTTTGATGATTATCCTGATGATGGTTATATATGAAAGGGTTGACAAGTGTTTTTTTGGTATTTATAAGGCCTTGACTTGTATTTTTTCTTGCTCTCTCATGTTTTCCTTACATATAATAGTCAAAGTTTAAATTATTGGAGAATGCTAAGTCATATTACTTTGAATAAAGGATTGGTAAGGTTTATATTCCTTGGAAACATTATAATTTAATTTTATAATCAAATAAGAGATCCTAAGACCTAAGATATGCACAATTGTTCACTACCTAGCTTGTTACAGTCAACTTGTACTTGAGCTCCAAGAAGTTTGTACGAAGCAACGAATGGTAAAAAACATGGTGGAACTAATGATTAATGCCTAAAATATCCATCATTCCTTATTTCCATGCTATAAAATTTTAGAGGCTTCTACAAGTGGAATATAAACTCCAAAAAAGAGTGTTGACTATTTTGGGTTCTTAGTCCCAAAATTCATAGAGTAAATGTCCTAAGGGTTTTTTGGGATGATGTGTGTCATGATATAAGAAGTTTAAAACATCCTTTTTTGGTTAATATTACATTTATATCCTCAAAAACACAATCATTCCAAGTTTTTATTAAAAAGGAGGAGTGGAACATAGGTTTTGAGACCTCCCAAAATGGCTAAAAAAAACTGATTTTGGATAGTGATGTCTACAGGGATGAATTCCAAAGTTGAGTTACACTTAAATTTCATGAACCTAGATCATGATAGAAATTTAAAATAGTAAAAAATGGAAAAATTATAAATATTTAGATATTTTTACAAAGTAAAAGATGTTTTTTGATGTTTGAACTCGTAATGAGAATTGCATGTCTGTACAGGTTTGGGACAACACATTCAAATAGGGTATCTTGATAGTGAGGTAAAAGTTGATGCTTGGAATTTTGTTTGAGAGTTATTAATTTGATATGGGTGAAATTAATAATTTTTAAATTAATTTATTTCCTTATTAACTTAATCACATCACCAAATAAGCTTAGATAGATCTGTAGGAGAAACACAGTCAAGCTGGTAGTGAGGTGAATGTTTGAATTTTAGACCTCCTTTGGAGTCATTCAAGTGATATTGGTGAAAATAAGGGGGAAATGAGTCAAATAAATTTTTTATTATTCTAAACACATCATGTAAAAAGCCTTCAAATGGCCAAAACATCACTAAACAAGGGCAAGAATGGAGATAAACACAATCAAGTTAAGGGTATGCCAAATGAAAGACCTAGACATGATAATGCATGATTTGAAGGTTTTATAGGTGAATAAAATATTGAGTATGGCTTATTAATAAATAAAAAATTAAATAAATTATTATAAATCCCAAAAAAAGATCATTATATCCTACAACAAGCAAAAGGCAACAATTTCCTTTTCTAGGCATTATAAGACTATTATAGGTTTCCATGGCATAGAAGGTGTTTGAGGTGAAAATAGGATATATAATTATTTTAAAACATAATTAAAGGTATTTATATCTCATAAAATATCACTAAACATATAAAATCATTCTTTTAATCTCCAAGTGCATACAATACCCTGCCCACCTCAAACTATGTTTTCCCAAAAGTCTGCCTTGCAAACCTGGAGAGTTGAAGGATAAAATGTATGAATTGAGAGTTAAATTTTGGTAAATATTAAAATTATGACCTATATAAATTCATAAAATAATAATATTTTATGAGATAATTTGGATAACTCTCACTTTTGTGTCTGAGATCAGGGTAGTTTTGGTGTGCATAGAGATGCCAATTTTGGGGAAAATGATGAAATGCTGAACCAAAAGGATATGAAGGATTTTTTTTTGATTTTATAAGATTTATGGGAACTAAATAAAATTATTAAACCTTCATATATGTTATTTATTCATACAATTTATTCCAACCTAGGAGGTTTGCATGCATACCTAGTGGGAATCATTAGGACTAAAAGCCCAACTAAGGGTCATTTGAATTTTTGGAATTTTACATGGATTACAACTGATAGTAAAAATTTTTAAGTGGTAAATAATATTTGTTTTATCCATCAAAATTCAAATTAAATCATTAGAGTGTCATGTTGGGTCTCAAATGGCAAGCATGCCTATTCACAAGGTTTAGGCCTAAGGCCAAACAAGGGTAAGTTTTAATTTTTTGATCTTCAGAAGATAATATAATGATGAGGCCATGTTTTTGGGTATCATATATATGAGCCTTTTTTTTCAAATAAATTCATCAAAAGGTCAATTCTTGGTTTTGAGGCTCCAAAACCCTCACAAAATACACTAAATGGCACAAATGGTCATCTTGGAATGCTCATATCTTTCATGATCCTTTGTATGGTACTTATAGATGTTCAAGGAGGTTGGATGGGGTGATTAATAATACAAAAGTGATATTTTGAGATAATTTCAATGTCATACCTTTATGAACAAAGGTTAAGAAAGTTGGTCACTATAAAACCCTCTTTAAACCCTATTTGAGACCTAGAGGAGAAAATGAGCCTAAAATTGCCACCAAATGGAGTAACTTGAACCTAAGTGATGAGGAGAAGTTTTTTCCAACTCCAATACAATCACATACATGGCCTTGGTTTCTATGAAACTATATGGACCAAAGTAAAACAAGTCTTGCTTTAACCATTTTAAGTGGTGTACAGGCTATAGGACAAGTAATGAGATGAAACAAACTTTGGGAGAAATATTTAAACTTGAGATAAATCCAAAAATTCACCAAATATCATGAATAAACTTATAAGTTCCCAAATTAGGCCCTCATTTTTAGCCAGTCTAGTGAACTAGCTAGTGAAGATTTATAAAAAATGGCAAATCTTTATTTGGAGAGCCTTTTAAGGCTAATTTATTGTAACTAATGGTATGAAAACTCCTTAAAAATGTAATTTATCCTTTTTTATGGATGATATTGTATATATGAAGAGTTTATTTAGTCCAATTATGAAGGGTGAAGGGAAAAGACATATTTTGAGACTGCCAAGTGTGATCATGCATGGCCAAAATGATAGGAAGGGCTAGTAGCCTCCTCAATGCATGTGAGGGATTCATAGTAACCACTCATGTTGAGATTCACCATTAATACTGATCAGGTGTAGATTTTGCTTAGTTTTTTAAGATGAACATTAAGGGGCTATTTTATATGCATAGAAAAGGAGATTTTGATTTTTTATAGGTCCTGAATGATTATAGATGATATTTTCAACTCCTAACATAGATTATATAACCCCATACCTCTCTATCATGAATTTTTAATGTATTTCATCAAGTGACACATGTCCAAGTGACTCTTGATCTTCCCTTCTCTCCACCTTCCCATTTCTTCTATAAATTATGTCCTTTTTGCTATTGTATTGGATTTCTCTACCTAGGTATGGTGAATCCATACCAAAATATTACCTTGAATCAGTAAAGATAATTGTTTTACCTCATTCAAATATTCCATTAAGTTTACATGCTAGTTATTAGTCTTATGCAAGTGTAATTTCCATTTACCTTCACACGTTGATTCCATTAGTACCTAGTGTATTGTGATTTCCTTCTCTCAGGTCTACAAGAAGTGTCTAAAGAAAATGTAGGTGTGAGTATGATACTCAATAGATTGTCTTAAAATTAATTATTTTTAGTTCATCCTATCCTATGTCATCTTCAAGACCCCATGTTAAAGCATTGATGTGAGATGAGAGATTGATGTTGAATGAATTTTATATGTTACTTGTTAGTCTCAAGTGTATGTTAAAGGTATGTGTAGAGAAAAGATTTTGGTGTATCATACCCAATAGAATAAGTTAATTTTAGTTATTCCAACCCGTTTCATCCCCCCAAGTTGTTAGTAGTAGGAGCATGAACTTCAATGATGCATCAAGGGGAACTAGCCCCTAATATAGAGATACACCTCCTAATAGGGATACCCACATACCTAAGGTGGTTCCATTGTTTCACTTGAGTGAGGAGAAACTTGTTGCATCTCCTCATTGGGTGGAAGTTCAAGTGCTAATAGTTTTTGGCATGCCCAGTGGGACTATTTATTTCATTCTTTAACGAGTTTAGGTGTTCTCCTCAATATATCAGCCTTTATAGGCAATTCTAATAAACATCAATGGTGACTCCACATCCATATCTCCTAGTTGAGCAGCCTAGGTATACCAATTGAAGTTGTTTTCTTGGTCCATACCCTTTTATGAAGTGATTCATGGATATTTGTGAGTTTGAGCTTGTTTTAACACAAGTTGAGGAGTTATGTCAATCTTTACCTCTTCCTCTTGATTATAAGGAAGTTATTGTCAAAACTTACCATGATCCTCATCAAGCATATGCTACCAATGACTAGACCTATAAAGTTTTTGCTCCATCCATCCATCCTAGCTCTCTTCCAAGCCATTCCATTGCTAGTTTCAAAAGAACTCTCCTTAGATACTAAGAATATATTCTATACCTTCCCACTAGACATGGTTATGGTAAAATCATACCTAGTGTTTGTATTGAGAGTGTAAGGAATGCCTTAGAACAAATAAAAAAGGAGTGGATACCTATAGATGGGGATAGTTGGCCAAATATTACATATGAAATTCTTGATGTGTGTGGTTTGATCTTTAATCTAGAGGAGAGATTGAGAGTTTATGAAAAAATCCCATATTGGCAATCTCAAAACTCCCCACATTCACCTTCAAGTGTGTCATCCTTGTCCCTTCTAAATACTAGTCCAACCATTTGTCTTAATACCCCAAATCCCTCATATGATTCCCCAAGTTTCTATTCTTGGAAATCCATCCAAGAAATCAGCCCAAGGATAAGAACATCATGGTTGACTAGGTTCATTTGTTGGGAGAGGATTTCGAGAGGGAGAGATTGAAATTTGAAGATCATCTTAAAAGGGAGTTTAAATTGGTGAATTAGTCCTTAAGGCAGTCCATCATGGCAAGGGAAGGTAAACTATCTAAACCTAATTCTCCAACTTGTAGTAAAAGTGCCAATCTCAAGGAAACTATAGGTTTCCTAGACATATCTTTCACTCTTTCATCAACCTCTCAATTCCATGAAGTTATCCTTAAACCCACCTTACCTAGATATAAAGATGTGATAGTAGCCCATGAGGAAAAGAACAAGTCATGTTTAAATGGATAATTCATGGCATTTTTAATAGTATTAAATATTTTAGATCATATGTAATGAATTTGAATCTCTCAAATAACTTACAAATCCCTTGGAGCTAACTAGTCATGGTAAGCAAGAAGATGTGGCTCAAAAGGAGGACATGTGGCAAATTTACATGCAAATGTTTCAAGATTATGAGAAGGAAGAAAAGACTAAGCTCCTAGGCAATAAATCCCAAGATGAAATAGAACAAATAAATGTTGAAGATCAGCATCATGAGGAGAACCTAGATCATAGTATATCAATCTATGATGATTTTAGGCCTTTGGAAGGTAACTTGGAGCTTATCTCAAAATCCAACTATACAGCCATCTCCAACAATTTTAATCAATAATTCAATCAAGAAACACCTTAAAATGGTTATGATAAAATTATCCTTAAATATTTTGAAGAGATTATGAGAATGGAAAAGGATGATGAGATCCTTCAAGGAGAGATGAACTTGCAATAAGTAACTCCATATATGGATTTTCACATTTGTCATGTTAATATGAAGGGATAGTAGTTTGAGGATTTATTTGAAGTTTAAGAGGACCTTAAATACTTTGAGAATGCATGAGATATGACTCCATTGAATGATGTATAAAATCAAAGAGCAAAGAGGAAGAAAGAGTCATCTAACACCCCTATAAGACTAAGCATGCCTGCCACCCTCACTCATCTAGTGAGGAAGGAAAACTAATCTACTTCCCTTTTGATCTAGGAAGAAAGGTATAATCAAGAGCAAAGTAAATATTTGTTTCCTTTCTGTTGTGTTTATTTTCCTTAAGTGCTAAGTATCACAAGTGTGTTTGCTTTAGTCTTTATTATGTGTCTCTTTCCTCTGTGTGTTTGAGGTAGTCAATGGTTATCTTGGTGATCAAGGATTGAGTCAATGGTCAAGGTCTCTCATTTACCTCAATCCTTATATGACTCCATAATCCCAATGGAATGATAAGGCTACTGGTCTAGTTAGTATAAAAAGCATACTACCCCTATGAGTCACCAATTTGTTGACCAATTTTGACTTTTAGGTCAAAATAAGGCACCCCTAGTAAAAAAACTTCACTTTTAGGCATTTAAATGGGTGTAATATGTTGTTATGAGGTGTTTCATAGGTCAATTAGTGTTAATTGATGTTTTAATAGCATTTGTTAATTATTCTCTAAGTCCATTTATCATTTTAAGTAATTTTAAGGGGTCTAAATAGTGCATTTAATGATTTGTATAGTTTTATTGGGAATTGAGTAAGTTTCAATGGGTTTTATCTCATTCCATATGTCCTAGGAGGTCTTTATCAACTGTCATTAACTAAAATTTGTAGGTTTTTCAGATAAAAGGTAGTTTTCTTGGCCACAGAGAGAGAAATGGTCACTTGTACGATTACTTTGGGAAGACTACCACATAGAAAACATGGTTGTGTGATTATTCACTACCCCATAGGTCATTCTGACATTTTAATTGAATAAATTGCATTAAAAATGCATCTAGAACTCATTTTTCTTCTTTTTCCTCTTGGCATGCAAAGGAAAGTCAAGTTCAAGTACTCACTATGGGACGTACAATTTGAGTTCAAGGAAATTATCTTGGGGGTAGATAATAATTTGAGTCTAATCTACATCTATAATAATAAGTTGAAATTTTGTGCCTCCTTGAATTATTGTTAACACTTTGTGTAGTTTTTTATTCCTATTCAACCATGAGGGGTCTATTTTTGAATCTACTTCAACTTTTATTTATTTATATTGATGGAATGGTTTGTTTTATGTGATTACAAATGTTTTTAAATATTTTATTATACTTATTTTGGTGTTGGAAGTTTAAAATACTTGGGAAAGCCTCCTTTAGGCTTGTACATGCTTTCAAATGGCTTAGATTGCATTGGAAGTCAGCTCAGTTGCTTTGTGAGTGGTTTATCCACATTGGAACAAGGGATTTGGTGATTTTTTTTATGATTATCATTATTTTATTTATATATTTAATGGTTTACAAGTCTTTTTTTGGTATTTGGAAGGCCTTGACTTACATTTTTTCTTACTCTCTCATGTTTTCCTAGCATATAATAGACAAAGTTTTACTTACAAGAGTATCATGAGTCATATTAATTTTAAGAAAGGATTGGTAATGTTTCAAATTCCTTGGAAACATTTTAATGGAATTTTATGTTCAAATAAGATAACCTAAGGCCTAAACTATGCATAATTGTTCATTGCCTAACTTGTTATAGTCACCTTGCAATTGAGATCCAAGAAGTTTATACAGAGCATGAATGTTAAAAAACATGGTACAAATAATGATTAATACCTATCATATCCAAGAGTCATTTTTAAATTATAGGAAGGTTTAAATTCTTCTACAATTGGATTACTCACTCTCAATAAGAGAGTTGACTATTTTGGGTTCTTAGTCCCAAAATTGACTAAACAGAGGTCCTAAGGTTTTTTTGAGATGATGTAAGAGGTTTAAAACATCCTTATTTGGTAAATATTTCAAAAATATCCACCAAAAAAAAACATGCCAAGGTTGAGGGAAAAAGGAGGAGTGGAACATAGGTTTTGAGACCTCCCAAAATGGCTAAAAAACACTAATTTTGGACAATGATGTCTATAGGAAGGAATGGCAAACTTGAGTTAAACTTAAATTTCATGAACCTAGATCATGATATAAATTTAAAATATTCAAAAATGGTACAATGATAAATATTGAAATATTTTTACACAGGAAAATATGTTTTTTATGTTTGAACTCCTAATGAGAACCCCTTATCTGTACAGGTCTGGGATAACACAGTCAAATAGGGTATCTTGACAATGAGGTAAAAGTTGATGCTTGGAATTTTATTTGATAATTATTAATGTGATATGGTTAAAATTAATTAATTTTAACTTAAGGGATTTATTTATTAACTTAATCACATAACCAAACAAGCTCAGACAGACCTACAAGCAACACTAAGCCTAGAAACATAGTCAAACTGGTAGTGAGGTGAATGCTTGAGTTTTAGACCTCCTTTGGAGTCATTAAATTGATATAAGTGAAAATAAAGGGTAAATTAGTGATATTAACTTGTTATTAGTCTAAAAAAATCATGTTCAAAGCCTTTAAAAGGCCAAAACATCACTAAATAGGGGTAGGAATGGAGATAAACATAGTCAAGGCAAGGGTATGCCAAATGAAGGACCTAGACATTGTAATACATGATTTTAAGGTTTTATAGGTGAATAAAATAATGAATATGGTTTATTACCAAGTAAAAAAATAAATAAATTATTAAAAATCCCAAAATAATCTCATTATAACCTACAATAAGCACAAGGTAGTGATTTCCTTTTCTAGGCATTATAGGCCTATTCTAGGTTTCCATGACATATAAGGTTTTTGAGGTTAAAATAGGATATATAATGATTTTAAAAAATAATTAAAGGTACTTATATCCCATAAAATATCACAAAAAATATAAAATAATTTTTTTCTCTCCAAGTGCATCCTATACCCTGCCCACCTCAAACTTTATTTTCCCAAAAGTCTGCCTTGCAAACTTGGAGAGTTGGAGGAAAAAATGGAGAAATATAGAGATAAATTTTGGTAAATATTAACTTAGTTACATATATAAAATTATAAAATAATCATATTTGATGAGATAATATGTCGATCACTCACTATTTTGTCTGAGAGCCGGGACAGTTTTGGTGTGCATAGAGGTGTCAATTTTAGGGAAAATGATGAATGTTGAACCAGAAGGATATAAAGGAAAAATTTATTATTTTATAATCTGGAGGGGACATAAATAAACCTATTTTTTAATAATATAGGTTTTTCCAACCTAGGAGGTTTGCATGCATACCTAGTGGGAATCCTTAGGCCTAAACGCCCAACTAAGGGTCATTTGCATTTTTGGAATCTTACATTACTTATAATTTATTGGAAATTATTTTAAGGGGTAAATAATATTTTTTTTATCCTTTATTATTCAAATGAAACCATTTGAGTGTTAGGGTGGGTCTCAAATGGTAAACAAGCCTATTGGCAATGTGTAGGCCTAAGGCCAAACAAGGGTAAGTTTTAATTTTTTGATATTAAGGAGATAATATAATTATGGTAACATTTTATTGGGTTTAATATAAATTTTATGAGTTATTTTTTTTTTAAATAAATTCATCAAAAGGCCAATCTTGGTTTTGTGGCTCTTAAACCCTCATAAAATGCATTAAATGGCATAAATGGTCATCTTAGAATGCTCATATATTACGTGTTCCTTAGAACGGGACTTGGATATGTTCAAGGAGCATGTATGGGGTTATTAATAAGCCAAAATTTCCATTTTAATAGAAATATAATGTCAGACCCTTATGAATAAAGGTTAAGAAAGTTGGTCACTCTAAAACCCTCTTTAAACCCTATTTGAGACCTACAGGTGAAAATGAGCCTAAAAGTGTCACAGTATGGAGTAATTTTAACCTTATTGATGAATATAGGTTGTTTAAAACTCTAATAGGATCACAACCATGGACTTGGTTTTTATAGAACTATAAGGATCATAGTAAAACAAGTCTTATTTTGACTATTTTGAGTGGTGTGTAGGCTACAATAGGAGTTAGGAGATTGAAAAAACTTTGGGAATAATATATAAAACTTATATAAATCCAAAAACTCACTTAATATCATGAATAAACTTCTAATTTCCCAAACCAAGCCCTTAATTTTAGCCAGTCTAGTGAGCGAGCTAGTGAGGACTTAGAGAAAATGGTAAATCTTCATTTGGAGAGCCTTTTAAGGTGAATTTATTGTAAATTATGGTATTATAACTCCTATAAAATATAATTTATCCTATTTTATGGATAATATTTCATATATGTAGAGTTTTTAGATGTTAAGTGTGAAGGATGAAGGGAAAAGTGATATTTTGAGACTACCAAGTGTGATCATGCATGGCCAAGATGATACAAAGGGTCAAGAGCCTCAAAAATGAATGTGAGGGATTATTAGTAACCCAAAATTATCAAATTCATCATAAATATTTATCAGGTGCAAAATTTGGGTAGTTTTGTAAGACCAATCATAAGGGGTAGTTTTTTATGCATAAAAAAGGAGTTTATTGACTGTTTACAGGTCCTGAATGATTACGAATGATATTTGTAACTATTGGCATGGATTATCTCACCCCATACCTCTCTCTCATTAATTATTAACTGATTTTATCAAGTGACACATGTCCAAGTGACTCTTAGACATCCCTTCTCTCTACCTTCCCATTTCTTCTATAAATTTTGGTCTCTTGGCTATTGTATTGGATCTCTCTAGCTAGATATGGGGAATCCATACCAAAATTTTTATTGTAATAAATAAATATTAGTGTTTTACCTCAATAAAATATTTTATTAATTATACATTCTTGATATTACTCTTGTGTAAGTGTAATTTCCATTTACCTTCACATGTCTATTCCATTAGTACCTAGTGTATTGTGATTTCCTTTGTGTAGGTCAACAAGAAGTGTCTAAAGATAATGAATGTGTAAGTGAGTAAGATATTAATTATAGTACATTATAATTCATATTTTTCAGTTCCTCTTATCCTCTATCATCTCCAAGACCCCATGTTGAAGCATTGATGTGAGAGGAGAGATTGATGTTGAATGAAGTGTATGTGATACTTGTCCTTATTTTCAAGTGTATGTTAAAGGTGTGAGTACAGAAAATATTTTGGTCTATCACCCCCATAATAATAGGTTAATTTCATTTATTATAACCCTTTTCATCCCCCCAAGTTTTTAGTATTAGGAGCATGAGCTTCAATGATACGTCAAGGGGAGCTAGCCCCTAATCTAGAGATCTACCTCCTAATAGGGATACCCAAAATCCTCAAGTGGTGCCATTGTTTCAATTGAAAAAGGATAATATTGTCCCATCTCCTCATTGGGTGCAAGTTCAAGTAAAAATAGTTATCATTTAAGATGATTTTGATCATGAAAATAATGAATCTAAAGAAACTAGTAAACAAAAATAGACAGATCATGATAAAGTAGAAGCTCTATCTATGTTTCAAGAATGTATATAAAAAAACCCAAATTATATTAATGATATCCTTAGAATAATATTATAAAGTATAAAAAAATCATATATGAAAAAATGGGTAAATCTATTCATTGTGATTTATAGATATGAGACATCCCTACATACCAATAACACTCCCCTTAAACACATCATCACTTCATACTTTTAATGGGGGAATGGTTTATGATTTTACACCATTGTTCCCATAAAAATTATTAATATTTATATATCCTCTATGGGAAAAATTGGTCGTTTAACCTAATTACTAGTTTCAATTCCTATATCAACTCAAAATATGGATATACCTCCTTTTATGAATTATCAAACTTCAAACCTTAGTGATCAAAATTTACAAGATGTTTTCCAAACTATAAAACTTTTGAAAATTAAATTAACAAATATAAAAAAAAATTATATGAAGTCGCCTTATGTTATATATTCAAAAAAGGTGTTTGATATGTAATAATATTGTATAAATTTGTTATTAATCTTACGTGTCATGTTTTGTCTTATTCAATAAGTTATTCATTCCCATATGAATAGGAATAATCACAATTGGAATATTAATTAAACAACCATTTTGGATTATATATTTTAATGTTTTCTTTCATTATAATGTGAATCATGAAATAGAATTTCATTATCATTCTTTAAATAGTATTTCTAGCTTGTCAGTGGTATCAGAGCTTGGAAAATGAAATTTTATTCTTATCCTTAATCTGGTCATACAGACTATAATGTTTTTTTTATACTCAAGTTATTTATGACTATTCATAGAATAATACTAGCTTTTTGAAGGCATCTTTGAGAGAGCATTTCTATTTGTATAGACCTTATGCATTTGTAGTGTTAGATAATAATTTTTTATTCATTTTATTTTTTGGACATGACCATCTAACTGCATGGATATGTTTTTAATAGAATATAGTTGTCTTAAATGATGTTAATGTATGCTTTATTTTTTACATGATGCTTTAATTTGTATCATGGATAATAGGAGACACTTGGAGGACTGAATCTGGTGCATCATTTTTTGGGTTTTTAACTTTTTTGAAGGTGGCATTAGACTGTGTAAAAGATGTTTAATGTGTATGGACTTCATCTCTTCCAATATTGGCTACATAGAGTCTCTTTGATCTATTTTGAAAAGAGTTTTTACCATATATCCCATCTGTGTATTATTATTTTAGATTCAAGTTTTCATGCTACATGGGAGGCCTATATGAAGTCATAATTAGTTGCATAGAAAGATAGAAAGAATTATCAGTCAGACTTTATTTTTGTTCATATATGGATTGGAAGTTACAAGTCCATTTCTATTATAGTTTGCATATATTACCACGTATAAGTATTTAAAAAATAGTACACCTTGGAGGATGTCATATTTATTTCTCATTTCTAGTATTGGAAATTTAACATAAGTCAATATTTGGAGGAGTAAGGTATATTTAATGCTTTTTATATTTAAAAAGTAGAATTTCATTTCTTTTAAATGTTATATTTTTCAATTTTTGAAAATCATTTAAATTTGAAAGAGCATTGAAATTACCTTGAGATATCTACTCTTATCATATTTGGACAAAAAAATAACCAAATCATGTAATTTAAGGAGAAATAAAGAGAGAATTTTTTATCCATCCATCACTATTGATAGGTGCAAATCTGGAAATTAATAAATAATAAATATATTATTGTATTAGGTTTTATTTTTAAGCCAGTGCTAATTATAGGGCATTTAATTTTTAGTACCATTGTATACATATAAAAATGGACCCTTTTAGAGTTATAAGGAACTAATTGGGGTTAAAATAAAAACTCAAAACCTTCAAAACTCTAAACTCTAAAAATAAAAATAAAAACCATGTATTCCATCAAATTTATTATTGGCATTACATTGAATATAAAATATAGTTGGCTTGTATGGTCTTGAAAAGTGGAAAACACACTCATCTTATATATATATATATGGTTTGATATTTGTGATGGGAAAAAATAACTATTTGAACCAATAGTAAATGCAAATGATGCTCAGACATGAAAGAAGAAAAACTAGAAGGCATTGTACTTAAAAGGGAATCAATGGATGGAGATGTTTTTCATCATATATAGGGGTGAAAAACACCATGTGAATAATTTCAAAAACTAAAGGAGATATGTTATTCCCACTCAAATTTTTAATTAATTTAGTTATAGTTGAAGTTGTTCAACCTAGAGTTGAAATATGGTGATGTGATACGATTGGCTTCAGAGATATATGCCATCAAACATGATGTAGAAGCAATAGGTGTCAAAATTAAAATATACATGACCACATTCATAAAATCCCTTATTAATATCTATTTAACATACTTTGAGTATTTACAATCAAGTAATCAGTTGAAGACTCACATTTGACTAGTTGGTTGAAAAGATGAAAGAAAGAGAAAAGGCCTTTGGAAGAAAAACTAAATCCAAAATAGGTGAAAGTGGGTGTTATTCCACATAAAATTATTATAAAACATAAAATTGGTCCACATATTAAAAAAATGAAATGAATAACAAGTATAAGGGAAAAGGTGGAAAAAATTAAAATCATGGTAGTTAAATTTAAAAAAATAAGATGATAAACAAAACCTATACTACAAAATATGTGAAAGAAAAGGAGGCCTTGAGACTCACTAATTCAATAATCCATGGGATAAAATTGAAATATACGATAAGAAGAAAGATAAAAAAAATCAAATAAATAATCAAAAGAGTCAAATTCAACCCAATTTATTGGTGAATCCATGTTTTCAAGTATAGATGATGAAGCAAGCAGTGTCTCAATCAATTTTTCATCATTTTATGCTTGGTTTATTGATATTTGTGCCACTCAACATATGAATTTATGAAAATAATTCTTTAAGGAGTGAAATGAATAAATTTATGGCTCAATATATCTCATAGATAGATCAAGTCTACAACCATATGGAAAAGGTATAATTTGACTCAAGTTTTTAGGGATTCTAGACTATAAACTTGAGAATGTTCTATACATTCCTAAATTGAAACAAAACTTGTTGTCCCTAGGGACCATAAGGTAACAATGCCATTCCATTTTATTGGATAATGGTGATGTCATAAGTAGGAGAAAAAGTGACAATGTAGTCATCTTGACTAGATATGAGTAAGGAAAACTACTCAAACTCATGGGTGATATATTAAATTCAAAGAATTATTCTCATATTGTGGAAGATGGAATGTCTGCAAACATGTTGTGATATGATTGACTCAGGCACACTCACCATAACAACATTCATGTATTGTGAAGTAATGGTCTTATTGGCATGATTACATTAACTACAAAATCAAAAGAAAATTTTGAAGCATACATCTTGGCTAAACAAGCAAGATAACCATTTCTAAAATCATAGTGGAAAGCTGACAAATTTTTTTAATTAGTTCACTAAGGCTTGTGTTCTCTTCCAATCCTCTCCACTATTGTTCATAATTACTTTATGTTGTTCATTGATCACTATAGTTAGATGACATGGATGTACATTTTGAAGAAAGAATTATAAGCCTTCAATACTTTCCATAAGTTTTGGAACATAATTTAAAATTAATCACAAACTTTCATTGAGACACTTAAGATAGATAATGGTGGTGAATTCACTTCAAATAATTTTGAATCTTATCTTGAGAAAAATAAGATCAAACACCATCTCATAGTTACATATGCTCCACAAAAAAATAGAGTTGTAGAAAGGATGAATATAAATGTGATGAAGAATTATGATTAATATGGTTTTTTCAATGTTTTATTTTAAAGGGGTAAATCTACACTTTTGGGCTAGAGTAGTGAAAACAATAGTATACCTCCATAACATATCACCATCAATAGCTTTGCAATCTAAGACTATGTATGAGATGTGGTGTTGTCATCTTCCTTCAGTGTGACATATTGAAATATTTGGAACCACTTACTATGCATTGATTTCAAAGGAAAATATAAATAATTTGTACCATAGGAGTCAAAAATGTATCCACTTGGGTTATTAGAATCCTATAAGGAATATAGGCTATACAGTGAGAAGGAGAAAAAGTTTCTTATTGCAAGAGAAGTTATCTTTTATGAATCTAAAAAATACAAAGAGCATATTGATTAGTAACTGAGTTTACTAAACAAGTATTCAATTTTTCATATCTACAAAGTGAGTTATTTATATGTTTCACACATTAAGTGGGGGACACATAGTTAATAATCTATTGATTTTTTGTTGTCTCCTACACATGAACTTGAAACTCCTCATGAAGGGGAGAATGAAACTTCATCAAAAAATAAATAAGGGATACCAAAACAAAGGGTATTAAGTGATGAAACCATAGATGATGAACTTTAATCACCTAAAACATAAAAACAAATGCCTAAATGGGCTACTCAAACATTGAAATATGTGAAAATTGATGAAGTTGGGAAAATAGGCACAAGAAGTGCACATGTAGATGCATCACAATCAAAAAATTACCTTAAATAAATTCAAGGTAGAATTGAAAATATCACCTTGAATGATTCTCCATAAAAATAACTCCATTTTTTGTTTTATTTATAACCAACATCTTTCAAATAGGAAAAGAAGCATAAATATAGGAGAAAAGTAATGAAAGATGAGTACATAAGATTGGTCAAAAATAGGACTTGGAATTTTGTTGATCCTTAATATGGCTACAAACTGATTGGATACAAGTAAGTCTACTAGAACAAATACAAGGTTGATGGATCAATTGATAATCATAAAGTAAGGCTTGTCACAAAGGGATATGCTAGAAAAGAATGAATTAACTACAATGAAACCTTTGTACCTAAAATAAAATGGACTACCATTCAAACCATGTTGTATTTATAAACTCTAAATGAATGGAAAGTTCACCAAATGGACATTACAACTACATTATTAAATAGTGACCTCAAGAAAATTGTGTACATGACACAACTCAAAAGTTTTACAGTAAATGGATAACAGCACAAGGTGTGTAAACTAGAAAAAATGTTGTATGGTTTGAAAGAATCCAATGAAGCATGGAATGACAAAATATTTAATCACCTCATGAACATGAATATCAAACATCTTGAGTTTGGAGATAAAACTCTTTTCATAAAAAGAGTTGATAAAAGAGTTGTATTTTTGGTGGTATATATTGATGATTTACTTGTCACATGGAAAAATTAATGGTATGATATAAAATTCAAATCAAATTTGATGATAAGATTCAAAATTACTGATTTAGGTTGTCTTCATTATTATTTGGGTATTTAAGTAGTTTAAAAACCAATTCTTTTCTTAATAACTCAATAGAAGTACATTGGTGACATTCTAAGCTAGTTTAGAATGGAAGATTGTAAGCCTCTCAGCATGCCCATGGAACAAAATCTCAAATTGACATATAAAGATTCAATAGATTTGGTTGATTCCATTAAATAAAAAATAAAAATTAAAGTCCTAATATATGTGACCACAACTCAACCAGATATATCATTTGCAGTTGGTGTCCTCTCAATATTCATACAACAACCCAGGGATAGTCATTGGGTAAAATCAAAAAGGGTCCTCATATATCTCAAAGGAACACAAAGTTTTGGGCTCAAATGTTGTAGGGAAAGAGACTTAAATTTGGTTGTGTATTCTAATTATGACTATGGTAATGATCATGAATATAGAAATTCCACCTTGGGTTTTCTTATAAATTTGGGAACAACCATTTTTAGTTAAAAATATAAGAAACAATGAGTGCTATTAATTTCCTCACTAGAAGAAAAATATATGGCTACTTTAGAGGTAACTAGAGATATATTATATCTCAAAAAGGTTCTTTCATATTTATAAGAGTAATAGGTTTCATCAACACCTCTCATGGTTGACAACACTTATGCAGTATAAATGTTAAATAATCCATTCTTTCATGATTGAACCAAACATGTCAATATAAAATTTCATCTAAGTCATCACTATGTGAAATATGATAGTGTTAAGTTCCAACATTGACCAATAGCAGAGCAACTAGTAGACATCCTAAAAAAAGTGCTTAAATGAGAATATTTTGAAAAATTTAAAGGATTTATTGGTCTAGTAAATACCTTTGCATATTAATTGGGGTATGTAACAATATTATATATATTTATTTTAATCCTAAGTGTCTAGTAGAGGTGTTATGTTTTATCTTATTCAATAATTTATCTTTTCGTATAGGAATAAGAATAGTCATATTAGGAATGTGAATTGAACAACCATTTTTGGCTTATATGTTATAGTGCTTGATTACATTCCAATCATAATCATGAAATGTAATTTGATTATCATTTTATAAATAGTATTTATGGGCTGTTAGTGTAACCCTATTACACTTAAAATATATGTGTACCCCTTTTTAAATAGTTTTATTTCACCTAAGTTCACATTTTATGATGGAAAGGGTGATCATAAATAGAATATTTTATCTTTATATGTGCCATGCCTTGATTATGCATCTATTAATAAATTTATTGACTAAACTATTTCCAAAGAGCCTCAAAGATTATGATCTAATGTGGCTTTATGATTTACTAATCCAATTATTAAAATAATACAAACCTCTTATGGATTAATTTTTATCACACTTCTCTATCAACATTATAGAAAACATTTCCTATGCCCAAATTGTAAAGTTCAAACAAGGAACCAATGGACCTATAAATGAGTATGTCTTGAGGTAAAATATAAAGCTAGATAAAATGACCAATCTAATGGTAGATAAATATCTTTAAGACATCTTAAAGTAAATTTTTTTCCCCATTACACTAGTCCATTATTGTCAAAAAAAAATTAAATCTTTCAATGGCCTATGCCATATTGTTCACAATTATGAAATGAAACTTATTTCATTATAAAAATAATTGTGTATCAAGCACATCTATTACATCCAATACCAAGTTAATATCAAATTAAGTTATAAGGTTTATCCTATGGAACCTATAAAGTAAATAAATACTATAGTTAATGTAATGTCACAACAACCTAATTAGCTTATCTTATCTAATGTAGTAAAGAGAAAATTTTCACACTTACATGAGTATTTTGCTTCATTACTTCATAAGCTTGTGGAGTGTTACCTCATATTTATACCTCCCCCTACATATGTTGATCTGATTCACCCTCTACATAAAATATATGATGTAAATGTTTATTGTGAATATTACCAAGGCCTTAACCATTCTACCTAAAGTTACATCCAAGTCTCTCCAAGAGATTGAAAGAAAGAAGAACCCATACAAATCTGTATTTTATTCCTTTTTGTACAAACATTTCTTCCTCTAAGTAAATTGAAAAGTGATTTATTTTCCCCCTTTTTATTTTATTATTTATGAAAATTTACAATATTAAAAGCACTTTTAATTTTACATTTATATAATAATATTAATTATAAAAAGAATTAATTCACTAAATGACTTTTAATACATAGTCATTTAATGATTTTAATTAAAATTAATTAATTTTAAGATAATTAATAATGTATAATTTAGTTAATTTACCATCGATCCCATAACATCAATGAACAAATGTTTTACATTGAATCATAAGATCTAGGATTTCATTTATGACCAAAAAATTACATTTGTTGATCCTCCAAAGGAATCTAGTTCACAACCTAGTGATTACTTGAGTCATAATATATGTAAAAACCCTTTTCAATACCATTATAATAAGACTTTAGAAGTTAAAATTTCATATAATGCACATCCTCCTCCATCACATTATGGTCACCCAATAGATGGTATTATTGGTATTTATACATGACATACCCATCCCATGGTTTGGAGACCTTGTATTACTTTTGATGATAGTGAGATTGTGGATGATGACTTAGATATTCATTCATTATTCATTTGATCACACCTTGGCCACCAATGTATACATAATGTTGTGATTTATATTGTTTTGAGTAAGAATATTTGAATGTGACATTACTTACAAATTTGGTATATACAAAAGATGATTTATAACATTTAACCAAATTGGTTAGATAATTTGATGGGACATCACAACATGTTCTGAGTGAGATTGGTTTACCTTTACCTATGGGTCTGGTACATGTAGTTATTACCTTTTCATTCATACATTACACATTTATCTTTGATATGTTATTGGGATGACCTTGGATACATAAACTCTAATTAGTACCTTCTATTGTTCATGGGTGTGTTAAATACATTGATACCAATAAATTAAATGTAGTTTTCATAATTCCATATAAATATCCACTTGAACAAGATAAAGTTATAGATAGGTATTTAATTATCAAAACTACTAAGGTTATTCATCCATGAAAGTGTAAGCAATATACAATCCCATTTCCTAGGTGTCTAATACTTGAGAAACCATTGGATGGAAAATACACATTGAATTACATAAAATCCTCATTCACTAATACATAACATATTCAATTACCTAGATCAACCAAACATCTTCATATTTTTAAATTCTAAATAAACCATATAAAACTCAATGATGGGTTAAAAAAAACCCCATTCCTTATATTATTTCCTCATAACCACATAATCCTATTATACATATGTAGAGCATTGCAAATACTATGGTTCTAGATATTACACCTACACATAATCCTTTGTAATACCACCAATTTATTGCACCAAGTTTTGAGTGGAGAGATACCTATGAACATCCCTTGAATTATATCACAGGATAGTCTTTTGTTCTCAAATATTCCAAAAATACAAAATAATAAAAAAACAAATTTAAACATCAAAAAATGTGTAGCATTTTCAAGTTTTATTGACTCCTTGACATATATGTTATTGGTTCAATGTTGGTAGATAACATATCATTTATTTTTATTTATACACATATATTTCACACATATTTTGAGTGTGATACATGCATACCTAAACACATGATATATGCACATATAGATGTTGGGCCTTCCCTCTATGCATGTAATCAACACGTTTGTGGTGTATAATCTATTTGATCATGATACATGTAGGTTATATTACTATATGATAATGTTATATTATCATGTTTTATTTTATGTACTTACACATGCCTTTATCCATGATTACATCTTTCACAATCTAATTTATACGTTATGTACATAATTTTATTTTCAAACACATATATCTAGGAAATAATGTGATATGTTTATGTTGGTTTGTTATGATTCCATGATTTAATTTTTTGAATTTATTTTTGTGTCTTGTCTTACATGATCTTATCTTGTTTGTTTGAGAATGTGAATATGCTCCATTTCTTGTGGTGTTCATACCTATTTTTACTTATTATGATATTTAGACATGTCATAGTTTGTTGTCTATGGACATTTTAATATTCAATTCTAAGCATTTTTTACATTTGAATAAGTCATGTACCTTTAATTTTGTGTAAATATAACATTCCCATTATATGAGGTCTCCTTGGACGATTGCATTTTGTTTTGTTTCTGAGTTCTCTTGTATGTGTGCTTGATTATTTTTTAATCTTGTATCATTAATTTTTGTACATTGCCATTATTTATATCATGAATGTTAAGGCTTGATGTAATTACATTACAAATTATTCAGTGATATATCTACCTAGAAATGTTCCTCGTAAATGCTACATGTTACATACATAGCTTATATAGTTATATTATCATTTTAAAGTAAGGTAACTACTAATTTCTAGTTCCCTCACCTTAAAAAGGGGTCATATTAGTTGGGGAATTTCATATAGGCATGGATTCCATATTTTAAATGTTTCATATTTAAGTGAGGGAATGTGAAAAATGGAAATACCTCCACACTTATTTGTTACTCATCATCTCTAGATTATAGTGGGTACATGTTATGTAAACATATTCTCCACACTTAAACCAGTTCTTAGACTCTTGAGATTATAGTGGCGGCATGTCATAGATTCATGTTCTCTACACTTACATAATTTCTAAAATTATCTAAATTTAGTGGGGTAATGTCATGGAAACATGTCCTCCACACTTTCACAAAATTTCAAATTTATCTAAATTTCATAATTATATGATTCAACTACAAATTTATGGTAGCATTATTTACATTGGTACCATTATTATACTTGAGGTTCAACTTGAGACATATATGAGGTGAATATTCCATTAAAAGAGCACCTTAAATTTAAAAATAAAATTATTTTTTAAATTAAAAATACTATTATGGACTATTATCATAATCAATACAAAATTTTATGAACTTTTATTGAGCTAATTTATTATAGTAGCAGGTTCACCTTTTGGAAGGTTGAGGTGATTAAATCACTCAATATTAAAAAGTTTATAAGTTAGACTTGATTAAATCATCTAACATCACCATATTTATAGGATGGATTGATTAAATAATCCACCCTTTCCATATATATAGTGTTATTTGATTGGATCACTCCCACTTGCTAGGTTATATGTATGGTTGGGTTTCATAATAGAGATAAGCTCAATAGTTGAATGGAAACTTGAATTTTTCACCAAGGTTGGGGGAATGTTTTCCTCAAATATGTATGTATGTATGTACTTTTAGATTTAAAAATTATCCTAATATCATCTCCAATTTTTCATTATGAAACATAATTTTAAATAAAATTTATCAAAGGTAAGATGGTTGCATCATCACATAGGTTTAATCCTAACCTTGCCTCTTTCTAATTTCAAGCATTTTAAATTATTTCAATTTCATTTGTCATACATTAATTATATATTATATCATGCTATTGGTTTTAGGTTATTCACTAACAAAGAACTCAAGTTGGGATCACATAAAGGAAAGGTTTGTTATACACACCTAGGTACACATTTCTTTTTTTTAGACAAAAAATTTCATTACTAGATTAAAAGGTGTAAAACCTAGATGTAAACACTTAATTTTGTCCACTTTTTCCACTAAACTAGGATTTAGTTCAATTTATATCAAATGACACATATTAAGCCTATAAATCACCTAAATTACACAAATTCATTTGCATGAGGGAATTAATTTCCCAAAAATGTGATGAGCCTTACTTATTTGGTGTATTACCCTATATCCATCATTAACCTAATTCAATATAGCCCTAGTCAAATTAAGACCTAGTAATTTTACACTTTTGGCATATCAATTTATTAATTTAATACATTTAAAACAATTGTCAAAAGACAAAAAAATAATAAGCAAGGATAATTATATTGTAAATCCTAATTAACTTAAATAAAAAACTTTCAAATCAAATTATTGAATTTCATTTACAAAAAAAGGAATTTTTAGCCAAATATGAATTCAAAGATCAAATGAGATAATAAAGTGACTTATTGTCTCTTAAATATTCAAAAATATGACTCATACCTTATAAATATCTAAAGTGAGTTGTCATACCTCAAAAATATCTAAAATTGAGGTTTCAAGATTTCATCAGTGCCTTAACCCAACCCAAAGTTAGACTAACTCAACCTAGGTTAATTTAGACTCAAACCATTTTAAAATTTAACCTAACCTCCATAGGGTTAGAATTAGTTCTATGAGTTATAAATACAAGTGCCTACACCATTTTCCAATAAGATTTGATTTGTAAGGTTGTTCTAATGGAATACCTTCCTAAAGCCTTTGAGAGTAGCGTTTTGATGCCTAATTTATGCCAAGCTTCACACCAAGCCACAAGTGACTATTGGAAAGATGATACCACCATGAAAGAGTATTGATAGAAAAGTATAATCATCATAGCTCGAACATGAACATCCCTATGAAAATAATTAAACATCAAATTTGACAAAAGAGGTAAGAAATTTGTATTGTCTTCATATCTATTTTGTGATTTTGTTCACTGTGTTATGTTATCCCTAGTTATTATGTAAGAGTGTTTAGTCATAGTGCATTTTTATGCTTGATGTTTTCTCATTTGGACTAGAAAAGGACTAATCTACATATTCTTTACTCTTTAAGATCCTAAAGTACATTAGAAACTAAATCCAAATTATATATCACCTTAATTTTATACACTTATAAAATACCTATCATGGTTTTACCCTTCATATTTAAGACCTTATTTTTAATGAAAGGCTCATATTCACTATCTTTTTGTACCAACATTATTATTTATTAGTTAAACCATATGTTATTATAATGAATAGGTATTGTATTCCATGAAAAATGCTTTAAACTTGATCATTATCTTTCTCTACTAGTTTTGAACCTATACGTATTTTATAGCTTCCTAGACACTTATATCCCAACTAGATACCTACATCGATGTAGGTGTACCATTTAAAACTAACTATCTAGTACCTGAAAGTCATCCAATTTTAAAATGTAATGTATCCTTATGGTCAGCCTAAGTGATTTAGTTGAGTTATTTTTAAAATGGATATATATATATATATATATATATATAAAAGATCAACCCTCATTTATTCCTCACCTAGAAAATTCGTACCTATCATAAATAAAATAAAAATATATCTATCAATCAATTATTCAAATGATAAACATTGTCTTATTCATTTATATTTCCACATAAGTGATATGATAAATATATCTATAGGTTTGAAGTACTAAAGGAGTAGCCCCTGAACCATATTTTTTGAGATACAAGATAGATCATTATATGTACCTGATTATCATATATTTCATCTTGATGTAAACATAAACAAACACATATGGGATGAATAAATAATTATAAATCCATATTTAGAGTATTGGCTATGTATAAATCACCCATTTATATAAGGGTCATTGGGGTAGCTCAACACCATGTGCCCACTAACCCATTTTTCCCATAAACACTCCAAGGGTGAGGAAACTAAGGTTTAATTATTTGATGTAGAGTCTCATATTGTGAAAACAATACATATACATCAAAATAAATGAAATAAAAATCATAGAAGGCTTTAGTTGGTCATATCCATTTAATATTCCATATAGGATACATGTGTTTATATCAGACTCACATATTGATGAAACTGTTAATATCTAGTGCAAGCATCTAAGGAAACAAAATGAAAAATTATTTGATCTAACCATTATTTTAATATATTAATCCAATCCACTTCCAACATGTTTCAGCCAAGATCTTCATGTGAGTTATATTTCTAAGGTTGCATTCTGAATATACCAAAATATAGAGGTCATACAAGGTTATCTATAAAAAAATATTTTCTCCATAAATCCATGTAGATTATAAATTTAATGTACAAACCATTTTTCCAAAACCAATGCATCATCAATACAATTACCTAGTATAAAATGTGCCACCTTGATTAGTTTTTTAACTATTACTAATATCATATTGTACTTATTTCTAGACATTAGTGGCCATTGGATGAAGTTTATACTAATGCATTTATACATCTATTTTTGAATGTCACAAGGGTAAAAAATATCATGAGATGAACATGATATAATTTTACCCATCGACACTCCAAATATCTTAACACAAAATCAGATGCATCTTTATTGATTCCTTTCAAAAATATAATCATGTCAACTCTAACATTATCTTTGTCATTCCAAGATGACCAGAATATGAAGCATTATGTAGTTCCTTAATCACCATTAATCTCAAGTTATCTTTATCTAGGTACATATATTCTCCTTTACACTTTAAGAGTACATATTTATTAAAATGGAATGATTCATATCTATGATCTTGAGGGTTTTATTTAATATCTTTGCTAACCTACTCATATAATTCATCTCCTGGAGAGAATTTTAGAACTTGAACTTAAAAGGTAGTTATAATAGTCAGCATAGTTATTGTGTACCTTTTATGTCTAATAACATATGTAAAATATTTATCCTTACCTCTTTTATATATATATAAGAGGTAAGGATAAATAATTTACATATGCTATTAGATATATATATATATAATATCAAATCCATAGTATGAAAAAAACTCAAGCCATAACCTTTGCTAAGCATTCAAATTAGGCTATGTGAAGATATACTTGAGCCCTAAATTATTAGTCTTGAGCTCAAATGGTTTTCCTAATAGATAATTAATTTAAACCTATAAATCATGAACTATAAAATCCAATTCCAAATCATGTGGAGTATAATTATCTTTATAAGTCTTTAGTTTCATGAATCATAAGCTACTATTAAGATTTACTACAATAAAATCCCACCTAGACCATCCCCAATGACCATTTGGATTTGAAATGCATAACACTAGTGCATATGTAAGTCTACTTTTTAGTATTTGAAAGGATTATTCACACTTATCAATACAAAATAATCTCTTCCTTTTTCATTGAAAATAAGTGATAAGGTTATCTATCTTAGAAAAATTAGGTGCAAACTTCCTACAATATCTTGTTAGACTCATAAAAATACACATCTCATGAAAATTTTTAGGTGCCAACCATTATAGGATGGATTTTATCTTTTATAGATCCATTGATATCCCTTTCTACGAAATTATATGCCCCAAATATTTTACCTTCATCTAAAATAAAACACACTTTGACAATATTTTATGGATCTTATGATTCCATAGGCATTGTAACACTAGATAAAAGCATCAGAAGTGCTCTTCTTCATCCTTTAAGTATGTAAGATATCATCTAAGAATAAAATAAAAAACTAATCTAGGTAATCTCTAAAAACACTTTTCGTAATATTCATGAATTTTGTAAGTGCATTTGTTAGCCTAAAAGGTAGAAATATGAATTCATAGTGTCTATACATAGTCATGAAATTAATTTTAGGAATATATTCCTCATTGATCCTTACATAATGGTATTGTGATCTAAGATCAATTTTTAAAAAGATCATTGATACTCAATTTTGATTAGAAAATATCATCAATGTGGGGTAAAGGATACCTATTATTGATGGTTACCTTGTTCAACATTTTTTAATCTATACATATACAAAGAGTCCCATCCTTATTTTTTATGAACACCATAGGTGATTCCCTAAGTGATACATTTGGATGGATTATCCATTTATAAAACATATCCTATATTTGGTATTTCAACTTCACCAATTTTATTTGTGTCATTTTATGAGGTACCTTGGATTGAGTTTTAGATCCCATAATGATATCAATTATGAAGTCAAATTCTCTTTTGGGTGGTAATCTATGTAGATATTATGTAAACACATCCCAAAATTCATTTAAAAAGTGACATTCATATATTATAGGCTCTTTATGGTTTCCTAGCTCATCTATATTAACTAAAAAAACATGACATCCATTATATTGAGGCTTCATTAACTAGATGGCTAAGATTTTCCTTAACTTGTGTTATTTTTATCACCTTGAATTTGAGTTTGATTTCCCAAATAATTTAAACAATATACTTTATTCACATAAAAATATAACATTTAATTATGATTCAAAATAAAATTCACTCTTAATATCACATCATGTGATCCTAAAAGATTTGTATAAAAGTCTATTATGGTGGTGAAATTAGGTAATTCCTCTTTTTCTTCTATCAGGAACTTATCTACCTTGACTCTGGACCATACTACATAGTCCATGTATTTTCCATATTCATAGATTTTATAGGGTGTATACAAATAAATTTAGGATAAATGAAACATTCAATAACTCCAATATTTATCAAAATAGAAATAAATTACCCAAATAAAGCACTTGACACCTCTATAGGTGAAATATGAAACTTAGATTGATGATTTCAAACTATTTCATGGATATGCTATAGGAAAGTCCCCTAGAATATTAAGAGGAAGGATTATGAAAATTTTATCAACATTCCATTTCAGGTAATATTTTTCATAGTGATCACCCTCACAAGTAAAACATCCCCTAGGTGGACCCTTTTATTTAGGTGGATTTCCTCCTTTATTTCCATCTTTGAAGCATTTTTTTGGTTTCTTTTCCCTTGAATAATTATCAAAAATAATATTTTTGTTATTTAATCTATTTTTAAAATCCCCATTATGCTTATAATTCTTATTTTTTAATGAAGTATTCAAATCATGTACATATCTCTTACCTTACCAAGATATTTGAGTTATTGTTCCTACTTGATAGATTTATCAAATACTTGATCCATGGAGCTAGACCAATTCACATTCATTTTTAACCTAATATATATCCTCAAATCCATGAATAAAATTAATATTTAGAAATGTTCATCTTTATGTATTAGGGAACATATTTAAGAGGTTGTCATGAATTGCTCCAAATATTATATCATTGATAACTCTCCCTAATTAATATTTTTAAAATATGTTAGTTTCTAATAAAAATAGGTTGTGGAAAACACCATGCCTTGAAAAATGTTACAAAATTCTTCCATGCTATGGTGGAAAAGTCAAGACCCATTTTTCATCTTCTTTTTAGCCCACTAGGTTATTGTTTCACCAGCTAACTAATATGCTCCCCATACCAATTTTAACACATTAGAATAAGTTTATATTTTTAAATATTTTTACATCTCAATGCACCATCCTCTATCCCCATCTCCCAACACCATTAAATCAAATTTAGGTGGTTCACATTTTTCATCTCATGCTCAAGTTATACAACCACTTGTGCTCTTGCAGTGTGATTCTCCTTAGCTTGGTCTTACTCTTGGTTCTATTCCTACTCAACCTATTGTTCCTATTTATCTTATTCCTAATCATGGCCATGTACTTCATATTATAGGGATGAAATTATATCCTTTTTCTCATTTATAATTGTAAGTATTTAATCAATATTAAAAATATCTCTACTACAAACAAGTTTGGGTTTAGTTATTGATCATGACTAAAAGAATTTAATTCAAAAAATTTCCTTGTATGCACCATTTTATCCTACTTAAAATATAGGATAAGGTAGTTCAGCATTAGTGGAATAATTTGGTCCTAAAATTTAAATCTATGCTATCATACCACATGTTACAAATGAATTAGTTTAAATTTGATATTTACCATATTTTGTTTCCTCATTTGGTGTCATTAGTATTTTACACATAACTAGTTAGACATTGTTATATTTATTTTTTATCGTCAATCATGTTATATTTTAAAATAATAATTAATATATGTATAGATAATTCAATCATAAAATCCATTGATTCAAGTGTTGAGTTTAAATCAGTCCTCTTAGGTATAAATGACACAATACAAATAACAAAAATTAAGTCATATCAACTATACAACACATAAAAATACTAAATTTTAAAGTTAGCACTATAAAATATTAAATTATATATATAATAAGGAATAATTCAATACAGTGAATATAATCATAGTTAATACTATTAAATAAGGTAGAAACATACATCTAAAAATAATAATGTCATTATCCTCTACTGAATATTACTAGTTAATACATCAAATGTTCAATAGTTCCATGGGTAATTAACTTCTAACAAGACATGAGTATGAAATTGATGTCAGTTTTGATAAGTTTTAATGAGGGAGAATATCATTTGGGGGATTTACCTCTAGTGATAGACCAATACTCCCTACACATCTACCCATTTGGAGTGACCTTTCCTTTCATAAAGGGACAAATAATGGCAATGCAAACATTAAGAACTAATCAAGAACAATCTAAAAGTAAAATCACTATTACATGTAACATTTGTATAGAACATGGATACTAATATATATAATATGACATCACTCATGCATGTGAACTAGAATATATAGTGTATATACAATATATACAACTTTAGCATTAATTTCTTCAAAGCATTTTCTATATTCCAAACTTCAAAATAATTTGTGTCTTAGTCCACATCATAAAATTATCTCTTCTATAACATATAGTCAACATCATCCTTATTGTTAACAAAAAATGAGTGACCTGTAATAGGTTTCCTACCCATTTCTCATCATCCCTTAACAATAAATATATCACTTTTTCATAAATCATAAAAGCCACATCATTCATAATGAAATCACATGAAACATGCCACATAGAAGTTATAACTCATATATAAAACTAATAAAAAATTTATCAAATGGTTTTCTAAGCCATATTTAGGTAAAAGTACAATATATAGGATTAATAAAATATAATCACTCCAAATTTTTATTAATTTTAGTATTCATTATATATTATATCTTTTATGAATTCAATAATACTCATTAAGTCACACTCAACTCAACCATGATCCAATTAGTTTCATTTATTCCTTAATTAAACACATAGTTACTCATAGTTAAAGAATGTAAACATTATGGTATATTTATTTCACTTTACTATCAAATTTATACCATTTAACTAATTTACATATTTTAATAATAAAATTGGTTCATATATCCATTATCTAAATAATGTACACTTTTAAATATAGTAGGACTGAATGTTTAATTCATTTCAATCATACTCTCTATATTACATCACCTTTAGCATCCTCAATATTCACATTCTAAGACAAGTGATTGAGCTAAAAAAACATTCTCTATATAACACATCAAAAAAAAAACATTCAATTTATAGGCATGTTGGAGGTTATAATAACTATGTACATGTTTATAAGTTTCATATGAGTCATCTTAACCCATGTAGTATTATCATACCCTACCATGTTTCTAATTATTCTTAATTTCAATGTGGATAAAATTGTCTAGATTCTAATAGGTTTTAATCAACATCAACATCTTTCACTATTGACCATTTCAACCTTACATGTACTAATTTTTATAACATAATTTTTTGTTTTATTTAATAGTTATGTTTTCCAGAAGGTTTCAATAAATCTAATCCTAAATTTAAAAATAATAAGGTAAGGGTTGTTAAGATTAAAAACTTATACATACTCATAGGTTTATGAGTATGAGAAAACCCATATGAAAAGTTTTATAAGGATGAATGATTTTTATAAACTTATATTTACTTGAATGGCTTATGTATTTGAAATCAAAACAAAGGCAAAAACCTTAATAAGGAAGTTTAAGCAATTTTGCTACAACTTGAAGTTTTTAAATAGTTTAAAATCATATGAAATAAATATTCAATAGTAATATATTCCATTTTTAATAAATAAGCTATAGTCCACAATCAATAAACAATTCACATATTATTACAATAAAAATCAATAACTAATGAATTTTCATTTTACTAGGGCCAAACAATTTTTGCCATTATGCAAAAGCTTACGGCTCCAAACATCTCCCAAAAAGAGGCATTTCCATTTAGGTGTTGAATAATGTTCATTGCATAATTTAAATCAATACTAAAATATTGTTTTTCCTAAAATTAAAGCTTGTGGATAAATATTTTACCACTTTAATACACATTTACAAGTCTGTATTGATCTAATAAATATTCACTATAAGGTACATCCTTTTTAAAATCATAATACTTAATTTTTTAACCATTTTACTAACCATGGAATAAATTCTATATAAATAAAACTCTCTTCAATTATTTGAGTTTATAATCTATAAATAAATAAATAAATCACTTGATTGTAGTATATATGAAATCATGGTTCCCCCACCTCAAGATATGTTGTATTCTCTTATATTTCCTTCAAGATCTTGCTTATTTTTTATTTATTTTTCCAAAAACCATGACCCATTCCTACTATTTGTATCCCTTTCAATTTTCATCCTCTATTCAACACTCATGATCTTATTTTAATGAACCCTATATACTTTTTACAAACCTTATAGTTTACTCAATGTAAGTTAAAAACCACTACTGCATGCAATTATTTTAGTTTAATTCCAGTTTGAGTTCACTTGACACAATTAGGTCATAATTCCATGCATGATTTTTTAGAAAATAACATGCAATATTCATCTCAATCTAACAAAGGTAAAAAACTAATAATTTCCATAATCCTTATATTTTGCTATGTAATTCATGGAAACCCTATTTCAATAATGATATTTTGACTTAAAGAATATATGTTTCAACTATTATTCCCTATCCCATGTTCCAAGACAATAATAAAACTTTTTAAATTAATTTTTCTAGGGTTCCATAACATCCTTAAGGTCATGAATTTTGATCCACTATGTTAGTTTAGTGTTTTCAAGGATTCTAGTGACCATAAAAATAATTTTGTTCAATCATGTCACTCTCAATAACATCCTTAATTGTTGTGAATTAAAACCCTTCATTTTAAAAATATGACTATGTAGGAAATATACAAATATAACTCAGAAAGTAAGACAAATATACAAAAAAATTGAGGATACATTAACAATCAATAATTAATAAGTTCATGCAATCAAAAAAAGAATAGGATGTTGAAATAAAAAATGGTATGTAAGTTACATGGGGGTATGTCTCTTGTAAGTAAAACAATAATATAATTATGTAAATAGAACTGTGATGTACAAGTCATATAAAATAGAATCACATGACATCATTATCTAAAAATAAGACAATTATCACACATTAAGACATAAAATAACACATTTCCAAATAACACTCAAGAAACTACATGAGTGTGTGACTATTACAGATTCCCTCTTTCTTCCCTTAGCTACCATGATCTACCACCCTCTCCCATATCATTCCCTCCCTCAAGATTTTATTGTGAGGTAATGGATATGATATCTTACATCTACCTTAGTCATATAAATACAATAGTTAGTTATAATCATAAACATCTAAAATTACTAATATAAGAAATATAGTAAATGAATTGTTACATTTATAACACAAATGTAGAAAATAATCACATCAAAATATAATTTCCATAATCTCTAAAATGTTGTAAATTTATATTTATAATGTTAACAATATCATCTAACTAATCACAATAGTAATAAAACAACATTCCTTAACCTCTAATTGTAATAAAATCTAACATATTCATAGTATTCTCACTATGGTAGAGAATGATGTAACAATATATAAGATAATATATGCATAATAGGAATAAACTTGGTAAGCATGATTCTTACCAAGTTGAGTGTAGCCAAGATGAACCCATGCCCTGTGTGTGGCTACCTAAAAGTACTTTTGAAATCATATATTTTAGGAGTAAGATCTAGAAAATTTACATAGTCATTATTATTGTGTCCTATAACACACAGCTCCATATTTTGAATTCAAATAGGGACACACTATTATTTGAAAATTATTATTCAAGGTCCTATGAGACTTGAATATTCATGACATTGATTTTGGCATGCATAAGTCTAATGTTATTTTCAAAAGTCTAAGTCAAAATCATAGAATTATGAAATTATGAAAATTAAAGTTTGGGCATTAGTTATGATTTATTTTTAACCTTGAATTTTCATAATTTATCTCAAAATTTGACCTTATGACTCTACTAGCTAATGAAGCTAATATTTTATATCATAGTGTTTCTATGATTTGATGAGTATGTACAACTATTTTAAAGACTTTTAAATTATTCACATCCAAAGATCCTAAATCATTATGTCCCCCAATATTTTTATAACTCCAAGATTGGAATAGGTCTTAGGATCATGTTCATCCTTAGCCCTTTCTCCTTTTCAAAAATTTAAAATTTTGACAGTCTTAGAACACCATGATCTAGATAAGTGGCATCACCACATTGATTGAGGCTCACCACAATTGAATAAAATTTCTATACCTTTTGAGGTAGTTGGATCACTATAAGCCATCCATGTATAAATACCAAATTCAATTGGTAAAAGTTTTGTTTAATTAAAAATTATAAGTCTTCTAAGTCTTTATAGCCCCAAGATTACACCATATGGTGTAATCACATGAACTAAGAACCTTAAAGGTCAAAGAAAAATATTAAGTATTCTGAGAGCCTAGATCCCTAATACTGTGACATGTGGAAAAATCCCATTTATTCAAAGGACTTTAAATAAGGTACATATTCAATGGCCCTCTAACCCTAAATCATTAAGTATTAGATATTATGTTATGTATCAACATACTGGCCACCTAGAGCCCTCTTAGAGAACTACATATTTTGAATATACAAATAGTTTTGGAGCCTTGAGATTAATCCATGTGGCTTAATCTAATTAACTCATAGCCTTTAGATCATAAAAATAAATATCATAATTTTAAGGACCTCAATTAAATGAGATAAATAAAATGTCACAATAAAGGAGATGCATGGCTGAAATATAGATATTTTTTTGAAAACTAAGCAAAGGCTAGTAAGACAGAGACCAACACTTGTCTTAAAGTGATGATTGGGCACATAAATTTAGCAAAACTTTTCCAAATGGAAAGTAATAAGATACTAAAGCTGACTAGAAAATTTAATTCTAAATGGGAAAAATTCAAAATCCATTATTAGCATTGATGTTGCATAAACTATGCATTCAAGACTTAGGATTTGGTAATATATGCAAAATATAAGAAAAGATAAGTCACTTCACCATTAATATACAAGTTTAACATTATGATTATGAGATATTTAAGAACCAAAAGCCCTAGTTTTTTATTGAATCCACAAAACCTCTTAGATAATATATAAAATAAATACCCAGTCTCAAATTAATAAAATGGCTTCTCCAATACTATCTCATGGTCATCCCCCTCCTCAGAATTCATCTCTAAAAGAATCAAATATACAAAATTTCCCTCAATTTCAAATTCCCCTACTGTTCAACTATTTACAATGTAGTGGAGGCCATTTTACCATAATCCTCACATGATTGTGTATCTTAGGAGGATAAGAAATGTATTAATGATTTATTACCGATTAAAAATATGGGACTACATAATACAACCACAAAACCTGAGCTAATGCCTTATATAGATTTGTTTTATGGTTTATTATTTAATGAGACTTACACTGGAGATTGATTTCATATTAAAAATGAAATAATGTAGTTACATATATTTTAGATTAGGTGTTTGATATGTATCTTAGGATCCCAAGGCATGAGGTTACTTATAAATAGGTTTCAACCAATGTATGGATGGAGAATAACATTGTAGAAGAAAAAATGAAATAATGGTTAGTGAAAGGGGAGAGGTGGAATCCCAAGGGATGTATTTCCTCCAATTCCATAATCAAGTTTAGACCAGGTATTAGGGTAGCAATGGACCTTGTGAGTAAGTTGTATGTTTTATTCTTTAATGAAACTTACACTGGAGATTGATTTCATATTAAAAAATGAAATAATATAGTTACATATGTTTTAGATTAAGTGTTTGATATGTATCTTAGGATCCCAAGGCATGAGGTTACTTACAAATAGGTTTCAACCAATGTATGGATGGAGAATAACATTGTAGAAGAAAAAATGAAATAATGTTTAGTGAAAGGGGAGAGGTGGAATCCCAAGGGATGTATTTCCTCCAATTCCATAATCAATTTTAGACTAGGTATTAGGCTAACAATGGACCTTGTGAGTAGGTTGTGTGGATTTACTAATATCACTTATGTACAAGTGGTATAGGTGCCATTATTGGATATTATTTTGATTTAAAAAAAATTGTATCCTCAAGTGAAATTATTAGTGTTAGATTGAAGGAACATATGTTTATATTGGAACAAATTTTATTTGATGGTATTTTTTATATATTGTCTTATTTATTGGATTTATTCATTAGGATGGTACACAGGGATCATGGGAAACTATGGGGGCCATCTACCAAATACCTGAATAATAGAATTTGTTATGAATATTCTTTCTTGTTTGTTTATATATTTACGAATGATATCACTAGAATTTGTGAGAATGTTTATCCTTGGTTCTATCAAGATATATATGGGATGTAAATTCCTAAGATATGTAAAAGTTTGAAAATAAACATATCAAAAATGGGATATTATTAGTACTATAAAGAGTGTACCATCATTAGGATTGAAGGAACAAGAACACATAATTTGTTTTTACATTACCACATCCTAGATAATGTGGTAAAACAATAAATTTCACATTATTTGTACAATAATTTGGAAGAAGATATCAACAAAAACACCAATATTATTATCACAAGACTCCCATAAGCATTAGGAAACTTTAGTTTGTAGTAGGGGCACACCTCAATCAAGTGGGAAAGGTTAGATCCAATTATAATTTGAAGGTGGTCTAATTCATATAATGGGACCCCAGGGGAAAAGTTAGAAATTATATTGAGTTTATCAAAGAGAGAAAAGGGATTACCATTAAATATGGTTACTAGGAATATGAATATTATGATATCTTTTTAAATACTTCAGATGATTCTGAGGTCTGGATCCCTATGAGAGGTAATGATATGGAAAATATCATTATTTAAGCCATCCAATATGAACAAAAAATCATGAAGGAGAACTAAAAGTAAATGGTAAAGGAAGAAAAAAGAGCATTGAGTCATCAGTGGCCTCAAACACAAACTCAAGTCCTAGATGAATATGATCAGCCTTGCTCTCCCATAAAATAAAATACTAAACTATTAGAAGGAGAGCTTCAAATTTAAAGGGATGAGAATTTACAAATTAGGAATGATATTCTCAAAGGTCTCCATGGTCCTCTTCTAAGATATATTCATCTAGTTTCTACCACTTTAGACATAATAACTATAGTTGTGAGGAATTCACCTCCTCTAGATGGATAAATGAGCACATTATCTTGGGCACCTATGGTTCCAGTTACATTGGTCACATAAGTATGTATCCCTAAGTATATATAAATATATTTCTAATCTATCCCATCTACTCCTCCTTCCCATCAAGCACATTTAATGAGCCTATCTCCACATATTAAGATAAATGATGAGACATCTCTTGAAATATACTTTACTATATTGGTCTCCTATCCATAAAATCTTACCTTAACCATTATTGATCCACAACCCATCCCTCCACCATCACATATATTAGTAGTTCCCACTACTTTGCATCCTTTAATTATTTCATTTTACTTTTCACTTCTTATTCCCCCACCATGACTCAATAATGAAAATATAGAGTTATCCTAGCCTCCCTTAAAATTAAAAAATTATAAGAAAGACCATCATTAGGTTTAACTATGCCAAGACCATCTTTTGATGAGGAAACATATGGGGAAGAGTATGGACATTTAATTTAACTAGTTTATTATCCCATTAATGATGAATAATTAAATGAAAAAAATATGAGGGGATAAGAGTATAAATTGGGTGAAGGAATATTATAGGTTGAAATAGAGGAAGAGTAAAATATATAAAATGAAAAATATATGAGCTTGGGAGGCTTGATAGGAGAACAAATTCTAATTGGATCACATGATCAACATATTCTTAATAAATTAGATAGACTAGCCTTTAATAAGGTAATTTATTCTCTTATTTATTACCTTACTATTTTAGATGATCAAATTTTTAATTTACTACCTACTAGTATTAGGCCACTAATGGATAGCTCATCATACAATTGGTCATTCATTTATGAAAACAAAAAACATGTTCACCTACTCTTACCTCTGCATATACCAATTAGCTGTAATCTTTGATTTAATCTAGTTTTTGACCTTTTGGTTTCAAAACACTTTGTATTCTATAATATATCCTTTTTTCCCTCTTTGAAACTCCTCAATAATTTTTTAAATTCACCCCTAACATTCACTACTCTTTGATAACCTATTATTTCTATACACATGCTTATAAACAACTCTTCATTAGTTTTAATTATTCAATTAATGATTCAAAGACTCACTATCTATATTAAGGTGATTGATGTATTTCATAAGCTAATACTACTCTTCATTTGAGTCTTTAATCAATCCTAATGACCTATTATTACACTTTTTGCACCTTTTAGCTTTTCAAACATTTCAATAGGCTCCATTATAGCCTCTTTTTAAGGCTTTCTTCTTTGTACGAGAATGTATGGATTTAAATCCACAAAATAGTAACCTTTGGAGATAACATCTATCCTCCTCCTCAATAATTGAAATTTTTATACCTTATCTCAATGGTTTGACCACTATTTTAATCATTTCTATCTCTTGGATTAGGCCTTCTAGGTCTATTCTTCCTTGTTTAGCACACCATCAGGAATAATCATACAAATCCATACATTACCAGTTTGTAAAAAATAAATATTTTAACCAATAACATGATGAATCGAATATAAAATATTTAATGATAGTCACCAATGTAATCTTATATAATCCACATTTTTATAAAGAAACCCTAGCACAGGGTTTGTAGGGTCTGTCACTACTCGAGAGGGTTAAAAATTATGTTTCAATCTTCATAATGAGTTTAAATCAATTATGATATTTTATTTAGATATTATTTAACCCCTTAACCATCTTTTAATCCCTAAAAACCTTCTAGTATGTCTTTGTTCAAGTTTTATCATAAAAATCTTGTTTGAGTGTATTATTCAAATACAATATTATACAAGCATTCCACTATTTTTTTCATGCAATAAGTTGAAACACATTAACACATGTACCATGTGTTAATGTGTTTCAACTTATTGCATGAAAAAACCAGTGGGATGCTTGTAGAATATTGTATTTGAATAATACTCTCTCTCTCTCTCTCTCTCTCTCTCTCTCTATATATATATATATATATATATATATATTGTGTTTGTGTGTGTTAACTTTATCAACTTTCTAACAATATTGTCTTTAATGACACATGTGGGTTTTGTTTGATCACTAAACATAGAATATATAGGATCTATGTTCATAAATCTTAAACCAATATTCAAAGACAAGAAAAGACAATATTTATTGACTCATGATAATTTATTATATAATTTTAACAATTAAACATATAATCCAATGACTACCAATAGAATATTATTTTGAATCTCACCTCCTCTTAGTCTTTACTACACATAGGGTATAAGCAATGCAAGAAATATACTCTATCTTGAAATTGTCATCTATCAAAATGAAATACACTTTAAATAATTTAAATAAATTTTAGAATACATGATAAACCACTTAACAACATGTCCAAACATCTATTTTCTCAAGGGACTCTACACATACTCCATTTTCACATTCAATATTGTTGATTTTACAAAAAAAATAATAATTGTTGGATAAGTTTTTCAAATACCAAAAATATTCAATTATTTTCCTTTTGGTATATATTTATTACACATTTAAATCAATCATTTCCAACTCTCATACCTTGAATGACCCATTACATAAAACAACTATCTATTTCCAAGACTCTAACTATCATAACTAAATTTTGTACATTGGGAGTGTGGAAAACTACCTAACTTATATCATAACCATCAAGGTGACTCATCATATGAGTCATGTATCTATTTAGACACCATTGAAAACCTACTAAAACATAACCAACAAAACTAAAAAATTGAGATCATGAAACAAGATTGAAATATCTTAGACTACACAAAAACATTTGAAAATTCAAATTAAGGGTTTTGATAGGAAAATACCACTACAGCACAAATTTAAATTTCACAACTTATTACAACCTAAAAAACCATAATCAGACTAGTATATATATAATGCATAAGTTTTCAAAACATATACATCATGTCAAGCTCAATTAATCATGGATAGGGGTCATGCCCTCACTCTTAGTCTCACTCTCTCCTCTAGTGTTAGTCCCATAATCATGTCTAGCTCTTAAAAACTCTCTACCTCCTTGATCTCCTGAATGCCTCTTGCACTGAGTACCTCTCTCCAATAAATGACCATATGTCTCACACAAATCTAAGTGTCATCACTAAATATCCATATATTCATCCACAATCTTGGAGCTCACTACTCCATGATCTGGAGGAGGCATCATGTGTCTATCTCACTTAACTCTTAGCTCATGTCTCTCTCCTACTGCCTTAACATAGGCAATTATAGCTATAGTAGCTTGATCAAACAAGTAAGCATAAACACCATCCATAACTGATCCGTAAACTCCACTAATTCAATTCAAAGTGAAGTTCAAAATATGAATACTGATTTCTCAAAACTGATACAAATTCTCAAAAAAACTCAAAAGAACTTGTAAAATGTTTTGGCATAAAACGTTCTCAGTTATTGAATTAGTTTTTTAATAATGTTGTTTTATAATTATCAGAATGAAAATTTATTGCATGATTTCATTTACTAATTAAACCAAATCAGAAAACTAAAAAAAAATCATGCATCAAAATGACAAATTACCAAGAAACACGAAACGTGATAACAGAGTTCGGCTCAACAAATGATGCTTACATCTCATAGTTCTCCAAAGGAGTGGACCATTTCCATTAAGGGCATCCCAACAACCTAGAAATAATAAACAACTTTCTTGCAAGTTGATCTCTCAATACAAAAATTCACCTTCACTGTGGTTGATAATCAAGTCTGGCACCTTTGAATTTTGTGAGTCTTCATACCTACAAAGTTGTTTCAAAATTCCTAAAAATCTCCTCTATGGGCTTAAAAATACTCTTCCAATATGCAAATTGGATAATAAGAGTATTAATACTGAGTCTCATGGCCAAAAAATGGATAAAAATCCATTATCTAAGCTTTCCCAAATCTTTTACAAAGTCTCAGCCTTTAAAAATAAAAAACACAGTCCAAAACTTGTTTAAAACAAATATAGATTATGCTTTTATAATCAATTAGAAGCCTGTGGTGTAGTGGCTAAGTCTCCTTACTTTTTGCCACAAGTTTAGGGGTTCAAAACTGGTTACCCACCTTTCTAGGTACCTTGACTAATTTTGAACTTGTCTTCCCTCCATTTTAGGCACCTTGGAATCCATTTTGGATGCATTTTTTCCACATGCGCTACATTGGGAAGGTGGCTAAATTTTCTTAGGAGGCTTAAGTGCCTCATTTAATGTGTCAATACCCACCTTTGTCGGGCTTAAGGTGCCAAGTCAACATGCCTTTGATAAATGTTCCAAACAAGACTTCTTCAAACTCGCCACCTTTGCTTGGTCTCCCCTTCGAACTCAGTCTTTTCTTCCAACTCGCCACCTTGCTTGCCACATGGCTTGGTCAACAAGATTATCTTAGAGCTTAGTCATGCCATGTGTTGACCTCTGATTGGTCCACTTGTCACATGTAAATAATGCCATGTCACTTTACGACACCAAATTTTTACTTATCGAACCAAAACTTTAGTGGCCCATAACTTTTGCATACGGTGTCTATTTTGCAAACCATGAAAAGTGTCAAAAATCTCTTGATGAGCTCCAATATGTGCAATCATTTTTATCAGAATATGGAAAATTTTATTTTTTTCACAAATTGAGAGATCCACCTAGATCAAACCTCCCCACTAAGCACTTTTGGACCCCAAAAGCATGATCTCCATTAAAAATGCTTCTGCAAAAACATCACTGCAAGATATCATACTAATGATTCAAATTTCAAACTAAATCCTTAAAATGTTAGTGAAAAACAAATATCTACCCATTGCCACATTGTGGATAAAACACACTACTTACTCAAATGTTGCATCTCAAAAATGGTGCATCTACCAATCATTGCAAATTATTCACCAAGTGCAACTGCAAACCAATTTGTTAGTGTAATAATTTTACACGCTATTTGTAACCATAATTGATAGTTATAATAAAATGCCCAAAAATGAATAAGGGTCTTATAGAATGTGCAAATATCATGCATGGCTACAAATAGTTTGTATAATTAGTACAATTACAAATGGTGCCCATAAAGGGTCTTATAAGCCTCTATTTGCACAATATAAAAGACAACATATAAATTGCAATGCAAATTTCTCAAAATAGACATACTGCTCATGTCCATATAAACTACATATACTGTTGTCAAGGTTTAAAAATGAAGTTTCAAAATCCCAAACATGAGAAAATATTCCAAGTATGTTTAACCTGTCCCTTGGTTGTTCTCTACAGGCCACTCCAATAAACCATATCAACATTCAAAGCATGGTGATTGTCCTTTATGCATACAACATAGATTCCAAAATTGCTTTGCAGCATAAATGCATCCACTAAAAATGACAACATGAATGTCAAAAATTGTTTACCAACCATCTTAATCTAATTTTCCTAATTAGTTGGTGAGATTTCTTTAGTAGATTTAGTAACATTTGTATGGGTTGATTTAACTTCATTAATTACCTTATTGATAGGTTTATAGACCATCTTAATCTTACCATTTCTAAGATGGTGTGATGGTTGAAGTCTCCAACACTTTTCAATCTGATGTCCACTTATGTTACAATGAGTACAAAACCTTTTGTCCACTCTATTGGAAAACATATTCTTATTGCTACTCTCAAAACTCTGTCTAGGAGAATAGTCTTTCAAAATATTTCCTAACAAAGATTTATGTTTCCAACATTTAACTAAACAATGATTAGACAATCCACAAAAATTGCATGGATAAATGTGCCACAAATTTTTTGTACCATAATCAAAAGGAACATTGGAATATTTACGTTGTCTGGTAGAATTAGAATCAACATGATTGCAAGTGTGGTGAAAAGAATGTGTTTTACCTTCCATCCAAGAGGATTTACAATTCTCCATAACACATCTTGCTTATGCTTTCTCAAAGAATTCACTTGTTTCATTCTGAATACCAGATTTGTATCCTAACCCTGCATAATTAGGCTTATTCTCTACCTAAATGGGGTTAGTATCACCTTGGCCATCTTTTCCTAGGCCTTTTCCATTAAATCCCATTTTAACATGTAATTTTGAACCTATTCCTTTTGTATATTGTTCAAATTTACCAAAATCATTGTTACTAGATTCTTCATGGGAAGGAAAATCAATTGATGACTTACATGCACTTACAATGTTTTCATTTGTCATAGTGCTTGCATCTACAGTGGAAGGCAAAACCTTCACTTGTCCACCATTATGTAGTTTTTCCACAAGCTTATCCTTGGCTCATAACTCCATTTTCAAATGGGCATTCTCCTCATTTAAGGAGTTCAATCTTGCTCTCAAGAAAGCATTCTCTTCCTGGATTTGTTGGTTATATGCTTCAAGCTCTTCAAACTTGGCTCTGTTTGATAACTTGCCCATTACACCTGTAAAATCACAAAAATTGAAACAAATGCTGAAATAAAAGCAAAAACAACAACCAATTATTAAATCCTATTGATCAACTGCTCTTATACCAACTTGATCCATAAACTCCATTGATTCAATTCAAAGTGAAGTTCAAAATATGAATACTGATTTCTCAAAACTGATACAAATTCTAAAAAAACTCAAAATAACATGCAAAATGTTTTGGCAAAAAATGTTCTCGGTTATTGAACCAATTTTTTAATAACATTGTGTTATAATTTTCATAAAGAAAATTACTTGCATGAGTTCATTTACTAATTAAACCAAATCAGCAAACTAAAACAAAATCATGCATCAAAATGACAAATTACCAAGAAACACGAAACGTGAAAATAGAGTTTGGCTCAATAAATGATGCCTACATCTCCATGTTCTCCAATGGAGTGGACCATTTCCATTAAGGGCATTTCAACAACTTGGAAACAATAAACAACTTTCTTGCAAGTTGATCTCTCAATACAAAAATTCGCCTTCACTGTGGCTGATAATCAAGCCTGGCACCTTTGAATTTTGTGAGTCTTCATACCTGCAAAGTTGCTTCAAAAGTCTTAAAAATATCCTATATGGGCTTAAAAATACTCTTCCAATATGAAAATTGGATAATAAGAGTATTAATACTAAGTCTCATGGCCAGAAAATAGATAAAAATCCATTATCTAAGCTTTCCCAAAGCTTTTACAAAGTCTCGGCCTTTAAAAATAAAAAACACAGTTCAGAACCTATTTAAAACAAATATAGATTCATGCTTTTATAATCAATTACAAGCCTATGGTGTAGTGGCTAAGTCTCTTTACTTTTTTCCACAAGGTTAGGGGTTCAAAACTAGCCACCCACCTTTCTAGGCACCTTGATTGATTTTGAACTTGTCTTCCCTCCATTTTAGGCACCTTGGAATCCATTTTGGATGCATTTGTCCCACATGCACTACATTGGGAAGGTTGCTGCAATTTTTTAGGAGGCTTAAGCACCTCATTGAATGTGTCAATGCCCCCCTTTGGTGGGCTTAAGGTGCCTAGTCAACATGCCTTTGATAAATGTGCCAAACAAGACTTCTTCAAACTCACCACCTTTGCCTGGTCTCCCCTTCGAACTCGGTCTTTTCTTCCAACTCACCACCTTACTTGCCACATGGCTTGGAAATGAGCTTATCTCCAAGCTTATTCATGCCACGTGTCAACCTTTGATTGGTCCACTTGTCGCATGTAAATAATGCCACGTCACTTTATGACACCAAATTTTTACTTGTCGAACCAAAACTTCAACGGCCCATAACTTTTGCATATGGTGTCTATTTTTCAAACCACAAAAAGCTTCAAAAATCTCTCGATGATATCTATGCTATGAAATCATTTTTATTAGAATATGGAAAATTTTATTTTTTTCATAAATGGAGAGATCCACTTGGATCAATAACCATAGCTCTCTATCAAACCCTCCTCCACAACTTCATCAAGAACATGTTGTGTAAACTCACATAGTGTCAACTCAATAATAGTCTCCTTGAACACATCATCCCCACCACTAGCTTTAGAACATGCCTCACCCTACACATCCACCACCTCACTTAGGTACACAACATTACACATTGATTAGTTACACATAATCCATAGGTAATAATAAATCACACATACATGGTACAAGATCACATTATAACCACTCTCCTACCACCCTCTGAATTGGTTCAAGTTGCTCATATATAGGAACATCTGATAGACTAGCTAGATATAGTGGAGCCCATCGATGCCTTGACCACCACACCATGTATCCCTTATTGTATCTCACATCATCTATGTTAGGAACATCTATAACCTTATCTCATGATCTAATGGTAATGGTGCCAACTCCACCTCAGTCGGTTTGGGATGAGCTCCCACTCTCATTAGTGCTTGTGCACTCCTCGACCATATCCATGCTACAAGAAGAACATCCTATCAAATTCCAAAATACTTAGTCACATGCTCATACTAAAAGTGCTCATAAACTCTAGAAAAATGATCATGTAACAAATAACTCACCCTCATGAGATGCATCTACTCTCCATCCTCTAGCCATCTAAGAAATCCTCTATAAGGCCTCTATTTGATGTCATCAACCACCAATCTATCTAAAAACCACCTATAATGATCCATCCCAGGAGATCAGATAACCAACTCACTAGTCTAATTCTCATAAAATGGCTACAGATATGACCAACTCACCCTTGACAATCTAATCAACTACACAACCACTATATGCTCATAAGCCCAATAATGCAATAAAGTGGATACACCCACACCACTTCTATAAGAATCTTACATACATCTATAAAAATTTATATAAAAATGAGTAAGCATGGTCCTCCCCTATTAAAACATGGTACCTTACATCTCAATATTCTAAACAACTCTATACATCCTATAAGCAAAAGATACTCCACTACCATCCATAGCAATAAAAGAAGCCAATAAGACAACCAACCACTTTTGTAAATGTTAAACACTTAATTGAATACTAATCAATAGTCAAATATCACTCTCACTACCCCTATGGTGTACTCCTATAGATGATCCTAAAAAGTATCTCTATCAATGACATCCACACCTATGTCATCCTAAAATGACACTCACCACCCACTGATCAACAAATGTAAAATTGGATACACATCCTCTAGAGTCATATTAATCTCCCTTGTCAAAAGCCAGAATGTACATGTATTAGTGTTCCACCTCTCACATAAGGTGGTGATCAAATATATATCCCACTGCACTATACCAAGATCACATACGTATCCCAATCCAACTCTATCCATCATAGTCCTCTCATTAGTTAAAAATGGTAGTAATCTTAGAGTCTCTATAACCTAGCCTCTACAGAACTCTCACATCCACACCTTTCCTAGAAAATCACCAATAAATAAACTATATGTCAGATAATAAAGACCTAAGAAATAATAGAGTAGAAATAACTTAAAAACTAAAAAAATCATCCATAATGGACACTAGCACTACAAAAGGACACTAGCACTAGATAATAGTGATAGAACTAGATAGCAATGCTAAAATTAGTATAGTAACATTGAACCTAAGACATTAGCAATAAAACTAGTCAACCATTTTTTAAAACTACTTTTAAATGGCTCAAAATAGGTAAAAATTGGCAAAAATTAGGCCTTACAAATATATAAAAATCAAAGGATTGTCATTAATCGCTAGGGAAACTCCCCCACTAGACTGAATCAATGTAGCTAGATGCTCATAATGAGCATGGTGGTTACTCAATCCTTGACATCCTCTCACTCTACAACTCCAATTTCCAACTACGTAATGAAAAACTGAATCATGAATTAGTCAAATCCTTCCTATATCAAACCCCCTTTTTTTTTAAAAAAGAAACATTCTATTTTGCACATAACTTGAGCTCCATAGCTCTATTTTGTAAACCATTTTATTCTTCAAACTCATAACACTGACACCTTTGCAATAAAATAAGACTCTCTCTCTCTCTCTTAATACATTATTTACCTACTATGACACTCACATATCTACACCTATTTGGTACCTAGATTAGTCCCTAAAAACCAAACACCCATTTAAAACATTCAAACAACCCAGCATATTCAATCAAATCAATCCTTCATCCCATTCAATCTATTTATACCTCATTTTCCAACCATGGCGTGAGAGCTCCTATATAACTCATAGAACCCAGATGCTAGTTTTTTATCCAAATCAACCAAATATACCTTTCAATCCTAGTAATTTAATCTCATTAATTCAAATAATGAACCTTTAATTTATTCAAATTATGTGTCAACCACATTTCTATACATCTTACCACTAGTCATCACATTTGGCTCAACCTCCTCTATCTAGGATATAATCCCTTTCCATAAAAGGGGGGAATCACTTATACTATCCCTAATCCTATAGTTTATCTAGTATAGATATCTAATACATCATGGTTCTTACACACCTAATAGTCAAACTATCAAGATTCAGCTTAGAATGGTAAAAAAAATTATGATTCAAACTGCATGGGTCACTTAGCATGGTTTTTACACCTTCAATATTGAGATTAATAACACTACTTACTTAGCTCATATTGGTTGAGATTTCACAAGTGGTTAAAACTCTAGGGGTCACTTAGCTTTACTTAGGTCAAATTGGTTAAGATTTCACAAGTGGTTTAGACTCCAGGGGTCACTTATCATTACTTAGATCAGATTGATCAAAGATTTCACAAGTGGTGTAGACTATAGGAGTCACTTAGCATTACTCAACTCAGATTGGTCAAATTATATAGTTATTCAGACTATATTGGCCCATTCAGCATTATACAAGATATTTAGAGGGATACAAATTCAATTTATAGATATATAAAGTTCTAGATTATTAGACACATCATTCACATACTAGATTCAAGGGCATTTCATATACTTTCATGTCCTTCATCATCTAGGATTATATAGATTGAGATGGTAAGACATGCCATTTTCTTCTTACACATTTTACCATCATTTTTAGTATATATCCAAGAATTACTCAGTTTTCCACCAAGATGGACCATATGGTCATTTATAGTGATTGGTCCATAATATTAATCTAACTCAAGACTTTATGTAGGATAGAGGACAAACAATGGTTTTGGACCTCCAAACACTTCTCAAATCTAGTTCAGATTATTTAGATTTAGTACAAGGGGCATCTATTATAGGGATTAATTCTATTTTATAAGCACTATTTAGGATCATTATAGGGGGCATCTATTACATGGATTCTTTCTTTTTATTTGATCACTATTTCATTTCTTCAATCCATTTCCCTTTCCAAGAAGTTGGATCCTTTTAGCACACTTATCTTTACACAGGTAAGTCTAGGTACACATTTTTCTTTCTTTTACTCTAGTAATTCATTTCATTACATGACTAGAATAAAAGGGGGAAAATTTAATCACCCTAAATTGGTGAAGAAAACACATATATTATATCGTTTCATGGTCCTTTCATAAGAGACTGTGATTGGAGAGTATGAGCTTTGTTCGTATTTATTCAGGTCCTTCTATCTATCTTATATTGGTTTCACTATATTCCCTAGAAATCTCTTTACTAATTCCCAATCATTCGTAGCTTACTAGGTTTGACCCTTTTAGGCATAAAGACCTCTTTTGGACCCTAATCCATCCCCTTAATTTCAAAACCCCTTGGACAATAACACCAAAAACTAGACAATAGCACTAAAACTTAGGCTGTCTAGTTTCCATTACTATTGTCCAAGGTCAATATGGCACCCAACAATTAGTTTTCTTTACTAGATAGGTCCTATCCCATTTATTTAATTCATTCTTAAGTCTCTCCTTTATCATCCAAATGAAAATAAATCTCCAAAATTCAAAATAAAGAGTCTCCTATATAAAATACTTCACAAGGCATTTATATATAACACTTACTACTTTGGCACATTATACATAATAAAAGTCAGTCAATAGTATAGCTCAACTTATTTTCATCACACTTAGATTTTCATGCTTGATCAAGGAAGGGCCTAAGTTAATTTAATTCTTTCATCAGTCATGTGTGTTGACTAAACATGTTTCCTAAGGGAGAACTACATTAGATCTGAGACCCTAGCTTGAGGGTTAAAGTATGTAGCAATCAGAATAGTAAGAGTTTTAGATTTTGTGATAATTCTTCCCATAACCTAATTTTTTCCCTTTTCATTTGATTTATTTTGTTTATTTTTTAGTTTCCATGTACATAAATAAGTACAAGTACTATAGATGGAAACATACCTTTGGTGAGACTCAACTACTTATAAAAGCTAAAATTTGATATGTAGGGTCTCTTGGAGATGAGGGAAAGAACCTAGAAATATTAGAAAAATAAGATCAAAAGTACTATAATGCTAAAAATATGACTATAGTGCTGGACCCCAAAGTTTCTAGTTTTTGGTGCTACTATCTAGACAAAAAATATACTTCTAGGTCCTATTTCTAATAGTCTACCTAGCTAGATTAGTGATTTATAGTTCCAAAATCCTCCATTTTAGTTTAGAAGTTAGATAATTTTACATTCTATCCCTTATTTTTTATTCTTATTAATAAATTAATCAAATCTAGATTTAGTATAATTAGTAGGTTAACATAGGCATATTATTATTCACTAATTTTATTGATTAATCTAGACCCTTTATTAATTAGGAAATTAAATGTATATAGTTTACCAAATATAGTAAAAATAGAGAGCATGCTTGGGTGTTAATTTGTTTGGTTCCAATCTTACATTGGGTTTCTTAATTGTCAATCTTATTAATATGCTCTCAAGTGGATGAAAAGGGACAAACATGTCTCCAATCTAGACATACTAGTCCAAGTCCTCAAATCTTTGTTCATGTTGGATTATAGGAACATTTGTAATATTCTCACTTCATGGCTCTTTTGAATGTAAAGGTTGAGTATCCAATCTTAGGAAAATGAGTTCTAATTCATCCCAAAAGGAATTTTGCACTTAGTCATTTGTAAGAGGGCTAGTAATTTGAGGCTCTTAATTTGACTAATCTTCATCAAATCTATAAACATTAGTACTACCTTGAAGTGACATTTCATCTTGTGATTGATCAACTATTGCAACCTTACTTACCCATGGCTAATTGAAGTGGTATATTTGGCTCTCAATACCTTCTTGAGGATTTTCCACTTGTTCATCCACCATTTCTATCTCACTGATTGGGTGACCAAGACTACCTCTAATTACCTTAGTCAACTCATAATTACTTACAAATAACATATAGCTTGGTTTCAACACTTAAAACAAGTCTTCATAGTTATCTTTTTCAACCATTTATTGCATATTTGAAGCATCATTAAGGACACCTAGTTGAAATTCTACTACATCAAGCACCTAAATCTCACCAAAAAGTTCTAATAATGCTCCTCTATCTCTTTTTATTACTCATTTATGATCTCTTTAAAATGACCAATTGCCTAATTGACTACTGCAACCATATCAATTTCTACACCTTTATCATCTTCATCTTCAACCATACCAAATGGAAGTTATTGGAAAAAATAAAATCTCTTTTGATCTTAGCTATAACCTAAATACACATCTCTTCATGTATGAAGGCATCAATACTACCTTTAATTAATTTTACCTCTTGTGATTTATCAACCTCTACAAACTTATTTTGGTATTCCATTTATTCATTCATAATAAAATCCTAAGTGATGGTTTGTGGCTTTATCATTGCCAACTCATCAATACTTTCCTCTTCACCATGGACTAGTACAATAGGTCCATTCTTCAAGAGGGAGATGGTGGGAGGGTTAAAATTTTAACCTTGCTTTAGAATTAGGAGAGTATCATTCTAAATAGGGACTTGAAGGCTCCTTTAGGTGGTTCTTAGGGAAGGGAGGGAGAGTCTTGATAATTATTTAGATCAAGCTCATTGAGCTAAGCGATGGCTACCTAATTCAATTTTTGAACAACTAAATCCTCCTCCTCCTTTAATATTTCTCCTTAGACTACCTCAACTAGCACCTCTTATTTCTTCTCAATGATCTTCTTGACTAGTTTCTATGAGGGGAATGTATAAGGTACAACCACATTCTCTTCTTCTAGAATGGCTATAGGAGAGGGTGGTTTCACAAGTTAGGTCATGACATAGTCAAGGTCCAAGGTGTAGGGGGTGTCCAAGTTGAGATGGTTTAAAAATTCTATGTGGGAATGGGTTTAGGGGTAAGAGAGGGGAAATTTATTAGTTTGGGTTTGACATACTCATCCTCCCAATGAGTCAACATCTCCTCTATCAATGTATCCATTCATTAACTTAGTTATTCTCAAAGTCTAAATAATCTCCCTCCTTAATTTCTACCCACACACTCCAAAACTCTTGCAAGAAGTCCCTTGTCCTATTCATGGTATGGATGGGGAACTCTTTTCTAAGGGCTACTTCTACATTCACCTTCATGATCAATTTCCCATGGTCTAGAATGATTTTCTTAACTCTTGATAAAGATGAGGTTTGACAAAGTTGAATAGGTGGATATATTTGAGCATAAATAGGGGTAGGAGAGGGAAATTGGGGCCTAGGATTGGCTTATATAATTCTTAAAAACAAATGATAGTCATTTTATTTCTTGGATTGGTCTTGCCTAACAAATTACTCTTCTTAAAACCTCAACTCTTGATTCTAAACAAAACCTTGGTGTTCAAGATTTTATTTCTACCTATAGCACTCTTCCACCCTATCACACTCTTAATTATATTTCAAAATAAAGTATTATCTCTTTAAGACTCCTTTATGGTTGACTAAAGAGGCAAACTCTAACAATGTTATTATAATGAAGCTTGAGATCCACTTGGGGTGAACCATAAACATTTCTAATATTATATAAATGATAAGGGAGCAATGAACATGCATTTTTATCAAGTGAGTGATAATAAATAGTAGATAATTATGATTAGGTACTTGGGCTACATATAATATCTAATAAATACTCAGAGTCACCATTGGTGGTTATACATATGCCTCTCAAAACTGATTAAATGAAGAGAACACAAAAACTCTTCACTTAGTGAACAATGTGGTCCCATCAGGTATCCTAAAAACTTATATAGTGTAGTATTTCACCCTTGTGGGAGAGTTTTTAAGGCTCTCTCGCTCCAAGATACACTATCATAGCAACCTTAGGATATGGATATCTTGTAATGAGGTTGAACCTCCATAGAAGGTGGGATTCCTCTTGGTAGATCACCTAAACTAATTATTCTACTTGGAAAAGGGATGGAAAGGGGGTATATGACGACTAAAAGAACTAAATGGGTGATGAACCAGATTAAATGACACTAAAATAATCTTGAAACAAACACTAATTCAACATAAAGATCATATTTGCTAACATAATCTCATAAACTAGCCAATTTGCAGGAGTATTTCTTAAATTAGGCTCACTAAGCAATAGATGAAGCAAATAGGGGTTCTAAAATTCATACTAATCATCAATTAATGCTATAAAAATCACAAGTTTAGAATTAAAAATATATTTAAAACACCTTAAAAAGGTAAGAAATAAAGACAATAAACATAGAAGAACACTACTTCACAAATTCATTATGCACAAGATTACTAAACACAAGTTAAAGGAAAGAGATAGGTGAAGTAATAATATTATTGCTTCAAAAGGTAGTTCTTACAAATTTTGACATAGTTTTCCTTGGTCAAATGAGATTATTTTTGAAAAATGGGTGAGAAATGGTAGATATATAAGAAAAAGTGAAGAGAGAGGAGAACCAAACACTCAAAAATCAATAAATGAGATACAACCACCTTCCATGGAGTATCAACCACATTTGTATCAATTAGCACTAATCCTTCCTCAAAAAAATAACCCTCATTAGTCCAAATAGTCTTTAAGCCCTCTCATTGGCTTAGAAACACACTAAAAGACAAATTTTTTTGAGGATGATGATGTCATGATCCAATCACAAAGGAAATTCTCCAAATACTTTGAAAACACATTTAATGTTCCACTTGTCCTCATAATCTCCAAACTTCTCCTCTTAGACTTATACATCCCTTCCACTTGAATTTTTAGAAGCTTGTCCAACTCCATATTCTCCTCAATGAACAAGCATAGGACTGTGTAAAAACATAGGGTAATTCAACTCATTATTTGGCCAAACCAATATTTTTTATATGTTTATAAATTCAAAAGTACCAATCCCACCAAATTTCATGCCTTTGGATGCATATTTTATCCTGTAGGTTCTTTTTCCTAAAAGCTAGTTTGATTTGCTTTCTTGGTCTAGTTTCAAAACTAAGTTTTCTTCCTTTCCACCTTGTCATAATGGCATGAGAGTGATGAAAAATCCTTGGATAGGTTTTAATATACCCATTTATCATGTGATACACCTCTAACCTTGAAGGCATTTCTTCCAACCCATTATGATCCATATAGTCCATTCACAACTTTGTCAAGTAGACAATGCTTTCTCCAAATGAGGTGAAGTATACCTTGTTGAAGATAATTTATAAGTGGAAACATTTACACTATTATTTGATTCAATACATTCTCAAGATGTATTTGGATCTCATAAGCCATGTTAGGTGGATTTACAAACCTTAAACTTCTTTTCACACTCAATTATCTTGCTTAAAATTCTATTTTGGATCATTTTTTTATTAAATATTGACTCTCAATATATCAAGGGTGGATATTTCAAGAAAACCTATGAATTAAATAACTTTTTATGACTATCCATTATTGATGTAAGGTTTTAAACTTCTAAGAATGACATGTTGTCCATCATGAGTGTGCCCTTGTGACAAAGTGTACAATTCCTCACTCTTATTAGAACATGTAATATCTCCAAAATGTGGGTGAATTCAAAAGGGATATAATCTCTATAGAGGGATTTTTCCCTTGGTTATCTCACTAAAACATACTTTTAAGCTATTGCTTACTAATTTCGACAAGGAAAAGGTTGCAAAATATAATGAACATGGATAAAACTGAATGAAACGTGAAATGGAACGTGATGACCTATTTTTTTATGATATCCAATGCTTAAAATTACACTTATATTATAGTAAAAATATTACACACACATTCACTACACCCAAGTAAGATTTCTACATCAATATTTCATAATAAGGACCTAACAAACTCAACTCATACAAAGAAGGACTAAACTCACATCTAATACATGAATTTAAGCTTGATTTGGATAGTAATAATGACTTGTATAACATAAAAAATCTGTAATTAAGGTACAGAAATATAATATAACCAAGGAAAACAAGTATCTCAATAAGTTATACTAATGGCAAACACATACACTTCACTGGAAAAGACTTGAAAATGGAGGAATTTTTCTTTTAATTGCTCCCAAAAGGTGAATACAAATTTTGTTAGACCTTAGGAAAAATATAAATATCAAATATTCATCTTAAATTATATAAAAAATAATACATATATCAAATAAATTATTGGAGACAAAGTAACCCCAAAGTAGGGAACCTCAAACTTGGTCAAATAGCTCCTCCAAAATTGATACATAGCATTTTCAGCTTCTCAAATATTGGACCTTCATAATGTGGCATGGAAAAGAATTTATATAATTTTTATGGATCTTAGAATACTCATCATTATGTTGGGTCAAACATAGAGCACTTGGAGAGTGCCTATATTCTCGCACCAACCCATATATTTTAACCTTTTTGTTTCCCTTGATGAAAAAGTCTCTTCTATGAATGTAGGTCTCTAATTAATTAAAATTATTTTATTTTAGCTTTTATATATGATTATTAATTATTATAAAACACTTTTCAAGAGTTGGTTACAAGATGCCTTAATCAAATTGACTTTGTCTTGCACATGTGCATTTGGAATAGGAAGAGTCCTATTTGAACTTGTTGAAGACCTTTCCCAAAGCCTCCTTTCATTATAACCATTCATTTAATTCCTCCCACCTTTAATATATATTTACATATCCTAATTCAAATTTACAAGTCATTAAAATAGGCTATATGCACCTATTTAGCCTTCAAACTCTTTAAAAGGCTCATTTTTCACCAAGGCATAGAAGGAAAAGGAGGAGTTTTTTCAAATGTACATGAATCCAACATCTATTTTCCATATAAATATTATCAAGGTAATAATAAACTTCTTTAAAGGCAATTTTATGCATCAAACCCTCAACAATACTTGGAACAACACCAAAAACATGTATTTTCCATGTATTCCTTGTAACCCTATTTTCCTAAAAAGCTCTTTGTCGAGGAGAAACTAGAAGTGAAACATCAAAACAAAGAATTTTAACAATTACCCATTATCTTCCCACATATCCATAAAAAATTTAGTATCCAAACTCTAAGATTTGATGTGCTTCTTAACCCATTTAGCCTACCAAATTAGGCCTAATTAGCCCTTTTAGCCCTTGAAGATAAATTTCAATGTTGGGAGATCATATGGGTGTGAAACTTTAAAAAATAATATTATTAAATTTTATCATAACCCCACCATGATCCATGTCAATTTTTGTGGTCTAGAACCACCTGGAAGTACCAAAACCATGAAATGGCCTTTGGAAGGCTTGTCCTTTGAAGGCATTTTTTTACTGTCCCAAAAGAATGAAATGGTTTGGGGACTTTTTAATGTATTTTTATGATTTTTTAGTTTTATAAGGTAAAAAAAGTCTCAATATTTCCTTAAAAGTGATTGGCATATTTTTACACTCCTTGGAATAGTCATTTTAGCTCAGAAAGCTCAAAAAGTACTACTTTTGCCCAAATCCATACAAGTGGAGGTATAAAAAAATTCATTTATATGACACTATGATAGTCCCCTACAACCTTTGGTATGTTTCATGAAGCAAATATTCCATTTGGCTGGGTATCCAACTCAATTTCTTCAAGCTAGTCCTTAACAACGGTTTGTAAGGGTTTTAGGGGCAATTTTTCATCTTAAGGTTGGTTCATAACGTTTGGAAATCCAAACTTAAAAAAATTTCATAAAAATTGTGTTCAAGGATCCTGATAACATCTCCAAATGCCTTGGTCTCCCATGAAAAACCTTATGTGAGATATGAGTGATCGAAATTGTCAATTCAAGCTTGTTTTCACCATTTTGTATTGGTATGGGGTAGTTCTAAGCCAAAATGGATTTCCTTATTGCTTCAAATGAATTAAACATGTATTAACACATTTTTATACATCCAATAAGAATGTTTAAATGAATTATAATACTCTTCCAATGTTGAAAAAAAATTTGGTACCTTGTTTGAGATTTAGGCCTAATCATGTTTGGTAGGTTTGTCTACACTTTGAAGCTCAAAATGACTCTTTTGATGTTTCCTCTATCCTAAAATATCTCAAAAATTATTTTTTACCAAATTATTTTTTACTATATACAAACCACTTTTTACTATATACAAGCCATCAAGCAATAAAAAACATCAAAAGAGTCATTTTGAGCTTCAAAGTGTAGATAGACCTACCAAACATGATTAGGCCTAAATCTCAAACAAGGTATTAAATTTTTTTTTCAACATTGGAATAGTATTATAATGAATTTAAAAATTATTATTGGATGTATAAAAAGGTTTTAAGACATTTTTAATTCATGTGAAGCAACAAGGAAATCTATTTTGGCTTAGAGCTACCCCAGACCAATGTAAAATGGTGAAAACAAACTCGAATTGACAATTTTAATCACTCATATCTCACCTAAGTTTTTTCATGGGATACCAAGGAATTTGGAGATGTTATCAGGGTCCTTTAACACAACTTTTGTGAAATTTTTTTAAGTTTGGATTTCCAAACTTTATGAACCAACCTTAAGAAGAAAAAATGCCCCTAAAACCCTTGTAAACTATTGTTAAGAACTAGTTTGAAGAAATTAAGTTGGATACCCAACCAAATGGAATATTTTATTCATGAAACATACCAAAGGTTTTAGGGGACTCTCATAGGTTCATATAAATTATTTTTTTTATACCTTCACTTGTATGGATTTGGACAAAAGTAGTACTTTTTGAGCTTTTTGAGCTAAAATGACTGTTCTGAGTGTAAAAATATGCAAATAAATTTTAAGGTAATATTGAGATTTTTTATATCCTACACACATGTTACAATATCTCACTTGAAAATATAAATGACAATGCTTTCTTAATTGGGCCTTAGGCTTGCACTTTCTCTAATAGGATTAGCTACACCTTAAGGTTCAAAATGGTTTTTTGATGATTATTCTTACATAAATAGTTACCACACATATAAAATATATATGTGAACATGTTTAAATGATTTGGAAGGGTCATTAGACCCTGGAAGTGGAAATGACCCCATGTTGGGCAAAAGGCCTAATCTAGGCTAGTGGGGTTTGACTGTATATGGCTACCCACCAACACTTCTTAGTGTTTTATCATCATTCCTAAACTTAATTAATGATATTTAACACTCAATAAATCTTATAACAACATATAAAAGTGTCCCAAAGTTTTCCCAAGACAAATAACACTCCTTTTGGTCACTTTTTATCCATTCATTGTCTCCATGCACACCTAAAAGTGGCATAATTTTGAGACAAAATAGTTAATATGTTCTCTATTTATAATTTTAAAAAATTTGTTGTTCCTCAGGTTATTAGGACTTTTTTTCCAAAAATTTATGGAAAAATGACCTCTCTAGCACCTCCAAAATCCAAAATTCTGAAAGCAAACTTTTCAATAATGACTGCGTGTAGGGTTTTACAATCATGGCTAAAGTTTGTAAATTTATGAGTTTTTATGACCATTTTGTATTATCTATAACCTATATGGTAATATATTTATGGTTTTACATGTCTAAAATATCTCATCAAACATACATTATAATCTCCAACACTCATTTTGGTCACATTTCCTTCATTCTTCACCTCCATGCCACACTTATATGTGGCATAATTATGAGAAAAAATAGTGTATATGTTACCTATTTATCCTATAAAAACAATGTATTGGGGTTTTTATTAGGTCATGAGGACCATCTTTAAAAAATTTAAAGTCAAATTGATGCATCTAGCTCCCTCAAACTCCAAAATTTTGAAAGTAAAGTTTTTAAGCGTTGATAAGTGGACTGGGTGTAGGATTTTGAGTATGGACTATTTGTTCCTATAAACACCATATATTTAGATTAAAAATAGTGCATAAAATTTTAAAAATATACTCATAATCTTATTTAAGTCCCCATTTTCCTCTCTCAGTCACTTTGATCATCTAAAATTCACAAGACATGGCTTTCCCTTGACATAACCTAGTTGACAGTCAATTATGACTATATTTAATTACTTTGAAAGTGAAATTTGTAGGTATATAATAAATTTTTATACCTGAATTCATTTTTATAATACTTAATTGAGTCCCTAAAATCTCCTTAATCAATATGTACTTATTACATTATGTCATGTCATGCCATTTTCATCATAATCAACTTGAAGCACCATCACATAGTCCAGCTATAGTTGTTTGTTTTGTGAGTCAAAAAAGACATATATATCATTATAATAATGATTAATATCATTTATTATTTATTTTTTAGTCCTTTTTTCATATTACATTAGTGTAACCTACCCACATCATGTTCAAGACTTAAACCAATGTACCAACTATGACCACTAACTGTGTTTCCCTTCTTTACACCTGTAGCTGATCTTTCTTGAGCGTAAAGGAACATGTAGGTGTGAATTATTTCCTTAGATAAGTGTTTACATTTTTTTTAAGTATATCCAAGCCAAGTACATCCTTATTCATCCTTTGAAACCCTAAGAATGCATTGATGATCTTTTACTTTGTTAGGAACCTCATCAAAATACTAAGGTGGTTGTAGGTTTTTGTTTCCTTATGGTTGTAGGTGACATTATTAATATATAGGGATTGAAACCCTAATAAATATTAATCATTAAATCATAACTCCTTCCAATTCTTCCCTATTTATGACTTGCACTTGAATTTCCTTCATCATGCTCCCATGATGCTCTACTACAACAATGACCAAAAGGTGGACTAGAGGTGTTGGTTAGGTCTATGAACATGATTATAAACTTGATAAACTATGAGATAATAATTCCTAAAATTTTATATTTATTTCTCTTTATGATCAATATCACAACAACATCATCAACCATGCATACACTTTATCCTTTACTCTATCTTTTCTAGTCTCAAAGGGCCTTAAAGTGCTTTAACCCCTCCATTGTTGTAGATTCACTTGAATATAGACATTTATTATACCTTAAGAGGTCAAAAACAATCATATGACTGCCTCTTATATTGGTTATGACCAAGTGGAATAATGTTATGGATTTGATTTCCTAACTTTTTTGAGCCCTTATGTCATAACAAAAGATGTCAAAAACCATATACTTCCTCTCTCATAACATGGTTGTACTATGACTATAGCATGTTGTAAAGAATGGAATCAAGATCTTTTGAGCCTTAAGATGTGAAATAAGAATAAAGTCTCCATTTCCTATCTCAGCTTAGAATTATATATACTCCATCCCTTTCATGAAGCTCTTCATGATTGAAAAATCTCCTTGAAAGCATATTTTTCAATCTTGGTTGTAGCTTTCCCAACATTGGTTGACTATAGGTGTTAAGGTACTATTGTAGGTGTACTTTTTCCATTAGGATTGTAAGGTAATAATCTATCCTTTATGAGGGAGTCTTTTACCTTATTATATACATGTTGTGATTAGACTCCCTGATTTCATAACCAATTTCCCAAACATTGACTATTAGCATATAAACACAACTCAAAATAGGCCAAACAAGACTCTTTGAAACATCATGTTGATTGTAGCTAAAGGAGTTTAGTGAGGGGTTTTGTTTGGGATTAAAATGGATAAAATAAAGCCTATTGAACATCATCATAACTCAAGACTCACATTAGATGCCCCATAGCCATATGTAATACAACATTTTCCCAACTACCTTCATAAACCATGTATTGTCCATCCTTGGACTGTAAGTGAATGCTTTAGTGTACGGACTATTAGAAGCTACACCTTTACGTGACAATGCTAAACCTATTTTTATTTTTAAGCTCCTTACTAGGACTCTTGATCTTATTAAATGATTGAACATTACTTATATCATGATTGGAGTTAGGCCAACATTCTTTTGTTCATTACACTCATATTACCGTCTCATATCCAACTTGTAGGTAGCCTTTTTGGGGCCTAAATGGGCTTGTAGGTGTTACATAGGTAATGAAACTTGATATTGAATAAATATTAATATGCGTATATGATTATGAAAATAACTTACCTTGATGGGTTATTTTCCATGAACACAAGCTAATGTTGATGTTACCTTTGAGTATAAGGTCATTTAAATAATGATATACTGTAGAAAACACTGGAAAAGGGCAGTGATCAATCATCAAAATGGGAGACTTAATATAACCTTATATCCCAAGTCACACATTCATTCATTCTGGTGAGGTTGAACCCCTATATGAGGTCTACCAAATAGAAGCATTTAAATTTGTATAGACCCTCCTTTAACCATATATGAAAATCTCCAAAAGGTTACATGGGTACTGTTTACATGCTTTTAGGGAATTTGTCCCTATATTGAGCTTCTCCAACTTGGACATGGCCCTTTAAGCCAAGTACATCTTTTTAACTTCACTATTATTGTTGTATTACCTTTGCCACTTTAGGACCTTAATGTAAGGTCTCAAACATGCTTGTGCACTATTATTCAACCCTTTTAGACCTTTGTGAGGCACACCTATATGTATAAATTCAAGATGTAGGGTATTGAATATGATAGATGGGTAATGTGTCTCTCAGATATGAATTCTAATAGTCATATATTCCTTTAAGGTGTTCAAATGATTTTTCTCACCATGAGGCCATAAAAAAAATACCAATACTTCCTTTCAAAATGATCATTTTTTTAGTGTAGTTATAGATGTACATACAGTTGTATTAAAGACAATGAATATAATTATGAACAATGTACATGGTAAAAGATCCTATAACCAGTCCTATCTCTAATCAATATTTTTAAATGAAACTTTTCAAACACAAATTGTTTTAAAACATATCTAATGTTCTCATTTTAACATGATACTCTGTTATAGGCACCTGTATGTACATATCAATGTTGTAGGCCTAAAAGTACCCTATGGAGGCTTGTGGAGATTCTATGCTTATGTGATGAATATATAAATGGGTTAAAGAGGTAAGGTAATAATGAATCATATTTATGGATAATATAACACATTTAAAATCACTATATCTTCACCTCAGTTCACTAGAACTCTACAACTTTCAAGAAACTAAGTATAAATCCTTTCAAAGGAGATATACCCAGAATGGAAATTTTTGAAACTTTAATTGAATGAAAAAATTATGTCATGACTTATAATAATTCATTTATAGCCTATGGAGATGTAAAAATCTAATGAAAAACTGATATTTTACTTTAAAACTACTCCAAAAGACCATTTAGAAAAATAGTGAAAGGAACAAGGTTTTATGCTATAATTTCCTTCTTAGAGAGAGAAATAAACTAATACCAAGATTAAAATTATAATAATTACCCATAAAAACATTTTCCAAAATAATTTATCTCTATTGTTTACTGATATTTAGAAACAGGTCCAAGAATAGGCCCCTCTTGGATGCATAAGCTATAGTGATTTGTTGTCACCCTTACTAATTATTAATAAATATGGGTGGGAAAATATTAAAAAAATTGACACTAATTTAAATATTACTCATACCTATAAAATTTTCCAAATTTTTAGATCCCAATTCTCTCTCCTCTTCTTGTACCGAGCATTTTAAAACTACCCTTCTAGGCGTACAGAAAAGGTCAAAATTGGAGCAAATTTGGATTTTTTAAATTTTTAACCTAGAAAATACTCAAAAAAAATAATATTAACTTGTAAGAACTTAATGAATCCTCTATTATTATTTTATCACAAAAAAACTTCTAAAAACCAAAGTGAATGCCTCAAAAAGGCCTATTTTTGCACTGAAAATGCTATTTTCACCAAGCAGCTCTACATATAATTCTATAAAATATTATATATAGTCTATAACATGTAATTTTAGGTTAATAAATATTCTTATTATTATACACCATCAAAACCTTATCTAAATGGCACAAAATGGTTAGATTTTGCATGGAAATGAGGCATAGAGTTAGTCTAGAATGTGATCAACTTGATTATTAATTTTTTAAGAATTTAATGACCTTTAATAATTATATTAAACTTATATATACATTATATACTCTTCAAACCACTATAAATGGCTTGAAAAGGCAAAAAAATGGCTTGAAAGCATAAGACAAGTGAAGGAAAAGACCTCAAATCACCTAAACATCCTTAGGACCTGTTAACCATGGTTTCCTTGATTATTTTTCAGGAAAAAATACTGAATCATATGAAAAAATTACATGGTATACAAATTTTTAAATGGTAAGGGTGACAATTTGACCTGTGAGGTCAAAATTGTCAAGATGACCATCATGAAGAGAAAACAAGATTTGCAATAAAATATATCAAAGTAACCTATACACTAAGACCTTATCATTTGAATCATATATATGGATTATCTAATTCAAACACCATGAAATTTATTTCCAATAATTTTATAAAACATCATCAAAATAATTCATCTCCATGATATCCTGAAGCAAAGAAACAAAAGAAAACTTAGACACTGTCTAGATGAATAAGCCATCTAGACACCCCTAATCTATTATTGATTATTAATAAATATGGGGAGATTAAATATACCAAAAATTAAATAAATTTGAAGGCCATTATGGTCCATATCACTGCCCAAAATACTATGGACCAACCCTCTCTCTCCTGACCATACTGGGTGAAAACCTAAGGCTCTCCTAGAGTTGTCTAAGACTACTCAAAATGGTTTTTCCTTAGCATGAAGAACCAAAATCTTGTCTATGAAATAAAACACTTTTTAAATCTTTTTTATAATGTAAATTACCTTTCCTTCCTTATTAAAATATTTTAAAACTCATGGACTTCCATTACTAGTAGAAAATCTATTATATGCCTAGTTTGCAGCTAATATGTTTTCCTTAGCTCTTCTACTTCCTATGCTTGGATCTAACTTTTTAGTCCTAAGAGAGGATATTATGGACACTATGGATTCATATATATGATACCTAAGCCCCTTAATTAGGAAAAACCTTTAAAAACATGTTCAACCAAAGCTCTAAAAGGTTAAAAATGCATCTTCTTACTCCCAAACTCCTCTCCTCCACTCCAAATGACTTGAAATGGCCTTGAACATGTATAAAAGGGTAAAAAAATTACATAATGAGGTGGAATTAAAAACTAATTTAAATCCCTTCAAAAGTTACTTTTTCACTTAGAAATTCTATTTTGAAGACCCTTAATTCATCTAATGCACTTTTGAGGGTTTTTTTGGGTAAATTATCTTTGTTAGACCTAATTTTTGACCTTTTAGAATACTTGAGACTTTTTTAAAACCTACCTCCTACCTATGAATTATCATACACTCTAAACACCAACTAGATTCTTCACTTTTAGTTTAAGGACCATTTCTAGGACTTTCCCTCAAAATCTCTAAATTCACCTTAAAACATGCTTAAAGTGTTTCAAAATCTTGGAAGTGACATGAGGTAGGGTCATGAGGTTTATTTTATCTTTCCACTACTGGATCATCCACTATGAAAGGACTCTACTTATCTCCTCACACCATACTAGGACCTTCTAGGATACTACACTACATCATCAAGTTAGGATTAGAAAGAGACTAGTCATAGGGGTAAAAGGTTACTGAATAGTCTAGGAGAGTGGCCTGATCCATCTAGGAAATTTTTTTGTATGTAGGCTAATTTTGGCCAATATTAGTTTCTTAAATAATACAATATGACCCTTTTATTACCTAAGAGGAGGAACCAGATACTATGGAGGAAGAAGAACAAAGGATTGAAATTGAAATAATTGACATTAAAAAAGATTAAGAGCCCAAGAAAATTGTAAAGGAAGAAGACAATCTAGCATCTACACAAGGATAGAATATTCTTACTAAAGAAGAAAATTAGGACTTAATAAGATAGTGTCTTTTCTTACTTATCTTATAATTATTAGTATTAATATGGTCAATTTGTCACCTATTACTTCAGTTGTTTCACTCTTATCCCCATATGAATCATTAAAAAAATATTGTTTAAAAACCAAGTCATTTTATGTTCATGCCTATATTGAATAAAATAGGCCAAAAACATCTTATTATTGACTCTTTAATTACTTCAACCACAACATCAAGAACGGCCAAACCCTAAGACCCTAGAAAGAGTGTTATTTTTGATAAGTTGGTGATTATTTCCATTTTTGATCCCTATGCACCACCTAGGCCATCTACCTAATTAAATTTATCTACTCCTCAACCCACTAAATTTGAATCTCCCATAATGATTATCTCAATGAATCTAGGATAGAATTAGTATGTGGTAGAAATTACACCTTGTAGTGATATCTTAGGATGGAGTAGGGTAAATCAACGCCCACTTTAGTGGCCTATTTAAATAGGTGCCTCAATACTTCTACCTATATATATACATATACATATATATACATATACATATATACATACATATATATATCTGTGTGTGTGTGTGTGTGTGTGTGTATTCCACCTTCTACCTCTAAATAAACTACTCAACCTAAACAACAAGGATAACTCATTGTCCCTTGTTAGGTCAAAGAGTCTTAATAGTGATATAAAGAAAGAATGGGTTTGGTCCTCATATAAGTCCCAATAGTAAGCACACACTTTGACAAGAAATATAACACTATTCAAAGGGGAAGGAAGATAAAATTAGTAGAAAAGAGAGGGGAAGAAATAATATTGGATAAAAGGAATAACTTATTTCCCTTACAGAATAAATAGAAAAAGAAGTCCAACAAACTTGATGAATATAAGGAAGATGTTTATGATTTTTTGGTTTCAATAGGAGAGGTAATGAAGGAAATGTACAAGATCCAAGATTACACAAGATGAAGGATTCTATAGAAATAAATTATTTAGGCTTTAAGGTAAATACTATAAAATGTTTAGAGTTTGGCAAGAAAACTATACAATAATTTTAATAAAATAAGGGCTTCAAGGGGTGAGTTCCAACTTCACTAGGGAAAGGTATTAAATTTATGGAACCAATTGAAATAATTAGAAAAGAGGCTAAATATTTTTGTATATTTTTGTGAGAAAAAATGCTTACAATAATTTTAACATTATGACTACCTATGAAGTGGTATGGGATTTAAATTATGTGATTTATAAAAGAGATAATTCCTTTAATTGGAACCAACAAATAAAATCTTTGATATCATAGTTTACAACCCTAGAGAGACAATCTATAAAAATTTGGAGAAATATGAGGGTCACATGTGTGATTACTATAGGCACTAGGATTTTAAATAATAATATTTGTGCTAGCTTAGGTCTTAGGTCCCCTTCCTTTTTATCCATATTTTGGCTTATGTAAATATTTAATTACCCTTCTACAATTTACCTTGCATAATTACTTTTTATTAATTTACTTTGACTTAAGTAAATTAATTTAATTATTACCTATGGTAGAATATAAATAAGTCTACCTAAATAGAATGAAATATAGGTTGTTGTAAATACCTGCAACCTCTTCATAATCCAAAAATCACTTAAAAAACCAAGCTATTGAATTAAATTCTTGATTTTAACCACTCCAAAAACATGGCCAATTTTTATCTAGGAATAATTGGTGAACCCCAAAATCGACATCAATTCTATTGAATTAATGTCAATTTAATCAAAACCTTCCCTATGCCAAAGGACCAATTTTTTGTGTTGTTCATTACACTAAAAGGTTAATGAAATTTATTTGTAATATCAGTAAATGAATTGTTCATTCCTAAGAAGATTTGAAACCTTTATCAACTCATCCACCCCATTAGTAGATATAGAATATAAATAAATCTACCTAAATACAGTGCAATATAGGTTGTTGTAAACACCTATAACCTCTTCATAATCCAAAAATAACTTAAAAAACCAAGATATTAAATTAACTTCTTAATTGTAACCACTCCAAAAACTTGGGTAATTTTTATCTAGGAATAATTGGTGAACCCCACAATAGACATCAATTCTATTAAATTAGTGTCAATTTAACCACAACCTTCCCTAGGCCAAATGACCTTTTTTTTTTGTTGTTCATTATGTTGGTTGAATATTTTGTCGATCAACATATTGATAAACAAAATACGTCTGATCAGCCAAAGTAGGAAGATTGATTGTCCAAATGTGTAGGTTCACCACATCAAAAGGGGACTAATCTCTCCTCTCATCAAGGGGAGGTTCCCTATAGATATGTTATATATATATATATATATATATATATATATATATATATATATATATATAGAAAATAATACTCAAGGGTAGGAGAAACCATCCATCTCTCTTTTTTCAGAGATGATGCATGCAAATCAAAGGAGAAATCTCAAGGGAAATGATACAAAGAACTCCTCTTCTTTCAGAAGTACTTATTCAGCAAACCACAAAAATACTCCTAGTAGTAATTGCAAAATGTAACCAAGGACGTAGTAACCAGCAAATTGAGATGTAGCACAAAGTCTCTACCTGAATTTCCCAAGAGTGAGATACAAAGGACAATGAAGGCACAAAGTCATCCCAAGGTCCTTTACACAAAAATTAAAAGAAAACACACTAAAGGCAATTATGGGGGCACAAAGTCTCTCCATAGTTGACTTTAGGACACCTTCCTGACTACTTTCACTAATTTTGCTTGTTGAATTAAAGGAACAAAATATATTAAGTAAAAATACATAAGAACATTTTCCCCAACAATAAAGATATCACAGCACAAAGTCTAAAAAGTCACTTGCTTTCTTATTCCAATAACAAAATATGATCAACAGTCTGAGCTCAAAGTCTTAGTAATGCCTTCCAATTTGGGCAGAGTTTTTTTTCTGATTGTTAGAGAGATATTTTTACACTAACAAGAGAGTCCTTTATATAGCCTCTTCAAGATAGACTTGGGAATAGTAACACATCATGTTGCATTGAATTTTGTTAAGAAGAAAGGCTAGAATTTAGGGACATCTACCCATTTGATTTTCTTAATGCAGAGAAACAAGTCATGCTATTGAAATTCTGCCTCTTTCAATATCCACCTGGCAGTCTACTTCTAGAAACATATTTGATGTGCAAATGTTTCTGGTCCTTCCTCATCATTCCTCCTTTTTTGGTTAATTGAATTGGTTCCTGGATTCAATTTGATGCTCTGTTCCTTAATCACTTCTTTTTGATCTTGCCCTCAAAGCCTTTGAATGCATTTGGGTCCATATATTTAAAACTATAATGATCAATGGCTATTTCATTGTCATAACTTTGACATCTGTAGGCATGTCACTTTCCTCAGCATTTCCTTCAATTTTGTCATTTGAGCTTTCCTAGAGGGGACCTAACTTTTGGGCCTTAATAAATGATCCACTTTGGGTTGGGAAGAGCCCCTTACAAGGGTATCTACCCTTTGGGCAGTCTTCAGATGGCCTTCGAGCTTCTTTATTCTGGCGGGTCACTAAGTCCTTTGTTTTGCATCCTCCCAAAGGGAAGGTGACCCTTCAGCTTTGAGGGAGTGTCCTTTAAGTTGGTAGCTAAAAGTCCCCCACAATGGCACCTATCCTTTGGGGTCCTTCAGTGGCCTTTTCTTTGGAGTCCTTCAGAGCTTTTCCTATGGACATTTCCCATAGACAAAAAGCCCATAGACATTTTCCTGCAAACAAAAAGTCCACAAAATCATTTTGATCACTTTGCCTTTTGTCTTTGGAAATTCCTTTGGGCTTTCCTCCTATAGCTTCTTTCCAAAATTCATTCATACTTTTTATCTGAAGGAATTCCTTCGAATAAAAAGTTTGAAGGAATTATGCCTTAGTCTTTTTCCCAAAGGAAATCCCTTTGTCTTTCGGCTGCCTTAAACAAAATTTTGAAAGAACTTACCTTTATGGCTTCTTTGAAAATGACCCTTCCGAAGGATGATTTTTTTGACCAAGTGCCCTCCGCAAGGGCACTTGTCCTTCAGGAGGATCTTTTGAACTTTTGCATTGAACCGCTCCTTTGAACCAGCCATTGAACCAAGCCGATGAACCAAGCTTTGAACCAAATGTATGAACCATTTGATGAACCAAATGAGTGAAATAAAACATTAAACTGACTGAATTCAACCAAGCCTTTGAACCAAAGTGGTTAAATGGTTCATCGGTTCAATCAGTTCATTCTCTTTGATTTGGCTAAGTCCTTTTAATCCTCGTTGAACAAAATGCGTTGAACCTGTTGAACCTTGAACCCGTTGAACCTTTGAACCAAAGTGGTTTAATGGTTTAATGGTTCAATGGTTCAAGCCTTAGAAACTCATTCTTTTGATTAAACCTGATGTTGAACCTTTGAACGTGTTGAACCTATTAAACCTATTGAACCTATTGAACTCTTGCTGCTGATGTTGAACCTTGACGTTGAACTCTTTTAGTTGAACCTGGTCATTGAACCAACTTTGAAATAGCCTAAGTGTTTGATAGCTTGCTCTTTTCTTATAGAGTATGTAGAAATCAACCTGTGAAGCCTGTTGAACTTGGCCTGCAGAGTCCATAGATTTTCTTCCTGCAGAGTCCATAGATTTCTCTTCTTACAGAGTCCGTAGATTCAAGCCTACAGAGTCCATAGATTCAAACCTATAGAGTCTGTATATTTCTAAGAAGCTTAAAAAATGATGAATTTGAATGCCCAGGACAAATTTCAAAAAGGGAAGATACAATTTTGGTCTGTAGGACCAAAATAGTTCAAATGTTGTCCCAAAAATGAGTGATATTTTTTGGGGGACAACACATTACACTAAAAGGTTGATGAAATTTGTCTAGAATATCAATTAATGAATTGTTCATTCCTAGGAAGATTTGAAACCTATATCAACTCATCCACCCCATTAGTAGATCAATAATTAATCTACTAAACTTTTAGTCTACAACAAATTAGAAGCATTAAAAAGGTTAGTTTGTCATTGATTTTAGCAATTCATTCTACAATTTATTTTATCTATATGTTATCTTACATTTAATTTTATATTCAGTTTGTTCCTATAATTTGTGTTAGAATATCTTTAGTCAGCTTTATACATCCTCAAACCATCCCAAATCCTTTTAAAATCATCTTTTAGAATCCTATATTGAGACCTTTGTCTACATTTATAAAATTGATGTCCATTCCCTAAATCAACATCGATCTCTATCAAAAATCCATTTTATCAACACTTGATTCCCTTTTAGTTTATATTTTGATTTACCACTTAGATCACTATTTCTTAAAGATATGGATTTATTATAAATGAATCTTCCTCAAATTATTCACAAAGTGGTTACTATTCAAGATTTACCTATAATTATGCATTCCCTTTTCTTAGACCAAAGTGACATTTAACTTGAGCTAGGCATTTAAGATTTTGTGTTTTACCCCACCATATAATCAATTGAAGACCAATTAGAAGTGATCCACATTGAAGAGGATGTTGTTGAATACTATTGTAATGTCTAATTTTCCAATCTCCATCTAATGAATTTAGATTAAATCTCAAATCATTTTATTATCTCATATATCTTATTAAATGATTTATTATAATTTTAGTTATATTTATCCACTTAATTTATAAGATAGTGGAATGAAATCCTTGTAAGGAAGTGTACCACTTCTTTGAACTAGTCTTGTACCAGGGAGCCCACTCATTTATCATATTAATCTATTTTTTGTTTGAGTTGTCTATTTTTTGTGGGTAATCCTTCCAAGACAAAAATGAGTTCTCACATCACCAGATAGGATTCAAAATCCATTACAATCATAGGTAGTCAAAAAAACAAAAATTCTATTCTTCATTAGAAAAAATTAAAATTTGAGAAATCAAAAAGACAAAAATATTTAGATTACTTTTGTTTCTTTTAAAGAGATATTTCCTTCTTTTAGTTTACATGTTTTAGATAAAATCTAGTTTAAGTAAGTGGTTTAAATTATATTTTAGTCTTACTCTCTTCACACACAAACCAAACCACAATCATAAAAAATTATAATTAAAATAACTCCCACCCAGGTAGACCCACTTAGATTTAATTACCAAGGGGAAAGTTGACGTGGTGTTATATCTTAGTATAAATAATTGGCTAGAGGTATATATGCCAATCATCCAACACTCTTATCACTGCAAGGTCATGAATTGACAGGGTAGGCTCCAATACCAAACCACATGATGCCACCAACACATAATTAGGCCACATTATACCTTTGGGTATATCAAGGTTCCCATCCTTAAATAAAACTTGAAACTAACCTTAAACTACCATTTCTTAGGATGTTCATTAACCTATCTCCCGTTAAAATTTTAAAATATTAATTCTTAAGAAGTAAAAAAAACTTAAGTTTATTTAGTTAGAGAATGTGTTTTAATTCACTAAAGGTGAGATAATAAAAAAATAATAATTTTGTGTTTATTATTTGTCTTTATTTCTTTAGTACTACATGGTTTTGACACAATAATAGTCACTCAAACAAATAAAATCAAACCCACTCATCTTCCTCTTTGATGGAATGATCAGTAAATCCTCCTACCTATCCTAATTCTATCAAGGATGGTATGCCTTAGTTTTACCCTCAAGGTGATTTGGATTTTGATAACATATTAGATAAAAATCCAATCACCTTAAATTATTACCTCACTACATGATCCATATGGATCCCCATTTCCCCTCATGGCCAAACTTCCCACTCTTTCTAAGGCATGCCCCTAGAAAACTTTTAGGTATGTAGCTTATCCATAGTATCTTTGTCTATTGACCCCCCACCTCCCATAGGTTAAAATACTATCACCACCCAATCGCTAGATATAAAACCACCCTTAGTGTCTAGTAGTCCTATCACCACTATTATTCTAACATAAAATGTTACTACACCACCACCAATAGGTAACCCAATAAGTCTCAATTCTATTGACCCTAACTCGTATATAAACCTATGTCACATTGAGTTCTACCATGAAACACCTAGCATCTACACAAAATATCCCTATAGGTCGAAACCTTTGATAAAAAATGCCCCTAACCACACAATACCAAATTTTGACACAACACTTATAGGTAGTTATCATAACCCATACCAATAACATAATTTACCTTTTCTCTTACGTCAATACATGACTATGTCTCAATCAATAATCACCACATCCATAGGGTACCCCCTTACACAACCTCTTCAAAAATCACTTATTACATATTAACATTTACAATAAAATGTTCTAGGAGGCATCCCCCAATATAGTACCTAACTAGATCTCATGAGGATCCTCATGGAGTATATAATGAACTTAGAAGATTCTACCTCATGACAAAATAACATGCTTACATATTAATAAATTTACAATGAGCCAATCAACCCCATCATCCCTATCTAACCATATCATACATAATGGGAACTTCTAAAATTCACAAAATTTCAAAATAAATAAGATCCCCAACAACACATTAGGGAATTCTAGTATGTGTGTTACCTCAATGATCATAATGACTCCCTTATTTTAAGGATTTTTCCTATGTCACTCACAGGACCAACTTAGACTCATATAATTTCATCCCTTAACACATTATTTTCCTTTGGGAAGATAGCTAAAACATTATTAGACCATTTATTAATAAATATTTCTAGGAAAATAACTATTATAGGCATTTATGGCATTAGTAAATTGGAATATACTGAGTCCATTGTGGACTTTTTTGTTAGATGGTAGGGCCTTGTAAACTAGGTAACCTTCTCCCTAGCTCAACCATTATTGATCAAACTATTTTTGAGATCATGTGTGAAACATATCTCATCCACCTTTCAAGTCCAATAATTTAAAAAATTTAATGAGGCATTTACCATGGCTCAAAAATTATAAATCTAATCCTTATAAGAGGGAAAAGTGAAGTTAGGAAACAAAAAATTCAAACCATAACCTTCTAAAGGAAATAATAATATGAAGCCAAAGGGCATAACTAACATTGTTTTCTTGAAATAATCTTCCTCATTTGTAATGAACAAACCAATTTCTTCTCGAAAATAACAACAAAAAAACATAACAAGGATCCCACCTATATAATACATACCTTTAGGGGAGTCTTATGCTAATATCTTAGACAAACTAATAAAGGTGGTAGTCAATGAGCTTCTTCCCATTAGAATTATTGATAACTCTCAACCTAAACTATATTGGTATAAATAAATCAATATATGTACTTACCATCATGTACACAATCATGAAATTAAAAGGTGTTCATATTTAAAAAATTTAGTGCAAAACCTCTTTGATTGAGGGGAGATAAATTTTGATAATCCAAACACACCCCAAAATCAATTTATAGACATATTTAGGTAACCATTCCATAACCATTAATCCTCATCTAATTCCATATAAATAAATATGGGGGGAACCTCAAATAAATACACCCATTTCATAAACACCATCCATGATCAACTTTTACCAAAAGAAGTTGATAGTATGACTGAATCACCTTCTACTTCAACCTAAATATCAAATATCCTTATAATGGATGCCTTTGACTCATCTAAATCAGCCAAACCTCTTTATATCATCTACTCAAGTCTTTCAAATCTCATTTCATGGGATCCCTAGAAGAATGCTCATCTAGACATACCAATAGTCCACAAAAAGTGGAGGATAAAATGGACTTTCATTATCCCCACATGTGGAATTCATGCTTGGGTATACCTAAAGTTAAGGCATTGTAACATCCACTAATAATACAAAACTTTCAAAAAATGAGGATCATCATAGGGACTTCCATGACCTCTAACTACATTTAAAAATAAAATATGGACATAACCCAAGAACAAACTAAACCATCCATACTAGGGTCACTTCCTTCCTTGAAATTGAATATTTAAATCATAGAATATTCTGTCAAGAGGTCTAATCCAGTTAAAAATTCTCCACTAATATTACCCACACAAAAACCTCACTTTAACCTATTAGAAATTAGTTATCCTAAAGACATAGATAAATCACCCTTACCTCCCATTAAAATAGTGTGTACCCTCCGTATGAAAAAGGAAAGTACTGAGGTAAGCATGATTCAAAAACCAATTGTGGAAAAATAATAAAACCTAATCAACATCCTTCATTAGGATCTTATTCTATTATAATTAACCAAATTATACAACCCTCTCTGGTCACATTTCCTCCCATTAAACAAAGTAATACCCATGTCCAAAAACATGTATGGTATAGGGAAAATAAAGTATGTGCCGATCATAGGATATATAGACACAATAATGAGAGTTTTAATTCTATAAAGGTCATGATTCATAAAATTTTGGATGAGGATGATCTATTAATTGAATAACATGATCCCCTCTTTGATCCTAAAGTTACAAATATCCCCGATACTAATATAGTAAACCATTTAAAATTTAAATCAAAATAAGAATAAAAAAGTTTGATTGATGATATAAAATTAATTCTTATTCAAACCTAAGGACCCTAAAAAATGAATAGATTGAGGACTTCAATAAATACCCCATTTATTTATATCAAAACAATAAATATAGAAACCTAGTCTCAAGTACAAGATATCAAAACCTAAAAATCAAACAAAGCTAGAGTGTCCAAAGCTAAAGCCATGTCCTAGATATAAAAAGCTCCAAATAATCCACTACCAAGCCTAAAGTCACCATTTTAAGAAAATCACAAAATAAAAATGCTTTAAAACTTATAAAAATATAAGTTTTAAACAAAATTCACCAAAATCATATCAAAATGTCACTCTATGAACTAATTTAGAATTCCCCTCAGCATCATCAGGCAATGATAGAGGCCCTTCAGGCCATACAAGTACAAATTTATTAACCTCAACCAATGTCAACATCAATTGGATCATTAAATATGGTTTCATCTATTAGTTTTAATGATTTTGAGATACTTCCCTTACCATATAAAGACCAAGATACACTCCTTTTTATCCTGACACATGTTAATCAATCTCGAATCAAAAGAGTAATGATTGACAATGAGGCTAATATTAATATTTTCTCCTCACATGTATTCAAATAACTATAACTTCAAGAAATAGTTGTATCTAGATCCCTAATACTATTGTAAGGTTTTAATGATATAGTAGATCCTACATTAGGAACTATTATACTCCCCATCCAAGCAAGATCTCATGTTTTTCATGAGTTATTTTATGTCATAGAAGGAGAATTCTAATACATTATCCTCCTAGGCACCCTTTGATTCAGAATATGTGGTGTGTTCCATCCACATTACATCAATGTATCAAATATGAACATGAGGTCTAATTCCACATTGTCCCCACTGATCCACATCCATTTAAAACTTGTAATTTAATGTTTTATCCTAATGACATTTTAATCTCCTTATAAATAATGACCCCATCATTGTCATATAATGAACTATTGAATAGTGTGATAATACCTTCATCACATCTCTTTGATAAGGTTCTTTTGTATTCTATAATAAGAGAGTACTAGTTACTATCACTTAACATCCTTCCCACTCCTTAAGAGTATGTCATCTCAATAAACAATGTCACTACTATCCCAACCTTGGATGTGTTTTGCCTTTTAGTCCACCTTTTTTATTGACTCATTTGGTATATTGAGGGATTAATCAGTCATAATTATATCTATATATCCCATTCCCAGCCAAACCATTTTCCTCAAACTTATCATTTATAGACAAATCATACTTTGTTCACATGTATTTACAATGATGATCTTAGAAGGGCTTAGGCATTGGATGATACAATCAAGGACCACATGACATTAAATTAGGATATTTTATAAAACCACATGAAAAACATGGTTTTGGATTTTAAAAAACTCCTTAAGCTATTCCTAAAGTCACCCTTGCATCTGATCCTAAAGAGAATGTCATAGTTTCATACTCTATAATTCTCACTAAAATGGATGATGTCATGTCGATCCCCCTAAATTTTTTTATTCAATATGATAACCCTATAGCCTATCATCTACCATTGTAATGGAAAAAATAAATTCATCCCCCTTACCTATCCTAATATGGTATTAGAAGACTCTCTTACCATCCCAATTCTTCAATGTCAAAATGATGAGTCTATCTTGACTTACTTAGGCACTAAGAACTCGCAATTATGTAATTCCCTTCCAATTGAAACATCTAGTTTTTAAAATGAAGATACCATAGACATTAACTTAGGGTCTCAAGACACCCTACACATTTTAAATTTTACTAAATATCTAAACCATTAGGAACACCAAGAAGTCACCACCTTCTTGGTGTACCGTAGTGAGGCTTTCACTTGGTCATATAGTGGCATGCCAAGTATTTATCCTACTATTGTTGTTCACAATATCATCACTATGTAAGAAGATAATATGGTGAATAAAAAGCTATGCAATATGCACCATGGCATCATGGTATTAGTCAAGGAGGAGATATATAACCTTTTGTCTATCAATTTCATCCGGTCAATTGATTACCCTCAATGGTTATCTAATATTATGCTTGTCACAAAAACCATGGGAGCCTTCATCTTTGTACCAATTTTTGAGACTTAGACCTTGATTTTCCTAAAGATGAACTGACTCTTCCTAACATTTATCAACTAGTGGACCTAATGTCATGCCAAAAAATGTTGTCACTCATGGATGGATTCTCTAGATATAATAAAATCCTTGTCACCCATAAATATCAACATAAGACATCCTTTATTAATCCCTGGGGGACTTTTTACTATAAGGTTATGCCTTTTTCCCTAAAAAATGTGGGAGTCACCTACCAAAGAGATATGACTTATATATTTCATGATATAATCCATAAATTTTTTGAGGGTTATGTGGATGGCCTTCTAAGTAAGTCAAAGATACAAAAGGACCATCTATCCATTCTTCATGTAATCTTTGACCATCTGATCTAATTATATGTCCTCCTTAACTCTAAAAAGTATGATTTTGGAGTCTTAAATGGTAGGATTTTAAGTTTTATTGTCTCCATCCATGGTATAGAATTAAATACTACTAAGATTAGGGCTATCATAGATATGCCACCCTTGTCCAACCTTAAGCAACTTCATAGCCTACAAGGAAAATTGAAATCTATTTGATGTTCTTATCTCCCAACTATCTAATCATTGTCACCTATTGCATCACCTTTTGAGGAAGAATACCTAGTTCATTTGGGATTCTAATTATCAATAAGCCTTCAAATCCCTCAAGATATATCTCCACTCACCATCAGTCATTATTCACCCTAAGGAAGGGTGACCTTTCTTCTTGTATATTTCATACATAGATCACACTTTAGGGGCTATATTTTCCCATCATGATGAGTAGCACAAAGAACAAACATTATATTACATAAACCATACTCTTATTTAATATGTGATATACCATACATAATAAGAAAACATCTACATGGATTTGGTTTTCATATATTCTAAGATTTTACACTATATGCATAATCATAATACCTACATAATTAGGAATACCAACCCCCTCAGATTTATTCATTTGAAGCCTTATCAAAATTAATGTATGGCTAGGTGGCTAGTTCTTTTTAAAAAAATTGATCTAGATTTTCTTAACCAAAAGTTAGTTAAAGGCCAAATAATCACTGATAAATTAGCTGAGGCACCTTTTCTCAGTGGTCATCCATCTAGTTTTGAATTCTTGAATGAATCTATTGCTTCCACATCCTAGGTAGAGCCAAATTATCAAATGACTTTATTATTTGATAGATAAAAATGTGATCATGGGGGAGTGATTTTATTATTATGATACCTACTTAAGATGCTCTTATGCCTTTATCCTTCAAGATAAATTTAAATTGCACTAATAATATGGTAGAGTATGAAGCTTTGATTATAGGTCTCTAACTAAATTTAACCTTGAATGTTAGGTCACTTTGTACATATGTGGATTCTCAGTTGGTTGTTAATTAGATAAATAGCCTATATTAGTGTAAGAATGATACCCTCTATAAATACAAAGTGTTATCAAACCTGATATTAGAAGCTTTTGATTTTTTTCCATCTAAGCCACTCCTCAGTCAACTAATAAGTCTGTAGATACCATGGCCTCTTTATCTTCCTTTATCCCATCCTCCCCTTAAGAATCCAAGATTTTTGTGTTAATCCAAAAAATCAACTAGCCATCTTATACCATAATGGATTATCATTCTATCTATAATGTGGAAGATAATTATTTATATATATGGCACACATAGACATTATATTACATATCTAAAGGTATTATACATCTCAATTTATCTAAGAATGATAAGTTCACTTTTTAGTAGTAGACCACCTATTAGGTTACACTAAGGGGTGTTCTCTATAATAGAGGATTAGATGGTCTACTCCTTCAATGTCTTCAGAACTCTAAGGCTACTCTCACAATCCAAGAAACACAAAATGGATTTTCTAGGGGGAACTTTAGTGGCCTTTCTATTACTAATAAAATTCTCTAAATAGAGTATTATTGGCCTACTATAAATCAAGATTGTTGTGAATATATCAATAAATGTGTGAAATATCAACAACATAATAATCTTTTGCATGTCCCTAGTAACACATTACAAGTGGCCCATGATTTTTAGCCATTTTATCAATGGGGATTAGATCTTATAGGACAAATTAATCCCAAATCTTCCTAGCAATACATTGTTATCATTACCACCACTAAATATTTCAGTAAATGGGTGGATGGCATTCCCCTTATTTTGGCTAAGGCAAATAATATTGTTGATCTTATTAATCATCATATTATCTATCCCTTTAGTTTCCATCTTAAGATAATTGTATATAATGGAAAAACTTTTAAAATTAAGCAAGTCTAGAGTCTTTGTGACTCTTTTGACATTAAACTAAGTTTTTCTTCACCTTATTATCTACAAGATAACAGACATGTCAAATCATATTATATAACCTTTATTAAAATGATAACCAAATTAGTCAATGAGGCTAGGAAAAACTAACATCTTCATGTTCCCTTAACCTTTTTGGCTTATTGTACTATATTTCAAACCTCTACTAGTGTTACATATTTTTCTCTAGTCTATGGAATAAAAGCTATCCTCCCTTTAGAAATATAGATTACTTCTCTATGAATTTCTCTTAGATAAATCATTTCTAAATAGGATTATCGTTAAGAGTATTTAGCATAGATTGAAATTTTAGATGATCATCAATTTATGGGCCTTGAACACCTCCATGCATATCAATAAAGAATAAAACATGTATATAATCAATATATTAAATAATGAGAATTTAATATTGGTGATCCTATCCTTAAAAAAAATAGCATGTAATAAATATGGAAAAAAGTAAAAGAGGAAAATTTTCTTTGAATTGTCTTGGACCATATATTATCATTCATAATTATGGATCTAGGACATATCATTTTCCCTCTCTTGAAGGAAAATCATAACATGATCATCTTAAAACATTACATCTGCATCATTTTTATTGTTAATGAGCTCAAAACAAACTATATTCAGTAGGAGTTTTCCTCCTTTGGTCTTATAATAACCTAAAAGTCACATCTTCTATCACCCATAAAATACCCAATAATGATAAGGAATCATGTGGAAATATGGTAGCATGCATATATTCATATTAAATATGGACACATCAACTCTATTCATAACATGTTTTAAATGGATAATTTTCATCTATAACTATAAGGAATCCCAAATCATTATTAGCTAAAATTATCTCACCTAAAAAAAATTATTTTAGGGACATGTTATAGGTCTAGATTGCACCCTTGCTAAGTAAAGGATTGCTCAAATCCTCTACCCAAATCTAGTCAAACATGGGAATAACCCTAGGTTGTGGGTCACCTATAGTGGGGTTGAACCTCTAGGAATTTTAATGATGATAGCTCTTCTAATGCATCATTTATCTCACTTATACTAAGACCTATTGATTTCTAGGAAAAGGGAGAGAAAGATAACTAAAATGGAAATCTAAGCTAATGCTAGTGATGTACCTAAAATTATTGTTCATCCACTCTTACTTGAGCCTTTTAAAACACTAATGAGATAGAATAAATGACTAGATATATAACTCCAAGTGTCTATTATGCATCAGTATTTCATGCATAGGTTTACCAAGTGAATTAAACCAGAGGGAAGTGATGGAGAAGCCTAATTAAAGGCACTAAACATCCCATGTATCCATATGCTATATTCAACCAAATCACATTAAACACTAATCATGAGATGCATAATAAGATAACTAGTAACTAGGTGACATTAGGAATTAACAAGGGAGATATTTATACCACATATGCAAATTAAACTAACATAAACACACTATACCATAACAATGAAATATGAAAATAGTCTTATATTCATCTCAAGATGTAACAAAGCTCAATATTGATGGAGTCTATTAATTCCCAAGAGAGGGATTCATTTTTGATTCATTTTGAGGCTTAGGATCATATATATATAGTAGAATGGGAATGAGAGAGATGAGGAACATGCATGTGAGCATGGATAAGAAGTCATTAATGATAAATAAATGTTGTGGTTTTTCATTTATTATTTTTTATATGCATGCCTTCTTCCAATATAAATTAATCTTTTATCAAGAATCTAACCATCATTTACTCCAATGGTCTTCAAGTTACTTTTATTGGCTAAGAGATCCAGTAAAAGACAAGAACTAGTTTTACATGATGAGTCATGATTATTTCAAGGAGAAAATATATCTAAAGGCTATGATCATCATTTAATTCTTTGACTACTTCTCCAATCCCTCAATTTTGTCTATGAACTTTGCCACATCTTACACTTGGCTTCATTATGAGGACTAGGTGCTCATATCTTTAGACCTGATAGATCCATGGGTACATCTTATTAGGAGGATAATATGACTATAAAATTTATGCCTTATCATGATATTTACTATAAATCCTAAACATAAATTAGCTATAGATTAAAAACCAATCTCCTTTATTGGTTTTCTATAGCTATTATATTGATGTAGACCTATAAGTGATCCAATCTTATTTCAACAAGTTGTCAACCTTTGATATATATTAGGTATAAATACCTATTTTAATCCATATATCTCTAATGGTGACCCTAAATCTTAAAATATCTTATTTTTTTTCAAATTGGTTCATGCTCAAACTTAGTTCCTTTATATTTACTTTGCCTAGGTCAACATCTGCTTCATCAACCTTTATCAAAAATCTCCTAGGCTCACCTTTGCTCATTGGCTATCAATTATAAACTCAAATTATTTAAATTTTGAGCCATATTACACCATTTATCTCCTTTTGTATGATTAAAGGTGTGCATTTGGATCTGGCTCCATTATAACTCAAATGATTAATTTATGAGTCCCAAATTTGATGTTCATGTGGCTATCTTTGATGTTCACATGACTATCTTTGACATCTTCATGACCATAATAATTTGAACCCCAATTTTTATTTGGCATGTCATAAATTTTACATATGTATGATCATCATTGATGTTCTCAAGACCATCACTGATGTTCACGATCCTATCTTAATTAGAACCCCAATGATTTAATTGCTTAACTTTATTTTAAAGTCCATGCACTTGTCATTTGATGTCTATGCAATCATCACTAAATTATATGAGCCTATCACACTTTCAACCCCAAATTATTATTTGAAATTTATTTATTTTGATGCTTTCATGAATGTCTTACTCTATTGGATCAAATTTTAAGGCTTGCATCTCAAGATAGAGAACTCATCGCGACATGAAATTTATAGAGTAAGATATTGACCCCAAGAAAATTGATTCTATGTGATCCTTTATACCCACAAGGATTTATGATCATACATATAAAATACATAAGTAAGCTTATCCATCTAATTTTACATGATGTCTTGGTGATGGTCTGGCTCTTCATAACTTGTGTAAGTCATCTTTTGATCCTTTAAAGCTCTAAAAATCTGCTCATTTGTTTAATCTAAGAAAAATCTTGGTATGTGGGCCAAAATTAGCCAACATCTTTGGTGACTCATAAGGAATCATGATTATTATGCTTGAGAACACAACTCATTTATCTTGACTAGTCCATTAGGCATGGAGTATCCTCTCTAGTTCAATATATTGATATGAAGCTAAAAATGGCTATCATCCCTTGGATAAATCCTCTTGAAACAAATAGGTACCAAAAGTAATAAAACCAAATAAAGTTCCTAAGTCACTTAGTAAAAGGAAACACAAAACATAAGGGAAACTAATCTAACAAAGCAAGGACTACTAACCTAATGTACTAGAAAAACACTTGGAAAAAAATAGAAAACTAATTATGTAAAAGGAATCTAACTAACTAGGGAAAAACATGACCCACCTAGATCAAAAGGAAAATTCATAGACTCACCTAGATAATGACATATCACATGTTCCCTTGAAAACTTGGTGGTTGAGGAAGCAAATATTTTCTTTATCATATCCTTTGGCATACTCATATTTGGAATGGTATGGGAAAAACAACCTCAAATGTAAACATACTCACTCAATGTCTCTTCCTCTTTACTAATTTCAAACTAAAATTGGTGTCTCAAAAGACACCTTCTTGTAATGGAAATATTACTATCAACCCTTAGCTTATATTTAACCTCCATTCCTTCATAATTTGGTTGACTAAGTTAAGCACCAAATAGACTTGTATTACCTTTTATAAGTATACCCATATCTATAAGCTCACCAAGGAGTTAGTCACTGATTTTAAAGATTTGGAACAAGTCCATGTCTACATTAAACTCTTGAGGTGTAGAAATTATAGGACTACCCACTTCATGATCTTTGATTTAATTGAGAAGGCTACTCTCTTTGGCTACAATCATACCGCAATCCTCCTAGAGAAGAGTATATCATACTACCAAAATTTCAAACAAGTCTTCTAATGGGCCTTTTAGTTGATTGGTGACATCTACCTACCCCATAATTTCATCATTTTAATCAACTATTATATCCATTTACTTATCCTTTACATAAGATGAAAGCTCATGAGAGGGTTTGATAGCCTTAGATTTTTTTATTCTCAACATAAAATGGTAAATCTACTTCTTCTTCCTTGAAGGTAGAATTTCCTCTTTCACATCCAACCGGGGTAACAATATAAATATCCTCATTTTGGTCACTCAAGTAATCTTCATGATCAACTATGACTTGAGATCTTTCCTCTTCACTTATTCCCTCAAGATGGGTTCTTCCTCAAGATAGGGTAAGGTGGAAAGTGGACAGATAGCCTCATGGGTTTGAGGTGAAGGATAAGATTTGATCAGGGTATGATAAGTTGGAGATGGAGTATGAATTATGATGGATAGTTCATGGATGGGTCTAGTAATAGAGGGAATTTTATTGCATCTTAAAACCTTGAGAATGGTTGACTCTTGAAAAAAATCTTATAGGGAAAAAAATTGAGTTGGGTAATAGAAGGATCACCTTCTTCCATAAGAACCTCATCTTCCTCATAGAACTTTTGAGACTCTCCAAAAACTACAAACTACAATTCAACCTTTGTAATTGAAGTCTCCCCTTGCTTTGAGAACATATTTGGATATACCTATAAGATGGAAAATCTATAGGATCTTCTTTAACCTTGTGATTTTGGCTCTCCTTCCTTATCTTTAGCTACTTATTTTCAACAGTCACCATATACTCATTCTTATATATATATATATATATATATATATATATCAATTTTTATGGATTTACAAGATGGAAATGACTTAAAATCCTAAGGAGGTAAGGGTTGGGATTGAATGGCTTTGATTTACTTGACTACATGACTTAACTCTATGATATAAATTTAGGCGCATGGTTTTCCTACATAGTGTGCATTGTGACTTGAGGAATGAAAGGAGGTATGTGTAGTTGAGGTGATGTTTCCTTTGTACCTACCACTATTTGGTATAAATGTTTATCTACAGCTTCAATTTTCCTAGTAAGAGAGGCTTAAAAATCAAACCTCAATTGCTCATGATGGTTGGCTCTTTCAACATAAACCTACCTTTCTTCCTAGAATCTCCCTTGGATATATTTCCATAAGGGGAAGGTTGAGAGGATATATGGGAACTATGATGGATTTGAAACTCATTTGGTGAGGGCTTATGAGTGGTGATGGGAATCTCAACATGAGGTTAACATGCGATGAATAAGGGAAGACAAGATGGTTGCTAGGATGTTTGATGTTCTTTACGAGTTGATAACTTATCCTTAACATTAGAGATAAGTCCACATATATAAATCATGTAACTAATATTTCTAGGATAACCTTCCCTAATGAAGGACATCCAACTTTCTTTTACCTACTACACTAAAGTTTTAACCCCTTCAATGACATGTTCTGGGATCTCTTATCCATACTCCTTCAACATGTCAATATTTATCATATTTTTTCTTATTCCAATAGAGACTTTTTAAGGATATATATAGAATTTCTTAGGGTATGATTAGGCTATTTAGGAATGCCATGTTGTTTCCATGCCTAATCAGGAGGATCATTGTAGGATTGGTATAAGTTACCATATTACTAGTAAGGTTATGTATATGGTTGTTAATGCTCATCATAAGTCTAAGATGGATCATGGTAGGGATGATATGGGTCATGTGGAAGTTAATATCCATGATATTTATAATAAGGATCATGAGAAACTTGATGAGGCTCATAATATATTTGATATAATTCTTGTTAAGGTTGGTTAAGCTCATATGGATCATGTTGGAACTGCTGATAAGAAAGTAGATGATATGGGTATTCACCATATCATGGGTATTCACCATATCTATTCATATCAAACTCATATGTTATATGAGATGTAATAAATGATTAAAATCTTTAATGAGACATAGCTAGGCTACTTACAACTAGAAGCTTTGATTCAAAGTCACCATTAGTGCTAGTTGGCTTGATTCCAATAGATGATTAGAGGAAAGACACACCAAAAATCTTTCCATTATCTTATATCTTGGTCCCATTGAGAATGATATAAGTATTGTAGATCTAGATTGCACCTTAGCTGAGTAAAGGATTGTTCAGATCCTCTACCCAAATCTAGTCCAACATGGGAACAACCCCAAGCTATGGGTTACCTATAGCAGGGTTAAACCTATAGGATTTTTAATAAGGCTATCTCCTTTGATGCATCATTTATCTCACTTATACTAAGACCTACTAATTTATGGGAAAAGGGAGAGAAAAATAATTGAAAGGGAAATCTAAGCTAATGCACCTAAAATTATTGTTAATCTGCTCTTACTTGAGCCTTTTAAAACAATAATGAGATATAATGTCTATTATGCATTAGTATTTAATTAAAAGGTTCATTAAGGGATAAACAATTAAAGGAAGTGATGAAGATGCCTAATTCAAATCACTAACCAGTCAATGCATCAACATTCTAGATTTAACCAAATGACATTAAACACTAAAAATGACCTATATAAAAAAATAACTAGTAACTAAGTGATATCAATACTTGACAAGGGAGATATTTCTACCACATATGTAGATCAAACTGACATGAACACAATATACCAAAACAATGAAATCTGAAAATGGTCTTCTATTCATCACAAGAGGTTACAAAGCTCAATCTTGGTAGAGTCTAGTGATGCCCAAGAGAGGGATTCATTTTAAGGCTTAAGAGCCTATATATAACATAATATGAATGAGAGATATGGATAAAATGCATGGGAGCATGTGGAAGGTGATAAATCCTTGAATAAAATAGTTTGAACCTTGTCCCCACTTAGTGCGAGTGCACAAGTATTTTATTAATATTTAAAAATAAAGTACATAAGGGTGCCTTTACTCTATTAACCCTTTTTCATAGCAAACATTGATTTATATAGTTTTTACCAATGACTAATAAAAATAACTAACCTATAACCAACTATTTATAGGAAAACAACTTGTAAGGTAGTTCTAATTAATTAACTCAAAAATATAAAACTACCTAAAACTAAAACTAAGTAAGTTTATTTTATGGGGGTGTCTTTACTAAAATATGCATGCCCCATTTACAATAATATTAATTAACCTACCAAAAATCTAACCTAATGTTAAGACTTTAGAACAAGTCCTAATAAACCCCCCTATGATCCAAATTTAGGTCTTTAGACACATATCAAGCATTTTTCTAAATTTTTCAAATTTGATTCTGTCAAGGGGTTTTGTAAAGATATCAACTATCCGATCGGTAGTTGGGCAATATATTAGATCAAGAGCTTTCTTTGCCACTAGCATTCATAGATAATGGTATTTGACACCCATGTGTTTTGTTTTGGCATGAAACACTAGATTATTAGACATCTTGATTGCACTTTGATTATCAATGTATAACTATGTAGGAGTAAACTACGAAACTTGAAGGTCTTCAAGAATATGATGAAGGTAAACAATTTCTATGGAAGCATCCCATGCTACAATATACTCTAATTTTGATGATGAATTTACCATTGTATCCTGCTTCTTACAACACCAAGCAATGACAGTTGACCCCATATGCAGTGTGTATCCTATGGTTAACACTCTGTCATCCACACATCCACCAAAATTTTCATCACAATATCCAACAAGTTTGAATTTCTTGTTGTGGTGGTATTCAAGGCCATATGTTTTCATTCCTGAAAGGTAACAAAGTACTCATTTTGCTACATGCCAATGAATTTATCTAGGCTCATGCATAAACCTAGATAAAATTCCAACTAAAAATGAAATATCAGGCCTGGTAGTCTGATGAAAACTGATCAATGATGAAAATTGATCTTACACTGCTCTGAAACCATCAACAAACTGATATAGACCTATCTAGATCATTCATTCCTTGTAGCCCTATTTTCCCTATTTATTGGCCACTTATACTTATAGGTTAACTCAATTAGGAAAGTAAAAACATTTCTAGATACCCATTACCCTCTTCTATAACATACTAAAAAATCTCCTGAGGTTGCTTTGTACGGAATGGTACTTTCTTCTTTAGGCCCTGTTCTAATTAGCCCTCCTTTAGTGCAAAACCCCTTGTCCAGAGTGATGTACGGAATTTATAATCAAAATAAGAAACATTAAAAATACCCATTACCCTCTTACAGGTGAATCAATCATTTTTTAGTGCACTTCTTTGGAAAAATCTACTTTTCCTATATTGGCCTATGTTCTTCCCTTCACATGCACCTAGGCTCCACTTGGCAATTGAATTTTTCCATACTTATCCATACTGTGGCACCTTGAAACCACTTCCAAAAGTTTTCTAACATCATCAAGGGTCAAATTACAATTTTTCAAGAGTTTTCAAGCTTTAAAACTCATTTTGAGGGTTTGAACCTAATTCAGAATTTTCCCATGACAGTCACAAGCCGAGAGCTTATTATTTTTTCTGGGAGAGTTATATACAGTTTCAAGGGTTCTAATCACTTTTATAGGGTATTTTTTAACCCCATACACCTTCTCAAATAATCATCCAAGTCATATCAACCCTTTGTACCTTCCTTTGCTTAACAATTTAGTGTCTTTTCACTGTATTTTTATAACAGTCAACAGGGTTCTTAGTTTTCTCCTCTATTTCAATCTATCAATAGGCTCTCAAGAATATATGCAAACATTTCAACCTATAAATTACTTTCCCATTCATATTATATATCAAATATAACCTGATCAATCCATTTTCTATGCAAAACTTGTAAATCTCTTGACTTTTCCTGTATTATGTCATACACAGACCTGAGAGCCAACAGTTGGAGTTTTTGGATATCCAGAAGGGTTTCTAAATCTGTTTCTTCCTTTATTGGGTTTATAATTGACTTATAGAACTATTGAAATTTCATTTTAAACTCCATCCAAACATTTTCATGTGGATTTTACCATAGATAATGAGCTGTATTTTTTTAAATTCCTGAATATCTAGTTTAGGCCTGTTTGGGCTTCTTATACATTCAAAGTACTTTTAAGACCTCTTGTTCACAGAATATCAGTTTAAATTCATTCTAAACATGACAAATAACCAGGTTACATGTAATTTCCTCAATACTTTATATAAATCCATCATTCATACACATTCACATATACACACACAGGCCTGTCACCAGAATTTCATAAAAAGACCATAACAGAATCACATGAAGCAAAACATTCATTCTTTCATAGATCAAATAAGAAAATTACAGTTCAATATAAAATGTTCCATGTCTTCCAAAGCCTTGTATATTCCTTCACACATTCTTCACATCAAATTTGCTCCTTTTTTCCTTAACCTTATCATCTCTTGAGTGAGATCCTCCCTCACTAACTCTCCTCTCTATCCTTCATTCTTTCTTCTTTCCTTTGAAGGAGAGGACTTTTCCTCTCTATCCTTCTCCACTTATATGCCCCTCTCATCCTATCTTCTCTTCTTTTTCCTCTCTCCTCTTAATGAATTCTTCTTCTATTTTTCTTTCTTTTCAAGAATCTCTCTTCCAACTTCTACGCCCAAATTGGGCTTAAGGCACCAAAAGACTGTTTTTAAGTTTTAACAATTTACTAAGGTTGAAAATAGTTTCAACCATTTCCCCCTAATTTTCTCAACAATCTAACAATCACTTTTCACCTTTTTAATTTCACTTTTTGATAATTACATTTACCTTGAAGGTGAAATTTTGAAATCTCACAATTTGGAGGGAAAACCAAAATTTGAATTTTTACACTAGAATTTGAAACTTTTGTAGATGCTCCTGCATCATACTCTCCTTCTAGAAAATATTTGAACCTTAGTTCAAATGGGATGCTTCCTCCATGATTTAGCCTTCATTTGTATACCTGGATCCCACGGTCTTGTTGTCAATACCAATGCTTGTCTTTGGTAGTCTTTGTCTTTCATCTTGCTTTTCTTCCTCTTCTGGTATGTTCTTCTTCTCATTTATTTCTCAGCTGTTATGTCCCATCTCCATGTTTCATTATCATACATGTCTTCAAAATCTTCTTGATCTTCTTGGTTCAAAAATTTTTCCATTGAACTATGGACTTCATTCATCTCCACAACTTTAACACCTGCATTCAAAACATCAAAAGCAACCTTAGTAGAAAAACATTGAGGCCATGAAGCCTCTTGATTATCTTCATGTTTTTCTTTGTCCAAATCTACCTTCACTATCTTTCTTTGTTCTTGCCTCAATTCATTTTCCATCTGATCAATGGTGTCACCATGTTAATAGGTGTTTCTACACAACTCTCTTGGAGGATTCAACAACTCTTCTATCCTCTTCATCTCTTCACTCAACACAAGTTCATCCAAATCTTCATGTCCTATATCAAACTTAGGACCAGATTATTTTTCATCCTCTATAAATACATTCATCCACTTTATATTTTCTTCATACAAATCAACTTCTTTATCATCATCAATATACTTATCAAAAACAATAGGATTACTATTACCTTGTCTCTCCTTGTTTGTTTCAAACATGTGAACTGATTTCACATCTCTACTTTCATCATCCATCCTCTTGGAACTCCCTCCTTGATGAATATTAGTTTTCATAGACATTTTACATTCTTAATTTTCCATGAACATATCATTAAATGATTCAAACAAATCATTATCCCATTCATTGCAAGCAGTTGACTTACCTTTTATATTTGTATCCTCATGCTCCACCTCACCTTTAGCTATCCATACCTTCTTCATAGCTTTAGGATGCCACTCATTCAATTCACCAACAAATTTCTGCTCTTTGACATTTTCATGTTGTCTTGCTTGATGGCTGGCCTTGCTCACTTTGCATGCTACCTCTTCCTTCTTGCTTTGCATTTGCTTCTTGCTTGACTCATCATCTTGATTGATCTTTGTGTCTTTATTTACATTTTCTGATCCCTTAAGCCATTTTGGTATCACATAGACATGGTCTATTGCTGGATTTGAAGGCTTCTTATTGATCTTCTTCATCTCCATCTATACAATAGTAGTCTTACTCTTATATGCATATGAAAAATCAGAATTTGAACTTATTTTTACCTTTTCAATGGCTTGATGTTTAGCCATACTCTTCCTCATAGTTTCCTTGCTTGCATTCACTTTCCTTAGGTGTGTTTCCTTCCTTTGCTCTATAGGAATGTTTTTTAAGTCATCATAGTATTCTATACCCTCTTCTTCATTGGCATGATGATGGACTTCCACTACTTGTGGAATTTTGCAACCTGTTCAACAGCTGTTCCATAATTAAGTGGATGAGAAAAATCAATACTATAATTCACCTTTACCTCCTTGATGGGCTGCTTCATGGTTTCCTTCATTTTCATGGCTTCTTTGATTGCACTATCCTCTTTTGTGCATAGTTTTTCACTTGCTTCTTCAAGGTACTCCATGGCATCATGGAATTCATCTTCATCTTCTATCTCTCCTCTCTCATGCATTAACCAATGCATCCTTTCTTCTTCCTTATCAACAACAACAAACTCTCTTCTCTCTCTTGCACATTCACTTGTGCACTTCCTATCTTCTCTTGCACTAATCTCTTCACTCTTCAAGGCCCTTCTCTTGACCTTCACAATCCTGCTCATACCTGTAATTACCCATGCAAGAACAACATTAGATATAACAACAAGAGACCATAAGGTCCCTATGAGTGCTCTCTTCATCAACACTCTCATCTTCTCAAGTGCTCTTCCTAGCACTTCATATTTTCTTTCTTCTCTTCTCTTGTCTTCCTCAATGAGAACCTTGTTCACAACTTCTTCCTCCTACTACTCACTTGGAAACCTACTCATACTCTTGCCTCTATGGGCTTCTCTCTTCATGACAATCTTCTTTTGCCTTCTTCTCCTTTTCACTAGGAGAACTATTGGCCACTTCATCCTCTTCCTCATTGGCCATACCCATGCTTGCATATTCATATGAATCCAAGACTCATATTCATCTTTAATCTTAGCTAACTCTTTCTTCATATTAGCAATCTCTTTATCAAGTACAAAACTGTTCATACCTTTGATGCTTGCTTTCTTCTTGGTGCCCTCCTATACCTTGTTGTTCTATAGTGCCTTCAATAATACTTCCATCTCAGAGATCTTCACCCAAGTATTTTCCACCTTGGTCTCTTGATCCCTTATCTCACCCAAGCCTTTCTCCTTGACTGGTCTTTTGACAATCTCCTTGATCTCACCTAGGCCTTTTGCATCCTAGTCTTTTGATCCTTTTCTCAATCCTGCAGCAACTCTTATACAACACTTCATCAAATACAAATCATAAATCCAAGCTTACCTTGCTTTAGATCTTCTTGAGCATTCACTTGATCTTCTTCTAGAGCTTCTCTAAGCTTCAGACTCCATCCTTTACCTCACCTAAGTCTATTTCACCTTAGTCTTTTGGCAAACTATCCAAGCTTCTTTTTGGATCTTCACTAAGCCTTCCTTGGCTTCTTCTCCTCTTAAGCCTTAATGGCTTGGCTGCCTTGAACCTGAAACTTATTCACTTGATTGCTTCTCAACACAATAAACTTCAAATCAAATATCAAAATTATTCATACCTTTTCTTCCCAGGGTCTTCTAGTGCTTGTCCTGCTGATCCTCTTGCCAAATCCTGTAACAACTCATTAGAAACCATAACCAACAACAAGTTACCAATTCCCAAGAGCTTCAAGCTCTAATACCAAATGATGAAAATTGATCAATGATGAAAACTGATCTTACACTGCTCTAAAACCATCAACAAACTGATATAGACCTATCTAGATCATTCATTCCTTGTAGCCCTATTTTCCCTGTTTATTGGCCACTTATCCTTATAGGTTAAATAAATCAAGAAAGTAAAAACATTTCTAGATATCCATTACCCTCTTCTATAACATACTGAAAAATCTCCTGAGGTTGTTTTGTACGAAATGGTACTTTCTTCTTTAGGCCCTGTTCTAATTAGCCCTCCTTTAGTGCAAAACCCCTTGTCCAGAGTGATGTACGGACTTTATAATCAAAATAAGCAAAATTATAGATACCCATTACCCTCTTATAGGTGAATCAATCATTTTTTAGTGTACTTCTTTGGAAAAATCCACTTTTCCTATATTGGCCTATGCTCTTCCCTTCACATGCACCTAGGCTCCACTTGGCAATTGACTTTTTCCATAATTCTCCATACTATGGTACCTTGAAACCACTTCCAACAGTTTTATAACATCATCAAGGGTCAAATTACAAACTTTCAAGAGTTTTCAAGCTTTAAAACTCATTTTGAGGGTTTGAACCTAATTCAAAATTTTCCCATGACAGTCACAGGCTGAGAGCTTATTATTTTTTATGGTAGTGTTCTAGACAGTTTCAAGCGGTCTAATCACTTTTCTAGGGTCTTTTTTAACCCCCTACACCTTCTCCAATAATCAGCCAAGTCATATCAACCCTCTGTACCTTCCTTTGCTTAACAATTTAGTGTCTTTTGACTGTATTTTTATAACAGTCAACAGGGTTCTTAGTTTTCTCCTCTATTTCAATCTATCAATAGGATCTCAAGAAGATATGCAAAAATTTCAACCTCTAAATTACTTACCCATTCATATTATATATCAAATATAACCTGATCAATCCATTTTCTATGCAAAACTTGCAAATCTCTTGACTTTTCCTGTATTCTGTCATACACAGACCCGAGAGCCAACAGTTGGAGTTTTTGGATATCCAGAAGGGTTTATAAACATGTTTCTTCCTTTTTTGGGTTTCTAATTGCCTTATACACCTATTTCCATGTCATTTTCAACTCCATCCAAACATTTTCATGTGGATTTTACCATAGATAATGAGCTGTATTTTTTTAAATTCCTGAATATCTAGTTTAGGCCTGTTTGGGCTTCTTATACATTAAAAGTACTTTTAAGACCTCTTGTTCACAGAATATTAGTTTAAATTCATTATAAACATGCAAAATAACCAGGTTACATGTAATTTCCTTAATAATTTATAGAAATCCATTATTCGTACACATTCACATATACACACACAGGCCTGTCACCAGAATTTCATAAAGAGACCATAACATAATCACATGAAGAAAAACATTCATTCTTTCATAGATCAAATAAGAAAATTAGAGTTCAATATAAAATGTTCCATGGCTTCCAAAGCCTTTTCTATTCCTTCACACATTCTTCACATCAAATTTGCTCCTTTTTCCTTAACCTTATCATCTCTTGAGTGAGATCCTCCCTCACTAACTCTCCTCTCTATCCTTCATTCTTTCTTCTTTCCTTTGAAGGAGAGGACTTTTCCCCTCTATCCTTCTCCACTTCTATTCCCCTCTCATCCTCTCTTCTCTTCTTTTTCCTCTCTCCTCTTAATGAATTCTTCATTGTTTTTCTTTCTTTTCAAGAACCTCTCTTCCAACTTCTATGCCCAAATTGGGCTTAAGGCAACAAAAGATTTTTTTTATGTTTTAACAATTTACTAAGGTTGAAAATAGTTTCAACCATTTCCCCCTAATTTTCTCAACAATATAAAAATCACTTTTCACCTTTTTACTTTCACTTTTTGATAATTACATTTACCTTGAAGGTGAAATTTTGAAATCTCACAATTTGGAGGAAAAACCAAAATTTGAATTTTTACACTAGAATTTGAAACTTTTGTAGATGCTCCTGCATCATAGTCATCAAGTATATCAAACATCCCACCAATTTTATATATGTGGTGCCATCAAAAAAGGCACTTCTTCATCCTTAGACAATTTAAAGTTACTTTCCATGGGATTGAGGGTAGGTTTGCAATCACTCATGCCACAGCTATCTAATAACTTAGAAATATACTTAGTTTGTGAAATGAAAATACTATGCTCTTTCTAAGTTACCTCTATGCCTAGATATTAGTGAAGAATTCCAATATCTATCATCTCAAACCCATCTTTTAATTCCTTCTTCATAGACTTGTTATGGTTTTCATCATTACCTATAATAAACAAGTCATCAACATAGAGAACAAGTATCACCATTTTCTTACCCTGCACTCAAAAATAGAGAGTATCATTAGATTCACTATGATGAAAACCAATGGATTTCAAGTATGAATCTATTTTCTCATACCAAGCCCTCGGTACCTATTTGAGCCCATACAAAGCTTTTATCAATTTACATACTTTGTGTTCGGCACCCACCTATTCAAAACCCTGAGGTTGTTTCATATAGACTTCTTCCTATAAATCACCATTTAAAAAATCACTTTTAACATCCAATTGATGTACTTTCCAACTATTTTGTGCTACTAAGGCAAGTAACATACGAATAGTGTGCCATTTGGTAGTTGGTGCAAATGTTTCCTCATAGTCAATACCTTCTTATTGCGCATATCCTTTTACAACAAGTTTTGCCTTATGTTTATCAATGGAGCCATCTGATTTATACTTAGTCCTATAAACCCATTTACATCCATTGGGTTTAACATGTGGAGGAGGATTAACTAAAACCCATGTATTATTATTAAGTATGGAATCATACTCACATTTTATTGCATGTTGCCAAACATGTTCAATAGATGCCTCCTCAAAAGTGGATGGCTCAGTGGAAGAAGTATTAACAACCATATCATAGTTTACCTATTTATGAGAATTATTGGGCCCTATTAAAACAATTTCATCTACTGTCAAGTCAGAAAAATTAATTTGAGCCCATTTTGGATACTTAGTCAAATTATTCAAATCAGGGACTCTATAATTCTCATTATGTGCATTATTCGAAGGGGGACCTAGAGAATTTTCAACAATTTCTAAGTCATCAACCTATGAACTTGTAGATGAAGGAGAGGAAAGTGAATGAATTTGAGTCTCATACCATAAATTTAAAGAGTTATCCCCATTATTCAAACCCTTATGTCTTTTTGTTTTTTTCCTCTCTAATCTATGAAGTTGAGAATCAATCTCTATAGTGTTTATAGTCCCAAACTCATCAAATATTACATCTTGACTCACTATGAATTTTCCTAAATCCTTTGCAAGCAAACAAAACCCCTTTTTATCTTTAGAATAACTAATAAATATGCATTTTTGACTTCATGGTTCTAACTCTGTTCTATGTTTAATAGGAACCAAAGAAAAACAAAGACATCTAAACACTTTCAAGTGTTTAACTTTTGGTTTAAATCCATACCATGCCTCATATGGAGTTTGTCCCAAAAGTCCAACTGTGGGGGACCTATTTCTCAAATACACTGTAGTACTAATGGCTTCAGCCCAAAACTTATCATCAAGTTGTTTATAGTGTAACATGGCATGTGTTGTTCCCTCTAAATTTCTATTCATCCATTCAGATAATCCATTTTGTTGTAGAGTATAAGAATTACTATATTGTCGATGAATTCCATGTTCTCAACAATAATTTGAATTTTTTTTTTGAGGTATACTCACCTCCATTATCTGAACAAAGAGTAGCCAAATGTGAACCTCTTTCTAATTTGACTAAGTGTAACCAATCAACAAACTTAGTGAAAACTTCAAATTTATTTTTTATAAAGAATACCAAAGTCATCCAAGAAAATTCATCAATAAACAAGACAAAGTATCTACACCCACCAATGGATGACTTTTTCATGTCACATACATCACAATGAACTAACTGTAAACATTTGTTAGCTCTCCAAGATGACTATTTAGGAATTTTTTCTTGATTTTGTTTGCCCAAAACACATGACTCACAAAGAATACTATCTTTGCAAAAAGTGGGCAACCCATTCACCATATCATATCTCTAAAAATCCACTAAAGAGTGGATATTCAAATGTCCATAGCGGAGATGCCATAACCACTATGTAGACATAGTACATGTACCTGTGTCAATAACTACCTCAAGTTTTATAGTGGGAGGAAGCACATTACAATACAATATAACCAAGTTTCCATTTTCATATCCTGTATACATTGTTTTATAATCATCTTTCACTGAATTGATGTAAATGAGTCCATTTTCAAGCACAATTTGATAACATTTCTTTCAAATAGTTACCAAAGAAAGTGTTTCTTTAATGTGGGAACATACCAAACATCCTCCATGTATTTTATAAACCCATTAGGAAGAAGAATCTAAATAGATCCAAGTCTTAGTGGTGTATTCATAGACTTATCTACTAAGGCAACTAGAGAGAGAAGCTTCCTTAAAATACCAAAAGAAATCTCTCCTAAATGTCATGCGTTTGGTTGCTCATGTTATTAAAACCCATACATATGTGATCTTATCTCTATCCTCATATTCAATATAATCAATGTGCCCCAAAGTAGTGAATGTAGAGTCATGGGAAACATTACTAGATCCATCATAGTCATGATGAACATACTGAGCAGAGTTAGACTTAGTCACTTTTTGTGGCCTCTAAATTTTATCAAAAGGAATCCTACATTGTGAGGCAATGTGACCAAATTTTCCACATCTATGACACTGAATGTCTGATCTACCTCGACCTTTAACCCTATATGAGTTGTGACCATGTCCTTGATCACTTGTTTCATGTGAATGTGATTGCTTATATTTTTGATTATTTGAATAACTCCTACCTCTATTTTGATATCTACATCCTCTATAACCTCGACCCCCTCTATAATTACTTCCTCTATTATTTTGATGCCCAGATGAAGATGAACTAGGCTTTGACTCTAAAACATGGGATTCTTTAGTTTTCTTGGATTTTTTGGGTAGACAGAGGTCATGTTGAATGAAAAACTCATCCAATTTATCAAAGGTGATGCCTATGATCTTTTTAGAGACATTCAACATTTCAACAAAATTCCTATAGGACCCTGGTAGTCCTTTCAAAGCAACAGTGACTATGAGGTCATCAGCTAGTTTTCCAAAACCAGACTTAGTGTACTCAGTAGTTATATTTTTCAACTTAGACATATATTCTCCCATATCCCCATCTTCATCTAATGACAAAGTAAATAACTGCATATGAATATCTATCTTCTTATGCTTAGGTTTCTTATCATACAAATCTGACAATGTTTTCCATGCAGTGTAACTATGAGGATAATTTTCAATATGACCATAAGTATCTTGAGTACAATATCATTTAATGAGAGCTAAGGCCTTAGAATCATGTAAATTTAATATATCTAATTTATCCTACTTTGTTAGCAATGTGAGATTTTCATTCTTAACAATATCCCATAACTCATTAAAAACTAGTGAAGCCTCCATCAATCATTTCCAATCTGAATAATTAGAAATTGTTAATCTATCACCATCTGAAAGCAAATTTTGAATTTTTGGCATCTTGAAATGAAAGCAATTGTAGTAGATAAAAAGTGAGATAAAATGCAAAAGAGATGAAACAAATATCACACTCACTACATAAGATAGCTTCTACGGGGTTTTGCACTTAACCTCCACATAGAGTGCAAAAGAAAAAACAAGAATTTTTGATGGGTTTTACACTTAACCTCACCAAAAATTAATGATTACACACTTTTTTCACCAAATTAAAACCTTATTCCACCAATTACACCCTTATATCACCACAATAATGTAAAAGAAATAGAATTGAATTCCCCCTTTTTTTGATTTGCAACACAATACAATAAGTATGCTTTTCACAGATTTCAAGGCATACAAAAAGTAGATTTTAAAAGGGAATATTCCTTTTACAAAAAGTATATTCTAAAATAAAAATAACTTTTTCCAAAAGAAGGGATTTAAACCCTTGACCTCCTCCTTACAAGCTTCTTCACAAAATAAGCTTAACCAATTGCTCTAAGAGCGTTTTCATAATATTATACTCAAAAAATTATACTTATTCTAGATTTTGTCTATGAGGGAAAATTTTAATAAAAAATTACACGTGTAAATAAATTCAATTTTTTCCCTTTTTCAGTCTTCTCACTCAGGGTTTCTCATGTCAAACCCAAGGTAGAATTTTTGATATGAAAAACTTTAGAAACATAAGAAAAAATATTTTCCAATTTTATACATGTGCCATGTTTGCCTAGGATACCATGGCTACTTATCTCTCCTACAGGCCATACAAATCTATACAGGCAGGATAAAAATGAATTTGCTGAGTGTTGGCAAATTTTTTTTAGGTATATATTTCTAGAGATGGATTCAAATTGTAGCATGGAATTGAAAGGCCTTACCATAGGTCATACAACTTATATTTTTCCTAGATTTTTCATTGAGAATGCAAAAAATAGGGGTTTAATACCATTTGATCAATATTAGCAGGTGTTTTAGATTTAAAAAGACTGAGAATGAAGTGAATCAATAATGGCAGCCATGATTGAACATTACAGAGGTTTTTCACAAGTAAATAGGCTATACAAGTCTGGTTTTTGCAAAAAATAATGAATTTAATACATTTAAGTGCTAAAAATTCATTTTTTATGCCAAATTAGGAGTTTGAACACAGGAAAATGGAGTATTAAATAGCCAAAATGACCATATTATGGTATATGGAAAATACACAGGTTTAAATGTAAACAAATATTTAAAAAATTAAAATAATTTAATAATTTTTCAAACATTTAAACTAATAATTTTTTTTATTATATGGCATACCTTAACATGCTAAAATGATATCACGTGAATTTGACTTTTCACCTTGCCTTCCTTTGAATTCACCAAGCTCCCAAAATTACCTTGCTTTGATACCACTGATAACTCAAATAAAATAGTTTTAACATTGTCCCCGCTTAGTGTGAGTGCACAAGTATTTTATTAATATTTAAAAATCAAGTACATAAGGGTGCCTTTACTCTGTTAACCCTTTTTCATAGCAAACATTGATTTATATAGTTTTTACCAATGACTGGTAAAAACAACTAACCTATAACCAACTATTTACAGGAAAATATCCCATAAGGTAACTATAATTAATTAACTCAAAAATATAAAACTACCTAAAACTAAAACTAAGTTTATTTTATGGGGGTGTGTTTACTAAAAGATGCATGCCCCATTTACAATAATATTAATTAACCTACCAAAAATATAACCTAATGTTAAGACTTTGGAACAAGTCATAACAAAAGAGTCATTAATTATCAATAAATGTGGTGGAAGTTCATTCATTATTTCCTATATGCATACCTTCCTCCAATCAAGACTAATCCTTTATCAACAAGCTAACCATCATTTACTCCAATGGTCTTCAAGTTATTCTTATTGGTTGAGAGATGAACTAAGAAGATAAGAATCAATTTTACATGATGATTCATGATTATTTCAAGGAGAAAATATATCTAAAGGCTTTGATCATCTTTGAATTCTATAACTACTTCTCCAATCCCTCAATTTGTTCCATGAACTTTACCACATCATCCACTTGGCTTTATTATAAGGACTAGTTCTTCATATCCTTTGACCTAATAGAGCCATGAGTAATTATACTTAGGTTGATAATATGACTATCAAATTTATTTTATAGTGTACTCTTTACTACAAATCCTAAACATAGATTAACTATAGATCGAAAACCAATCTCATTTATTGGTTTTATTTAGCTATTATATCGATGCAAACCTAGAAGTGATCTGGTCTCATTTTGACAAGTTATCAAAATTTTCTTTTTATTAGGCCTAAATAACTATTTTATCTCCAAATATATCTAATGGTGAACCTTGTCCTAAAATATCTTATTTTGGTTCAAACTGGGTCATGCTCAAACTTAGCTCCATATTTAATTTGCTTGGGTCAAAAATTACTTCATCAACCTTCATCAAAAATCTACTGAGCTCTCCTTTTCTCATTATATATCAATTATCAACTCAAATTATTGAATTTTGACCCATATCACACTTTCATTCCCCTTTGGTATGATCAGATGCATGACCTTAGATATAGATCCATTTGAAATCAAATGGCTAATTTAAGAGGCCCAAATTTGATGCTCACATGGCCATGTTTGATGTTTACATGACCCTATTTGATATCCATGTGGACATCATAATTTGAACACTAATGGTTAGTTTTCATGTCTTTAATTAAATGTCTTTACACCTATCATTGACGTCTATGAGCCTATAATTAACATTTACAAGCCAATCATAGTTTAAACCCTAATGATTTAATTTTTGACATTTATTTTGATATTTTTGCACCTATCATTTGATTTTTACATGACCATCACTGATGTCTATGATCCCATCACACTTTGAAACCCAAATGATTATTTGATGTGGCTTTATTTTTATGCTTTCATGAATGTCTTACTATGTTATATCAACTTTGAAGGCTTGTATATCGAGACATGAATTTTGTAGAGTAAGATCTTAGCATTGAGAACATTGATTCCATGTGATACTTTCACCTCACAAGGCTTTCTGATAGTACTTCTAAAATGCACAAGTATGTTTCCCTATCAATTTCTACATGATTTCTTGGTGATAGTCTATCTCTTCACAACTTGAGTAAGTCATATTTTGATCCTTCAAAGCTCTATAAATATGCTCATCTATTAAATCCAAAAAAAAATGGTATGTGGGCCAAAATTGGCAAATAGGATAAAAATATCTTCTCATGTAAGAAGCTAGAAGCTAACCTTAGTTACCTTAATTCAAAATAAAAAAATCTAGGATATGAACATATCTCAAAATAAATGGAACTATTATAGACTTCCCTCAAGGGACATCTATCCATGAAGAGGCATAAAAATAACATAATGTTCCCTCAAAGGATTGTTGTGCAAGCATATTTCTTAGAATATAGACAACTCCCTTGAAGGATGGCTATATAAAAATAACAAGTATAATAGAGAACTTCCCATATTGATCAATTTTCTAAACCATGCCTCTAAAAAATGAAAAGTTCTAAAGAAAAAAATCATTAAAAATATCCTAATAAAACTTCTCATATTAATTAGATTTATACAAAATTTTAGACTTTCCACATTCATCAGTCTATGTAAAGGGTTCTATGGTTAGATTTATAGCTCTAAAAACATGAGATGAAACTTATATTCCTAAAAATATAATATTTTACTCATATCATGTCCATATTAAATCCCTTATAAAAAGGTTATGAAATTATTCCACATAAGGTTTTTTTAGTTCATTATTAACAATAAACAAAGGATGCACATGCATATGCAATAATTTTTTTAATCTCGATTTAAAATACAAGCCAATAAGGAGTCATTTATAGCTCCTTTATTCTTTTTTGTAATCAATAAAAAAATATAAATCTAATAAAAAATGTTAAAAACTATAAAAACATTAATCATTATAATATCCCATTATTTCCATCCATAACAACATGTTAACAACATACATCATAATCACATAATTAATCCATAGCCATAGTGGAAAAGGTAAATACATCACATAATCTAAGATCTATAAATCGCATCACATTAAGCATATTTTAAAAACACATAAAACTAACGCATGATCAAAATATGTAGTGTGTGTGTGTGTGTGTGTGTGTGTGTGTGTGTGTGTGTGTGTGTGTGTGTGTGTGTGTGTGTGTGTGTGTGTGTGTGTGTGTGTGTGTGTGTGTGTGAAATTAATAAAGTATAAGGTAGCTCTCGAGCTAGTAATAGTATTAAAAAAGGCTCTATGGCTGGTACAATAAACAAAATATGGATTATCTATAAAATGGATCTAACTCAGGTAGATGTTGGGCCCTCTTCCACTAACTCCTACACTCCACCCTTGTCTCCATCCATACCACCTCTCCCTCGTACCACACTCCCCAAGCTAGGTGTATCACCCTAAGACCATTGAGATTCTCTCACATTTTTCAAAGCATAAGTTGCATAATAAGGTACCTCTAGTAAATACTATCTAAAAATAATCTCATAATATCAAAAATATATAGGGACATTATGGTACCTATCCAAGATCACTAGACCTCCCTACCATGTGCTAGGCCTGGCTCTTCTTATACCACTTTGACATACCACTACCATAGCTCCTCCCTACAAACTATCCCTCTTTACCCTATATCTATCATGATTTCATATTACATAATCATGAATCCCTTGTGAAACCTCCAACTAAACATGTAATCCATCTTGTCTATTTTATGCCTATGCCAAAGTTGCCTATATTTTATTAAACTATCCCTATAAAGCATCACACTCTATCCCCAATGAATCACACTTTATAATCAACCCCTAAATGTCTATATCTAGCTTCTCCTCCATTTGCCCTTCCTCTATTGGTCCCTCTTCCCCAACCTCCTCCATATCTACATCATCCCCATCCTATCAAGGTTGTACTACCCTATCCTACCTTACTCCCAATTAACTCAACAAACATAATGAATATGCCAATGTAACTCCTATATCATCCACATCTATAGTCATTGGCTCCTCCTTTAGCCTTGCTTATAACTCAACATAATGGACCTATGGTAGCCTAGTCTTTGAGTCATCCCTCTTATATAACTAAGGTGAATTTGGGACATACTAGATCAACCCAAATTGGTGTCTCACTGTATAAAACTAGAAGTACTGTATATTCTCCACTCTCCACCCCTATAGCCACCTATCTAGTTATCTCCTTGATATCTCCCTCTCCACCACTATCCATGCTAGAAATGTTAGATACATCCTCTAAATAATGTCTCCCTCTTGTAAACTATCCATCACCCCTTCATAATATGCTAAGTCTCATGTAAATCTATCTATATGAGGTCGTAAAAGTTCTTAATTCCACCAAAGTAAGCCCACATTGTATGTTATTTGGTACAACCATGCCCAAGGGGTACCAATTGGGTGCACCACCCTAATGTGCTCATATGCCCAACACTATAAAATAATAGTAACATCAATAATAAACTACCGATGTGTCTTACAACCCCATAACTACCTGTATACCATTGCTATAAGACTAGGAGCCTATGAAAATATAATGTGATGCTCCCACATGTCAGTTACTACACCTATCAAACTATAGGGAAATTAGCCTCCCCTAAATCTAGTAACACATAGCATGAGATCGATAGAATCATCATAGTCATAAATAATCTCCCCTTGATGTTCTCCTCATATTAAGTCTCAAAAATATATCCCACAATAATGAAAGCGATGTCTAGTACATCATCTCCATATAGTCATGCCAGTATCGATGCACCTTCCCTCTTATCAACTAGTACTATCAATGTACCCTCTATTGGTAGCCATAATATTTGATAGATGTCCTTAGATTTGATGGTGATCTCCATATTTTGTAGTCAAAATTTCCCTATGGCTACATCATGTTTCTCCAATAACACTAATGACAACCCCAAATCTTTATGAGCTCAATGATAGTGATAAATACCTCCCAAGCCAACATCTTCTAGATGCCTCCAGTCATCATCACTAATTGTGTAGCCACTCTAAGAGTGTTTGAACCTAATATTATATCATAAGTCATGTATGTTCTTGAAAGTGTATTTTAGCCTCAATGTTTTTTCCTACCTATGCTCCTAAGTTTTCTTAAACATTTTTCTCTCCTAACTTCAATCATCCTTGAAATTTATCAATTGATATTGATCTTTTAAGATTGGTTTCAATTGAGTACGATCAGTGTTGATCATAAGGTAATCAACATATATCCTTATATATTAATTTTTATCCATATGCCATTTCATATCATACACCCCCATGTCTAAACATCTAACTAAAAAATCAATAAAATCTAAAAACAAAATTCTAACATTCTAAAAATCTTACCTAGTCTATTAATATTCCAAAAAATTTAACTATTTTCAAAAACTTCTATAAAAATATAGAAAACTATAAACATGTAAAAAATAACAAAAATAAAAAACTTGGAAAAAATCCATGCCTACCTCATCATGAGATTATCACCACCTCCTTTGTGTACTCCTACTCACCTCCATCATTTGTATCTCATGTTGACATGTCGACGGGTGTCAAGTTTTTTTGGCTCTTACTCGTATAATCTTGATTGAAAACAAGCACCTGACACATTAGGCATATTATTTATAGCCTTGGAAGATCAATGTCTATTCATTTATGAATGAATTTTATTTTATATAATTTTCATTGATCTTGTGGATCGATTCTGACTATATCCATTTTGTCTTATTCTTTGTACTACTTGAAAAAAAATTGCATCCCTCTAGTCTTAACCCAAGGAAACTTAAGCTATCTTTTAACACATCTATCCCATTCCTTATTACCTAGTATTAATAATTAGTGTACATAGACCCCATGTTGGTAACACAACCTTTAAGAGGTCTACATGCATTTCATTGTCTATCCCCATAGGATACTAAAAGTGTACCTCATCTTGAAAACAACTATCTCTAGGTAGTGCACACGTACCAAGCACACTAGATGTTTTGGTCAGTCCATCCTATCCTTTTCCCTCTTGATTTATTTGATTGAACCCACATGTTCATATTTGTGACAAACCATTACTTTTTTTCATTATTGCATTTCTATTTGGATGTCTTATATCTTGTTAGTACAGCATGGTACTTCATGCTTATCCTTACACCTTGGATTCTCATTTGCTATCTAACTTATCTATTAACACATCATTTTCAATTCCTACCTCATCATCCTTCTTTAGCTCATAATTTCATGGGGGATACCCCCTCTTATAAACATGGGGCATTGTAAATATTTTATTTTTTATCTCACAATAGGTTATTATAAACCACTTAATAAAAAGGGGTAAATGTAAGCATTAGGATTTCACATAATAATATTTATGCTAGCTTAGGTATTATGTTCCCTTCTTATTTACCCATATTTTAACCCATGTAAATATTTAATTACCATTTTACCATTTACTTTATATAACTACATTTTATTAATTATTTTTGACTTAATTAAATTAATTCAACTAATTACTTATGGTAAAATATAAATAAATATACCTAAAACACAATGCAAAGTAGGTTATTGTAACCATCCTTAACCTCCTCATAATCCCAAAATAACTTAAACAAATAAGAGTTTTAACTAACTTATTATTTGAAACCTCTCCAAAAAATTTGGTAAGTTTAACTTGGAATCATTTATCGATGTCAATTCTATTGTATTGGCATTAATTTAACCACAACCTTCTATCTGCTAAAGGACTAATTTATTGTGCTTGTGTTTACAAAAAAAATTATATAATATTAGTTAATTAATTATTAATTTATAATAATATCTAAAACATTCTTCAACTCATCCACCCCATTAATAGATCAAGAATCACCTTACCAAACTTGTAGTCTACAATAGATTAAAATCATTAAAAAGGTTAGTCTGTCATGATTTTAATAATTCATTCAATAATTAATTTTGTTTGTATGTTATTTTACAACAAATTTTATATTTATTTTGTTCTTTTAATATGTTTAGAATATATTTAGTCATCCCTAGACATCCTTAAACCATCTTGAATCCCTTCAAAATCATATTTTAAAATCCTATCTTCAAACCTTCATCTACATTTATAGCATCGACATCGATATCTATCAAAAAACCATTATGTCTACATCCAAATCAATTTTAGTTTAAATTTTGATTTACATATTAGATCATTATTTGTTAAAGTTGTGTATTTCTTGTAGATGACTTTTCCTACAATTGTTCATGAAGTGGTTACTATCTAAGATTTACCTTTAATTCTGCATCTAATTTTCTCAGACCAAATCAACATTTCATTTGAGCTAGGCGTTTATTCTATTGTATTCACCCCCACCCTAGAATAAATTGTAGACTAGTTAGAAGTGATCCAAGCTAAAGATGATGTTTCTAAAGACTATTACAATGTTTGATTTTCTAATCTCCATCCAATGAATGTAGATTAAATATTAAATAATTTTATTATCTCAACTTCAATTAGATATTAAATCATTTTATTATCTCATCTATCTTGTTAAATGCTTTATAGTAATTTTAGTTATATTTATACACTTAAGTTCCAAGATAGTGGGCTGACATCCTTGTAAATAAGTACACTTCCTAGGATTGGTCTTGTAATAGGTAGCCCACTCATTTATCATATTAATCTATATTTTATTTGAGTTGTCTATTTTTTATATGTAATCCTTCCAAGACAAAAAAGGAGTTCTCAAATTACTAGATATGGTGTATAATCCATTTTAATCATAGATAGTTTTGTAAAACCCTATATCTTATTTCAAGTTTTTAAGTTTTTTAATTTTATATATAAAATGAAAAAAATACCTTAAAATTCTACCTCTATGTGTAAATTGGTGAATAGGCTCAATTTTAAGTGATTACTTAAGGTAGATGTATATGAATTCAATGCCAAAGTGGAAGGGATGGTGTATAAGACTAATGAAGAATATTTCCAATAGATATATTTTACAAAAGATAAGTTGACAAAGGTAGAGATCCTTAGGGATGAATTTATAGCCTCATAATCTAATCATATAAAGTTTATGGATGAAGTCATAGGAATATTTAATCCATCTATGCTCAATATTGGTATCATCAATGATGAATTTTAAACTACTTATTATTTATATGAATAGCTTAAAGATATTGAGTAGGTTGTTACTACAATACATGGCACACTATCAGTTATTCCCAACATAATGTAGCCTTAAGTGAAAGATCATATAATGGTCCATTTTAACAATGGGACTACTTTAGTCATCTCTCCACATAAAAAACCTCAATTTTTTATTGGAACTACTAAGCTATAGTCATCATCCTCTTTGAATAGTGCCAAGTTACATATTATTTTAATGTTTAAGGATATATTGTAGGTAAATCATATGTTTGATTAAAAGGCTGAGTAGACTAAACCAAGGAAATAATAAGCATAAAATACATCTGTTATTTTTTTATATAACTAACTATATTAGATTTTATAAATTTTTATTAAATAGTGTAAATAATGACTTATTTGGATAACACCTAATAGGAACAATTTGATTGTTAGAAACTAAGATATAATCTAGTTTGAGTGTTATCAACTAGATCCCTAAGTTTGAACCCTTCCTAAACAATAGTGTATTAATTAGATAGTAGCACCATGTGACAATACTATCCTGATATTAGTGATATTGTCCTTTGTGTAGGATTATCCTAAAATTTTAGCTACACATGTGTTTGGATTTTTGGGGTTTATTCTTATGTGCACAAATTATATAACTATGTATTATTCCTATAATGACTAATTTTTAGTACAAACCCTAATCCTCCATGAAATTAAGGGATGATCTAAAAAGTGTGTTCATTAGTAAGATAGGCTACGTATCCTAAACACCATTCTATGAGGAGATTTTCCTATAGACTAATACTATGAGATGGGATCAATACCAATGTAGTTCTCCACACCTAAATGCTAGTGTAAGTAGAAATGATTCTAGTATGATAATGGCCTTGAGTGCCTTGAGTGTGTTTGAGTATTTTAAATCTATAAAATTTGAGCTTAGTGTTGTTTTAGAAGGTCTATCTATAAGTAGGGAATAATATGTATTGATAACATTAATTTTGATCCACTTATTTTGTGTTTAAATAGGTATTTTGCATATGATTTCCATCTAGTGGATAAAGGGATAAAATTAATGTATTTATACCATTTTGTTGCTTGTGAAGATAATAAAATATGTCTCGATTGACCTTAGGAGGATTTTATTTTTGAAAATATATTCATTTGAGAAAGTTAGGTCAAAGTACATAGTGACCATTTTGGGGAAACTATTCCACATGACTTTAGTGTCCTTATTATGATGTTAGTGTCTAGATGGTAGAACAATGGGCATGAAGGGCAAGGATTAGAAAATCAAGGTTTAGGACAAATTTGGATCTAACTAGGGATGCTTATAGCCCATAAAAAGGCTTTATAAGTGTGATAACAAGATCTAGGATAGGTCTAAGGATAAGCTAAGAATAGGTAGTATCAAGTATCATCTTATCACTCAAATACCACTTTTTAGGTTATTACATTTGCCTCAATTTATGATATAAATGTATAAAAACTAAATGAATAGATAAATGAAAAATAAGCATACCTAGACATACCTAAGAAGTTAATTATTTGAAGCTAGATATGAGTATATGAATATGGGTCTATGTATGTGAAGCATGATATACTGCATATCCTAAAAATGAAATGTGCATAAATTAGTCCTTACTTAAGAGATACCAAAAGTAAAATGTTGTGTTGAGTAAAGAAGTAAATTTTATCAAAAATAAATAAAGATATGGGAAAGAAGAATGAAATGAATACACCTCATTGGGTATGTAAACCAATGTATGAACATAATGACAACCTATGTGTTTGCATGTATATAGTGATCAATCAGTGATTAAATTATATTGAGCTAATATCTTTATCAATCCTCATGCATGGGTAGTGGAATAACTCAATCCAATTTTGACTCCATCATTTCCCACTCTTGCTTGGTGGATCATGACATGTGAATAGCTTGAATTAGACTGATAGCGTGTCCAACTTTATCATATGGGTGGCTCAATAACTTAATTAGGACATGAATCCATAATTTCTCTCCCATGTGTAGTTTATGCATATGAAACTAAACTACATTAAGTATTTAAAATTCCTAACTTAGTTTATATAAGTGTGTGTGTCATCTCTATATCCACTCAGGTATATTAGGTAACTCTATGATACTTAGCAATGACAACCACTAAAGATGGATTAAGGCATGAAATTGGTAATAACCTAGAGTATTATGTTGGGTATATGAAACATAGATAATCACATGGAATTTTTAATTCCATATGATTAACTAGTGTGTAATTGAACTATGGAAAAAATGTGTCATGCACATGCCCCCAAATCTTATATCTGAGTATATGGATTTTGGACTGAGTTGTAATAAATTAAATCTAAGTATCTAAAATAAATATGTGAATAGTCATGACATACATGATGCCCATAATATGATCAAACTAATATGAATTTGAGCTTAACTAGTATGAATTTGATCAAAATTGAGTATACTTGATAAATATATAATTGAATCTATGCAAACCTATATTTTACCTACACTACTAGTTTGGCTAATCTAGGTTGCTCTAAAACTAAGGCTATTAGATAGTAGTGGGATATCTTAGAAAATGGTACCATGTGGTGATATTTTCCCCATTTGGGGTGCTAGTGTCTTTTTAGTCTTAATTTTGTGAAACTATACTACTTTCTAAGTCACTATTATTCCACTATGTGTACATGTGTTTGATTTTTTATAACTAATCCTATGTGATGAAAAATATAATGTGAGTTAAAATAGGAGCCTAATATTTGTGACAAAACCCTATGAATTACCCTTTTTTGAGGGGATTTATTTAATCTTCATAAAATGTGTGTTACTCAAAGCATATATCATAACTTCATAATAATCTAATATAATGTGCATACACAAGATTAGAATGTAAAAGAATCTGAGCATAAGTATATAACGTAAGATTTCAAGATATATGTAATCAATGTATGTAACAATATATATGAGTAAAATTTAGTATCTACCTAGGGTTATGGGGCATGATGTCCATCATGACACCCAAGTAGAAATGGTATATGCATGATGTCCCTCATGGCATTGAAAACTTGTGTGTGTAACAATTAAAGACAAGTGTCATGGCCATGATGCATACAAGAAAATCATACATACAAAAACATATGAGGCACATAAAGTAGGTTGAGGGGACACAATACAAGGGACATAGGCACATGTCACTAAATTTAATAAAAATAAGACATACAAAGACATGTTTAAATGCCCACATATGTAAGTAAAAAGCAAGTTGCCTTAGAGTGACATAGAAAGACATGTTTAAATGTATACATAAAAAATCATGAAAGCACACAAAAGGATATGGGAATATGTCCAATTCATACATACTATGAATAGAAGTGGTGTAGATCCAAAGAATAATGGCATATTCAAATTCCCTTGAATATAAGTAGCATATAAATATAATTAAGTCTAAACTAGGTAAGCTAGAAATGAAAGTATGTAGGAATATGTAATACAAATATATGTAATATTTAGGATGTACATATTTTGATTTTAAAGTAGTGATAGCCAAAAAAAAATCTAATTATGTGTAACAATTATTAGCATCAAGATATAACAATGTTAAAGTTGGAATGTAGATTATATAAATATAGAACCTGATATTCAAAAATATGTATAGGATACCCCCAAGTGGGTGAATGTGTCAAGTAAATAACCATGAATTAGTGTATATGTCCCTAGTGGGTAGATAATACTAAGTTTGGATCAACATAGTGGACTTGATTCCTATAATCAATATGAATACACTTGATAAGAACAAGTGAAACATGTATGTATGATTGAATAGACTATACTAAGATATCTAGCATATGTAGTTTCTATAAAATGTAAGAAATGTAAACATATAAATGAATACAACATGTAAATTTTGTGTTTTTTAGTAATATTTTTATGTTTTTGGCATGTTATATTATTTTTATAGTTTCTAGATATATGATATATACAAGCAATATGAAAATGAATTATGTAAAAGGAGAAGAGAGAGAGAGAGAGAGAGAGAGAGAGAGAGAGAGAGAGAGAGAGAGAGAGAGAGAGAGAGAGAGAGAGAGAGAGAGAGAGAGAGAGAGAGAGAGAGAGAGAGAGAGAGAGAGAGAGTACAAGAGTAGATAAACTATATTAACCAATGAGTATTATGGGAGACTCATTATCTTTACAACCTATGTGAAATAAGTAGACTATGATTGTGTGTGTTGTGGAAAAGGGAAATTTTGGTCCCATAACCTATTATACTGAGTAATCTATATTTATATCTATATTTTCATCTACTTGTGTATGGTTCTAGGAATCTATGGAAATGAATATAGTGTCATGTAAACTTTAGGGGTGTCAGCAACCCATCTAGTAGAAGAAACTATAGGTGACATATGTGCCTTCTGATGAAAACATTGAGAACCCAATAATACTAATATTGACAATAATTTAGTGGAGGAAGGCCCTCTAGAATCTATGACATATCTTAGACATAGGGGTATATCTAATATTGGTCTCTATGGGAGAGTATGTTTACATGCCACTACTATATGAGTATACCTCACTTGCACTGGTGGCTCTACTAAACTTTATGATGTATCAGTAAGAATTTTTTATCAATAAGAATTGTGCTAAGTTGTAAATAATAACTATGATATATCTGATAATTATGTTGGCATTGTAATTAGTATCTATGATGTAACTACCTATGGAATATGAAGAGGATACTCATATGGAAGACCCTCAACTATGACCCCTACATTTGCATGTTTTTCATTCAATAATTTATGCACTATGGATGGGATGGCTCATGTTTTTTGTATCCATGACCTATCTAATAACATATAAAACACATCTATAGTAGGTAATACTAAGAACTAAGTAGCCACATGTGATGGGCCAACCTATAATGGAAACACAATCTTCCCAATGGAGCTCTAAATATGACCACTAAAACTACTCATAATTGTGTCTATAGGGAATATGTCCCACTCTAATTACTCTAAATGATATACAAATTTCATAGCTCACACGATAATACTTAATATTCTATCAATCATAATAATTTGGATAGGATGATGATTTATGTAGGCTGATACAAAGAGTGCATGTTAATATGTATCATCATCAATAATATCCTACTCTAAGAATATGATAAGTGGTTGATTTATAATTATAGTGTGGTACATACAAATGATATTTTTAAATGGGTGTTCCTACTCTGTAATAGTATGATATGAATTTTGTGGTGGATATGCCTAATATGTGTAGTAAACACCTAAAGTGATCCATACCTCATTCACTATGTACTTTGGAAATGAATTTGATAATATCTTTAATGCCTTATCTTCTATTTCATATATTTTTGGTGCCTCTGTGGATGTGCCCACATCAATATTGTTAGATTGAATCAAATTTTGTATCTTATGTTTTAGGTTTATGCATCTATTTATTATATGGCTTAGTGATCTATGACACTTGAAAAATGTGTTGAAATCATATCTCTTTGGAGTAGGTCATGTCATATCAACCTATTTGATGTGAGGGAGAGATATGACATTTCACTCCAAGAGATATTATAAAATTCATTCTGGTGACTTTGGAAGTTTGGTGAAGATTCAAAATTGAGGAGCTAATAAAACCAAATAAGGAGATATCTATGAATCTTCATTAACTATGGCATTTTGATCACTCTTATTTTTAGTGGAACTTACCTTGTATGGAGGTTTACTTGAGATCTTATCAAATTATTCTTATTCATTATTATATTTTAGTTTTCCTATTGATAGAATTTTGACATCTCTTTTTTTTACTATGTGACACAAGGCTGTAAATGTTGGAAACTTATTAAATAAGATAGCTTCATGCAATGCTAGTATAAGACTCTATTTGAAGATGTGTTAAAGTTATTTGTCTGCCTTGGGGTATTTAATTTATCTAATATATTATTGTATAGTAAGATGTATTAAATAATAGGTTTGCTTTCCTCTTATTCCAATAGTACAACTTGAGAATATGATATCTTCTCATTGATATTGATGGATAAGTTTGCTAAAAACATGTCTACAAAAGTATTGAATGTTGTGATAGATTGATTTGATAAGTTAACAAACCAATATAAGGCATAATACTCTAAACTACATAGAAAAAACATTATTATAATATAATCATTAGACACATAATCTAAACATGTTACATGAAAATATTGAAGATGGTGATTTGGGTGACACCCTTTCTAACATATAATGTAATCTTAGGTTCCATGAGACTAGATGGCAAGGAAGATGTAATTATATCATGTGCCAAAGGTGTTTTTAAGAGAACATTATAATTCAAGGGATGCAATGGCCTAGTATCTCCCTTCTCAAAATACAACACCTTAGCCTACAGAGTATGAATCTTGTGCATAAGGAATTGTACATCTCATATGGAGGAACTAGATACAAGAGGTGTAGTTATCATTTAATGTTATTTAATTACAATTGTCGGTTGTGATAACTAATTTTTCCCCACTTTAGGTGTAATAATGTTCTTATCTAAGGAAGTTAATCATTGACTATTATTTAATGTTTGGAGTTCTTCCTCAATAATAGTTATGAGGTCATCCTACATATTTGAATGTTTGGACATAAAATATTGCAAGTGTTTATTATACGTCTTATAAAATCTGTTGTTGATTTCTACCATTGTAGTCTAGGAAGTAGGAAACTAAGATGTATTCTTTAAAACTTTAAAGAATTTTAATATAATAAATATTTAAAAAAATAAATATGGAAACAAATCTAAAATTTTCAAACTAAAATATGAGCATAGACACAAAAAGGATATAAATCTTGAGAGCATATAGGGTTAGTTTTTAAGAAATGTTCAAACTAATTTGGGTTCAACAAATGTTTTAACCTTTTATGACTTAGTGTAGATAAATCCTATGTTTGATTAAAGGGATGAGTAGACTAAATCAAGGAAATAATATGCATAAAATACAACCATTAATTTGTTATAGAATTGACTAGCTTTGACTTTTTAAAAAATAATACTAAATAGAAGAAATAAAGACACATGGAAAATACTTGATAGAGATAAAGTGATAGAAATTAAGATATAATTTGGTGTGAGTATTGTTAACTAGATCCCTATGTCAGAATCCCTCCTAGATAGTAGTGCCAAAATTGGATAGTAGAATTGTGTGGTTGTAATGTCCTGATATTGGTGCTAGTGTCCTTTATGTAAGATTATCCTGAACTTATAGGTTCACATATGTATAGATTTCAAGGGTTTATTCCTACACACATGAATTTTAGAGCTTTATATTTTTCCTATAATTATTGATTTATGGTTCAAACCCTAATCCTCCATGTAATTAGGGTATGATATAAAAAGTGTATTTTTTAGTAGGATAAGATGGACATCCTCAACACCCTATTATGAAAAAATTTACCTACATATCAATACTCTGAGTACAGATCAATCCCAATATAGTTATCCCTACCTAAGTGATAGTACAAGTGCAAGTGATGATAGTATGATAGTGGCCTAGAGTGCCTTGAGTGTTCCTAAGATTGGAAATATAGAAAATCTTAGATTAGGAATGTTGTAGATGGTAATATGTAGAATTTAGGTAAAATAGGGATTTATAACCTTAAGTGTGCTCCACTTATTTCATGTTTGAATAGGTATTTTTCATTTGATTTCCATCTAGTGGATAAAGAGATAAAACTCATGTATTTATACTATTATATTACTTGTGTGGATAATAAAATATGTATAGGCTAACCTTAGGAGGCTTTTCTTTTTGAAAATATATTCATTTACGAAAGTTAGGGCAGAGGGTATAGGTACCATTTTGGGGACACTAGCACTATGTGGCTCTAGTGTTCTTATTATGGCACTAGTGTCTAGCTAGTAGAACACTAGGAATGAACGGATAAGATTAGGAAATAAAGTTCTAGGACTACTTGGAGCTAACTAAGGACACCTGTAGCTCACACAAAGTTTGGATAAGTGTGATAATATGCTCTAGGATATGTCTAGGTCTAAGGTATTTATAGGTAGCCTCAAGTAACACTCTTAGCACTCAAATACCATTTCTAGGTGATTACACACACGCGTGTGTGCACGCGCACGCACGCGCGCACACACACACACACACACACACACACACACACACACACACACACACACACACACACACACACACACACACACACACACACACACATATACATGTGTGTGTGTGTGTCTATATATATATATATATATATATATATATATATATATATATATATATATATATATATATGTATATATATATATATATATTATGTATGGAAATGTAATGATACTTGGTTATATATTATATTTTAGGAATATTTATGTATTTATATTGAGATTATGCTATTTTTTCCAATTATTTTATGAGTATCCTATGCAATAATATTTTGCATGGAATGTATCATTTGAGTCTATAATTGGGATTGTAAAATTAATATTTGGTTGGAGGATGAGGTAAACCATCCCCAATATATTTATTCTTGTATCCTCTTAATTCCAAAAAGAGGTTAATTTTGGAAATCAAGATGAATAAGAAATTCTATGAATTTTCTTATATGTTTTCCTTGATGTGAATTCTTAATTATTATCTAAACCTATTATTCATTGAATAAGCTCCAATATTATCTTATTTTATTCATTGGGTTGTGTAAATTTTTTTCAATACAATTATTCATATTTTAGTGTAGATAATTTGGATGCTTTGTGTTTAAATAATCATAATCTCCCTTTGAAGATATGCAATTACAATCATTCATCAACAATAAATTTTTATATGAGCACTAAATTTTAATAGATTTATTTCCATTGGATATTAAGTATATTTGACTATTTTATTTTTTCTAAAAGTAACTCATAGCAAGCATTAGTTATCTACAATTTGTCTAGCCCATTGTAAAAAAGTTAGTTTATAATGGTTTCAATTATATTTGATTCACAAACATTATTATATACCCTATCCTTACCTCCTTTTTATTTTTATTGATCATGCTCAACTTAGGTTAGATTCACCAACTTAGCCACATATTTCATGTAGATTCTTTTTAAGGAGAATAATAGCAAGGACATTTTTTGGATAATAGAATTATCTCTTTCTTTGTCTAGGCATACATGACATTGGTGGTCTAATAAATTGAGCTTTGTGAAAAAATATTCTTCATGGGAAATAATGGAATAGATCTTTTTATATCATTGGGATATAAAACAAGAAGCAGAAAAAGAAGCAGTAGAAGAAGAAGAAGCAAAAAAAGAAGCAGAAATAGAAGAAGAAGAAGAAGAAGAAGAAGAAGAAGAATAGGAAGTAGAAGAAGCAAAATAAGAAGAAGCAGATGAATAATAAGAAGAAGAAAAATTGGATGATAAGGGTTCAAATAATTTAGCTCCAAAGAAATCTGAGTTAATTTTTTAATTTCATGGATGCATTCAAAAGAAAAGGTTTATTGTGTCCATAAACCCTACCAGTAAGTATAACTTCATCAACATGAATGTGTCCAAGCATCTACATGTTGAAGCAAATAATATCAAAGAGGTTCAAGTAGATGGAAAGAATATTTCAATGTTTGAAGATCTAAAGCTCATTATGGAAAAATATGTTTTGCATTCAGATTTTTATGCTTTAGATATGGATGATGTGGATATATTTCTTGGATATCCATGGTTGGAGACTTTGGGAACAATGAATATTAATGTTCAAAAAAAGTTCATGAAGTTTTGGTATAGGAAAAAGAAGATCACTTCACAAGATATCATACTGAAAAAGGCACCAATAACAATCTAAGTAAATCATGAGGATGACATTGAAATAGGTGATGAAGATCATGATGAAGATTCAAATGATATAGATAAAGACACACTACAATTGAGAACTTCATATATTAAAGAGACAAAGAAGGAAAAGGTGGAAGAGGTAGAAGAAAAGGTTGATAAAGTTAAGGTATTGGAAAAGGTTGAGGTATATAGACACCCACATCATCATGAGAGGAAGAAATCATGGAACCAACTGAGGAAGTGTTATAACAATAATAATTTTGTCTATACAGGAAATAAAATTTCCAATCATTATGGATATTCATGGAATCCAAATAAAAAATACTATGGAACATGGAATGAATGGGTAAATCACTATGACTATGCATGGAAGAATACCTACTATGGTCATGGTTGGAATCAAAGTAGTGCAACAAAATATGGTACATGGAATAAAAAGAGAAATAATTATGCTTGGACACCAAAGTAGTATAATTATGATCACGAATGAAATTAGAGCAAAATGGAATTTGGAAACAAGTTTGGAGATCTATCACTTGCCAAGATCACATATGGATGGCTAGATGATTGAGATTGGAGACAAGTGTGCAATGATTTGAAACACACTCATTATTTGGTTTCTTCCTATGTTTTAGGGATGAAACATGTCAATGAGGTAAGGAATGCTATGTACCTATGGATATGATATATTAATGTATATGTGTTGATGGATATGTTGACATGTGGTACACATACCCTTAGTTAGTTATATGGGTATAATATATTAGGATAATAGAGTAAATTATGGAATTAGTATATCTGATAATGGTCAGCCTACAGTGGGATTAGGAGGTTACCCATCCATTGGTTACATATATGTCTCTATATAGGAGATGATTATCATGGTAAAGATATCAAGTAAGCATTGAGTCTTCTATTGTAAGAGGATATTGGAGGTTGTCCCCTCGAAGAGATATTGTGGAGTTATTCCTTCCTAAAGGAGTATTATATGGTGTTTCCCTACCTTAAGGGTATTTTTACGTATATGGAATATTATCATATCTAAACTATCTAAAGTAAAAAAAATACTCCACTCACCATTATTGCACCACTAGGTTGTTTATAATACTAAATACATTGAAACCCATACCCTTGAGTGAATATTTTCATCAAACCTAGAAAGCTAGAGGATATTGTAGCTCAAATAATTTAACCAAAAACACTAGTGTTTTTTATGGTGATAAAGCAAACCAATAATAGTTTATAAGGCTCAGGGGTTATATGGGCTACAAGAGGTTTATAGTGGTTATCTAATTTACTAGCTTGCACCAAGCTATAGATAGACTTGTAAACTAGGTTGGGGATAGCATGAATAAGTGAAAAAGGCACACAATCTCCTCTAATAAATCTAACCATAGTAAAATAAGTGGATAAAAATATATTATGGATTGAATAAGTAATATAGATCCAACAATATTGAATGAAATGAAATATCCAATGGAATGTAAATCTAGCAAATAAGGCACTTTGAGGCCAAATCAAAGATGTTTTGGGAAACATATATGTTTTCAATAAAGGATTAAAGAGCATGCCTATTTTAAATTTTATCTATCTTTCAATACAATACTACTATTTTCTAATAGTGTAATACTTCTAGTTTTAGCAAGAGAGAGAGAGGGGGGGTTTTCACAAGTTTTCTAGTTTGTCTATTATGTAATGATGAAATATTTGAAAGAGAGTAATGACATAAATTAAATTACTCTTTAATCATGAAAAAATGTAGGAAACTTCATAAAATATTCTAAGCAATGCAACAAACAACTATTTTTCTAAAAAAATACAAACTCTAGCATGTATACTACTATAAGTAAACAAAGAGTTTCACTTTTCAAAGAAAAGTACCATCATATCAAGCTCAATATATATGTGCATAATTTCTACCAACTAATTATGCAAGCTATGAGGAAAGAGTGGAAGAAGATTAGGTTGTGTATAGGTTGAGTCTAGACCAAGAGCCAAGACCTATAGAAGAGATAAAGGAGAAGCCACCAATCTATGAGAGGCAATGCAAGGAGCACAAGTGATAGGTACAATAAAGTCTTTAGGAATAAATAAGTATTCCATAAGTTTTAGGAACACTATAAATAAAAAAGAGAATCACCAATGGAAGGAGTAGTAAAGTAGGGCATCCCTTTTCATAAAGAAAGCAATTATGTCAAGCAAGAATCAAGAGAGATTCAGGGAGGTAGCCAAGATATCAATGTGAGATGATTAGTGGAGATGATCAGAATAGAGAAGTATCAAAAGTGGAGTAATATTGAATATCCCATGTGAATTAATGAGTAAAATCAAATATAACTTAGCCTTAATCTACCAATCCACAAGAAACTAGCCATTTGGGTCTGTTTGAGACACTTTTTCATCCATTTTGCCTAGGCTTTTATGAAGTAAATGTGTAATAGGCCATGGGTTTCCTCCATAAGGTACATCCTAGGTCAAATAAGGGCCCAGGGAATTTAATAGTTTCTTAAATGGGTCCCAAGGGGTCCCTAGAGAGTTTGTATAACATGAGAAAGGGTCAAGATGGATTGAGGATGTATGGGGGATGAGAATATCATGTGGGAAAGGTCCAAGTGAGTGGCCTATGCCTATAAGTGGGATAATTAGGGTTGATATTCTACACATAAATCAATGTGTAATCATAGGGAGGAGTAGGATCATGAGAAGTAGGATTAAATATACCCCCAAGGTATAATTAGTCAGTGTTTAAATGAATAAGGAGTGATATGAAGTACCTGGAAGCCACACAAAAGAAAAAGAAAGCAAGTACTAAAAAGATAACAAAAAAATTACATGTACTTACCAAATAAGGATGCTAATGGAAGAATGTTGATGATGTAATCCAAATGTGAAAGTGAAAATCTTACATAATCCAATATCCAAATCTATCTATAGTTCTCACTCCAACTCTTGCTCCTACTCCTACAAATAGGGAACACAAGTGATATCAAATCAAATCATATTATCTAAAATGACATTCACCAAGTCATCATCCCTAATGTTATCTTTGTAAGGAATGTGGGTGAACTAGACATCCTCAAATAGAGAGAGAAAATCATGTGTTGCCTCCAATATGGGGAGTAACTCAAAGCCAAGGATGGCCCAAACACCGGTGAGTTGAGACTTGGCTAGAGTGAGTTAAAGAACAACTGTACATAACATGCACTTAACTCATAGGCATCATTCAAGGTGTTAATGATTGCATGATACTTGGTGTCATTATTCATCTCACTAATTAATAAATGAAAAACTATAATAAGTTCATGGCCCCAGAGATTAGAAATAACCCAAGCCATAGCTAGAGGTCTTTGGTTTCCCTAACTACCACCATCTATGTGAATCACCATTGAGAGGTGTACCATGATGGGGGTTAAGGGCATAGGATTGGTAACTATAGAAAGTTTATCTTATTGGGGAGTGAATTAAGCTAGTTTCATAAGGGATTCAAAAAATGTAACCAAGACATAACCAAAGTGGTTGACTAACATTGATCATGGGAAGAGGCAACCAAGGAAAGTGGGGGCAAGTTTAGAGAAGATAAAGACTAGTCAACAAGACCAAAGTAAGTCTCAAACCACCATAGCTAGCTAACATTGTTCACCTACAACCATGAAAAAAAAAGAGAGAGGGAGTTAAGAGGGATCAAATACATGAAATAAGAGAAATGACTAACTAAAAGAAGCATAGAAATCAACTTCTATCCTTGGGTGCCCATGAAATGGGGCATGGGCCGAAGAGGTCAATGGGGACCTAAAAGGGGTCTTAGGGACTAATATAGGGATAGAGTGGGCCCAAAGTAACCTTAAATAAAAAAATGGAGGCCACTAATGCACTAAAAATGTGTTTAAACCTCTAAGATGAAGGTCTCATAGTCTAAAATGCATAAACAAGAAAAAAACCCAAAAAGGGCCCACTAAAAGGTTAAACAAGAGGCTAAAAAGAGGAAAAAGAGAGAAAAGAGGTCATTTTCACTCTTGTTTTTACTCTAAGAGAGCCCAAAGGCATATCATGAGCAAACTAAAGCCTATGTGGATCAAATGAGCACATGAGAACATGTCAGAGACACATAAGATGGTCCAGGTAAGTCTTATAAACAAATTTTGTGACATTCATTCAAATTTTTAGGGTTTATGAGGCCATAATAACATTTTCAATCATTATATATGATTCAATGGGTGAATTATATGAAAAAAGGGTGTAAATTGGTGGGCTCAAAGAGGGGAGGAAAATGGGACCAATGAGAGTCTCTCCTATTGCATGTTAAGGGAGAATTGGTGAGTGTAAGGGCTCCCCATAATGTCCCATGTAGGTCATGGCCTAGATAGGCCAGGCCATGGCCCTATAGTGGAGTATGCCTTAAAATGTGTATATTTCCTCACTACAAGTCTTTAACTTTTCCTATAAAGCCATGACCTTGGGTAGTAAGGGCCGAGATAGAGCCTCAAGAAGCTTGACAAGGCTCAAAAGCTCCCAAAAGGGACTAAGAGTAGAGAGAAAGGGGTGAAATAGATATAAAAAACATGTTTTTAGTCCATTATACCTATTTCATGGATAGTATCCTAACTTAGGTATATGTTTTTCACTTGTGTAGACATGTGGAAGAGTGAGCATACTAGATAAGGGAGAGCCTTCACAAGCAAGATAATGTCAAGACTAGATGGATAGGCCATGTGAGGTGTCTAATTAGGAGAGAATCCCATCATGGCTCTCCAAAGAGATAGATTTTATACCTTTAGAAGATCAGGTATGCCTATGGAGTGTAAGACTTTGGATACTAGCATGCATACCATCACTACATTATTATAGAGACCTAGTTAATACACTAGCCACCATATAGGTACCAGAGAGACATGTGTTCCAACTAAGGCCTAAGTTAGAGACCATCCTTAGGATAAAGGATGTCTACCAAATCTATGGGGAAGAGCTTATAGGCATAGAGATAGACTTATCATTGGTATAAGATGTAGTGGTAGTAGAGGTTTACTTAGTGGGACACGACTCTTATTAGAACAATAATGGGGTTCAAATCACATAGTAGTCATTGGCGGCTCCACCACTTAGGATAGTGATAGTAGGTACTTTTTTTCAGGAGGATCTACATCAGCTAGAGTATAAGACAACTACCACTCTCATGGACAAGAGTTTTCCAATACATAGAAAGGGGCCAAAGATATGTTTGGGGATAGTACATCCTAGGTAGACTATACCAGTAGCTAGATCATATTCAATGTAAAAGTGTAAGTGGATTTATGTAGCCTAATCTAATCATAGCTTAGGCCTATGAGAGGCTTCCCTTAATGAAGTTGAGGGTACTATATGGTAGTGATACATACCTGACACTAGAGATAGGCATGATACAAGCTAAATAATTCATTGATAGGGTTAGGACCTTACAAGCCACCCTAGATCTAGACATAGTATCATGCTATGTATATGATCCATATAGGTCTATGGTATGGCTAGAGGATGCACTAGTACAAACTATATGGTAATGAGGGAACTTTGAGGTCTAGAGGGGTCATACCTTCATCTTGGGAGGCAAGCTTTAGTAGTGAAAGAGAGACATGCATAGCCTAGGCTAGTTGGGGATGATCATGACTAGCATCTATGGTAGAGGGAGAGGAGTACTGGTGGAGAGAGACTATCATGGTGAGGACCACTAAAAATAGGAAGAACATGACCTATAGGGGTACCATAGAGTCCATTTACACTATCAGGTAAGATGAGTGTATTTTCTATATAACACTATATCTTTATGCTCATCCTAAGTGAGAGATGTATATGTAGCTAACATAAATTATCTGTGTGTATAGGAGACTAGCCTAGCTAGACTAGACCATAGGTGGACATCCTACTGAGGGAGATATTCCTTGATGTGGTAGGCACACCACTGATAGAGTAGGTACCACATCTAATAGCTAGGGTAGAGTCGTAAAATAAATTCTAGCATGTGGGTACATGATCCTCACTTGAGATATCAAGGGCACGGTATAGGTTTCTATATCTATAATCTATGTCAACAAACCATAGGGTGACTATAGTAGAGAATGAGGTGAAACTAGTGAGAACCAAGGTTGAGATTGATCATCTATGAGTTGAGATAGCTCAAGAATAGACTAGAGGAGCTGAGGCACCTGGAGTGAGGGTAGACCAACTGGTTTCACTACAGGAGACCATATCTTGATTGGTTAAGAGGTAGAGATCCAAATCTCCACCTAGAGTATGACTAGCATAGATATCACCTAGTCATACGCTAATTAGGTATGCATATATAGCCATGCCTATGGAATATTTTGGGGATTACAAGCCCATGTGATGTACCTAGATCAAAAACATGTATTATTTATGATATAAATATACATCTCTTTCTCAATATTATCACATGTTTGTGTATGATTTTGTGTGTGATATGTATGCTTCATCTATTGTAGACTACTAGATATAATGTGATTATATAGTATACACTACTAATTAAGGACACACATACACATACATATACTAATGACACAAAGGTATTGGTGAGAAAAGAGAGGAAAGGCTCACCTTACCACCATAGGTGACTTTCTTGGAGGACCACACATGCCTTAGATATCAAATATCTTGAGGTAGAACCCATTGATCGAGTGTTATAGGGGCTTATCTTCAAGGGTCAAGAGATGATATGCCCCATTCTTGAGAGAGTTAGTGATAATAAAAGGACCAAATCACTTGATATCAAGTTTTCCTTTCTTAAGGTTATCGTTATCAAAAATAAGGACTGTATCACCTACCTTGAAAGGATGAGGGCGCACCAACTTATGGAATTGGTTGCACTAACAACACTGGTAAGCATAGTTGTGCTTAAGAGTATCCAGACATTACTCATATAAATTATCAAGCTTGCTAAGGTAAGTGACATGTTCTTCCTGATTATAAAGAGCTCTAAAGGTCTTAAATTGTAGTGAAGGCATTATGACCTCCAAGGGAAGAATAACTTCAAACCCATACATGTGACAATATAGGGTTTCCCTCATATCCATTCAAAATATAGTTTGATGGGCCCAATGGGAAGGATAGAGAATGGTATTATAGTCCCTCTTAGGCTAGGCTATGGTATAGAGAAACATCTTCTTCAAATTTTTATTTGAAAAATTTTCTTTCCCATTTCCCTAGGGTTAATGGGTAGAGGAGAAATTGAAATTGAAACCAAAACATTTAGCTAGCTCATGCATCTTGAGGCTTTATAATCCAAGACCATTATTCTCCATGATCACCATGAGAACCCCAAACCTATAAATAAGTTAGTTTAGGACAAACTTGGTAATAGTCTTCCTAGATATGCCACTAAGACGTGTGGCTTCAACCCACTTTGTGAAATAGTCAGTGGTGGTGATGAACCAATGATGTCCATCAAAAGAGGCTGGTATGAACTCTTTGAAAAAGTTGAGATCCCACATGGAGAAAGGCCAAGGAGAAGAGATGGGGTGTAAGGGTCCTACTATGGAATTGATGGCATCCTCAATGACTTGGCATATCTTACACTTTTTAGCATATAGGATAACATCCTTAACTAGAGTGGGATAATAGTAACCCATCCTAATAATATGCTAAGTGGTGCCCTACTCACTTAGGTGACCACCAAACATGCCCATATGGGATTCCTCAAGCATGAGAGGAATGTCCTCAAGGGTGAGACATTGCATCATCACACCATCAAGATCTATCTTGAATAAGATGCCCCTAATAAGGACATAACAAATAGTAAGCTTATGAATATGATAATGTTCTTGGAAAGGAATGTCAATGGGATAAGACTAGTTTTTAAGGTAATGAATAATGTCCTGATACCAATCACACTCAGAGACCTTAGCAAAATCAGCCAAATAGACCATCTCATATAGAAAGGCACCATCAACAAAATATATGCTAAGATTGGGTAGTGGGCAATTAACAAGCTAGTCAACCATGACCAAGACCTTGATAGACTTTTTATTGTTGATGTGGAAGTAAAACTCTTAAAGAAGCATGATCCACTTCATATTCATATTAGTAATGTGTGTCTTGCTAAGTAAGTAGTGGAGTGGATCAGATTAGATAATCACATTGACAGTCTGACCCAACATGTACTATCTCAACTTCTTCATGGAAAAGATGAGGGAGAGGCATTGTCTCTCAACTAGAGAGTAGTTGAGCTCAAGGCCAACTAACATATGAGATATGTAGTAAATAACTCTCTCTCTACCAGAGTCATCCTTTTGACACAACATGCCCCTAATGGAAAGATTAGTGATAAAGGTGTAAAAAAATGAACTCATGCCCCTCAAGGGGTTCCACTAGGATGAGAGGATTATGAATCATGCACTTGAATTCCTCAAAATCCACATGGACTTTAGTAGACCATAAGAATGAAATGTTTTTGCATAGGAGACATGTGAGGGATATGGATTTATGAGCATACTCCTCAAGAAAATGTCTAAGGAAGTTGAGTCTTTCAATGAAAGACTATAACTAAATAAGATTACATGGGGTATGAATCTCTAGGATTACCTTGATCCTCTCAAGATCTTCTTCAATACCCCTCTATGAAATAAGGAATTTGAGAATCTTTCTAATAAAAATGCCAAAAATGCATTTCTCAGGGTTGAGACTGATGTGATACTCTCATAGATGCTCAAATATGATCTTAAGGTCTCACACATGCTCATCCCACTTAAATTTTTTTTTGAAGAGATCATCAACATAACACTAAATAATCTTGTGGATGAAGTCATGAAAAATGTGGGTCATGACAAATTGATACATAAACCCAACATTCTTTAGACTAAAACTCACAATGGCATAGTAGAAGGTACCCCATGGGGTAGTGAATGTCATCTTGTGTTGATATATAGGTGCAATTCAAATCTGATTATACTCAAAAAATCCATCCATGAGGGACTTCATCTTAAAACTACTGGTGGAATTAATAATCTAGTCAACCAAACAAATCAGAAAGTTATCCTTTGGGAAAGCCATATTGAGATAAAAAAAATTGATGCAAATCCTAATTTCTCTATTTTTTTAAGAATGGGAATAATATTGGAAAAACATCGAGGGTAATATACAAACTCAATGAAACCAACTCGAATGAGATTTTCAATCCTAGTCTTGACTAGCTTGGAGACTTTTAATTCCATTGGTCATTACTTATAGAAAATAGGATGGGATCCAAAATTCATGAGGTTATGGACAATGATGTTGGAATCCATTCCATTCATATTGGTGTATTCCCAAGCAAATACATTTAAAATTTGACACAAGAAGGTGACAAAAACATCCTACTCTTTAGGAGAAGGGTTAGAACTAATCTTAATGATCTTGGGCCTTGATTAAGTGCCAAAGTTGACACCCAAGGATCCTTCAACATCCATATCATTTCCTTCCTTGAAACACTCTAGAGCAAGAGGGAGTGACTAGTCTAATACTTTAGGTTTAATTGGGAAGACATTCACTAAGGCAATTCCTAGAGTTGGACCTTTAGTGAGAGAGATCTCAAAACCAAGGTGATCAAGGGGATAATGTTACTTACAAAAAACCCACATGAGCTTAGTGTAAGCCTTTTTATCCTTGAATAGGTAACATTTCATGACTTGAATGTAAATACACTCAAGATCAAACTCAACTACTCTAGGGGTATTAGTGAGAGACATGTTGAGAGAGCCTATACTTTGATGGGAAAAGCATGTTGTAAGGGGGAGCTCAACATCTATAGAGACATACTAGAATATATGTCTAAAAAGAGATAGGTTGGCCTAACATCATAGAGTATAAGAGGGAGTCGGCCAATGTCTTCCAAGCTCTAAAAGGGTAAATGTGGATTGGTACTCAGCTAGGTCATAATGCTCATCCTTGAGAAAATGAGATTTTGCCACAAAGGGCATGTGGGAACCCATAGAACCTAATAAAGAGATAGCTAAAGCCTTACTTTATGGATTTGTCTTTGCATAGAGAAATACCAAGGGATCTAGGTCATCCTCTAGGGTGTAAACCTCACCTTCATGAATAAACTGTACCACATGAAACATGATTGATGTGATGGCCTACATGGTGGTGGTATAGGGATGGCCAAGAATCATGTTGTATTAAATATTGAGGTCTAACATGTAAAACTCAATTCAGACCACCTTAGGATGAAACTTAATGTATACATTTACATTTCCCATTGGCATAATTATTTCATTGTTAAAACCAACACACCTATGGTAAGAATCTTAAAGCTTCTTCTGACTAATCATGAGCTCATAAAATACATACAAAGGCATGATATTCAAGGCAGTTTTTTCATCGATAATGCACCACTTAACATGATAATAATAAGCATAAGTCTTGATGTAGAAATGGAACTAAGCCTTTTTTAATTAGAATTGAGGCATTTGGCAATGAGGTTAGGTTGAAATATAGAATAGGTGGATGAGGGTGCTTAGGTGTATCAGAGTTAAACAACACTCCAATATCATCTTATATTAGATCTTCATGAGAGAGATAAAACTCATCAAATATGAGGCCCCTTTGCTTAGAACAAAGGCAAAGTAGGTCCCAAATGGAGATCCTAACTAACAGGCCCTATAAATCCTCTATGGTGGAGTAAGGACATTGTCTAGCCTAGGGATGGATATTACATTGAAATCCAAAACTAAATTTGGGATTCCCTACCCCTATGGGCTAGATGGGAGGACTATCACCACTAGTCTCTCTAGAAAGATCAGTGGCCCAACTTCAACATGTGTTGATAAAGAACTCATAACTTGTGGGAGTGATGTCAATATTTGTAATGACCTTGATACTCTCACACTTGGCTTTCTCTCTCAGGTCATCCTGAGAAGAGGAGTCAAAAGAGGTGGAAGAGCAAGAAGGATAATGTGGGGTCTTAGCCTTTGATTTATTATTTTTCTTCTCCTTGTTATGGTCTAATAGAGGCTCTTTTAAGACATCCAACTTGCGATTGGGTTCTATAAGAGGAGAAATTTGAGACTGAGGTGAGGCTCACCCACTAGACTATTAGGTAGCATAATTGACATCATCATGCCCCTTAATCTGATGGTACCTAAAAAACTTGGTGTGTTCATAAGGAATCACTATCTATTATTTTACTAGACTAGATTTAGAAAAATTCTTTTTAGTGGGTTTTTTACTCATGACATTCACCTAATAGATTTCTTTATTGTCCTTATTCTCAAGGAGAATCAGTGACACCATCACCATTTATGTTGCAGTTATGATCACATGATGAGGATGAATTTTGGGAAGGTATAGGCCTCATGCCCACATGAACCTCAAATAATTTAGTCTTTAGGTACTCATTAACAACTTCATCATAATATTTGGGCTCATGATTGAGGACCTCAAGGTGAACCTCTTACCTCAATTCTCATGTTAATATATCATAAAATTGGTCATCTGAGAATGCAGTTCTACATGTATGAATAGTTGAATGCCATATACACACAAAATAAAAATTTGACTCACCTTATGCCTATGCCATGGATGTGAGTGACTAGATACTAAGGTTAAAAGGTTTGGAAATATTGAAATATTAAAGGAAATCATCCAGAAGGAGCTAAAAACTAGAGAGAGAATCTAGAGGTAGATTTTAAAAAAAGATAAGAGCTTCAACTTGCTAAGAATGAGAAAATATATTCAACAACATGCATTCATCTTATTCCCAATCCATACAAGCCATTATGAATGCCATAATATGATCTATAGGACTAGAGTCCTAATTCCTATTGAACTTTCATAATTAAGGAAAAGAATAGGGAGGAAAATAGAATGCACCCAAGGGGATAGAGGATTCTAACAAATATCCTCATAAGCATAGTTGATAGTAAGATGGAAATGAGCTCCAATAAGGGGCTCATGATGGTAATGATTTTTCCTATGCCCATAGTCATCATCATAACCATGTCCATGGAGAACATGATGTCAAGGTGGATCTTGATTAGGAGGTCAGTCATAATAAAAATCATCTCTAACATGAGGTGGGGAATGACCATAAAAAGTGTGATGATCCCCATGGGGATCATAGGAAGACATTGTATACCCATAAAAATGGTCATGATGATCAAAGTATCCATGATTCTAGTCATGTTCCATCAAATGGGGGTTAATAGATGGTTATTGAAACTCCTAATACACATCCCATGGATCTGTAATCCATAAATGATGATCAAAATTACTATGCTCATTAGAGACTTATAAGGAAGGTCCAGGATGATAGGAAGAACCCACATGATGAAGATATATTCTTGAGTGGGAATACCTATATTCCATAGCATGAACATGTGACCATTATTGTGGGAGATTTTCTTGTCAAGAAAGGGGTAGGGAACTCACATGATAACTGGTCAAGGCACTAGACACTGAATGGGTATGACCTCTGCCTCTTAAGAATGCATGCCATAGACTCCTAGGGGGATAAATATTCAATTCATTCACTTTAAGATGTCTATGATAATCATCAATGATTATGTTCAACTCATCGAGTCCTAAATGATTAAGAGGATCTTGATTACCTCAAACTGGTGAGTGAGATTCAGCATGAGGATGAGCAAAAACATCCTCAAATGAATGAATCTTAGATTGGTGAAAAGGGGACTAAGTAAATTATTTGTATTCCTTCCAATCTTTTTCCCTTTTGAATGTGATAGGGTGTAGACTATTGTGTTAGGTCAAGGGAGGGTCCTAGATCCTATAATGTTGATGGAATTTTATTACAGCCATGGCTTGCTCATGAGTGAGCTAAGGGATGAGACCCTAAATCTAATGGGAGTGACATACCAAGGGTAAAATGTTATCCATGGGTGAAATGAAAAAAGAGAAACATAAAAGACAAAAAAAAAGGAAAATCAAAAGAGAACCAATAATAATAATAACACAAAACTAAAGTAGAATATGACAACCAATATGATAGCTAAAACACAACTAAAAGCAAAGCCTAAAATATAATAGAGGTGAGTTGGTTAAGAGTGATATAAATGGCATATAACTAGCATGAAACCATATGTGAGGTCCCACCAAGCATTCTAGAATGTATCTTTAAGAATTTAAACATAATTTCTAGTGTTTGGCAGGGTGATAAAGTAAACCACTAAGAGGCTAGAAGACTTAGGGGCTTTATGGGATAAAAGAGGTCTATAGTGGCTATCTAGTTTGTCATCTTGCAATAAGATATAAAAACTTGTAAACTAGGTTGGGGATAGCATGAATAAGCTCATAAAGTACACAATCTCCTTCAATAAATCCAACCACAATAAAACAAGTGGCTAAAACTATAATATGGATTGTATAAACAATATATAAGCAACAAAACTAAATGAAATTAAATAGCCAAAGGAATGTAAATCTAGAAAACAAGGTAATTTTTGTCCAAATGAAATATATTTTGGTAAATAAATATGTTTTCAATCATGGGTTCAAGAGCCTACCTATTCTATATTTGAACTATCTTTCAATGAAATACTACTATTTTCTAATAGTGCAATACTTCTAGTTTTTGTGTGTGTGTGTGTATGTGTGTGTGTGTGTGTGTGTGTGTGTGTGTGTGTGTGTGTGTGTGTGTGTGTGTGTGTGTGTGTGTGTGTGTGTGTGTGTGTGTGTGTGTGTGTGTGTGTGTGTGTGTGTGTGTGTGTGTGTGTGTGTGTGTGTGTGTGTGTGTGTGTGTGTGTGTGTGTGTGTGTGTGTTTTGTGTGTGTGTGTGTGTGTGTGTGTGTGTGTGTGTGTGTGTGTGTGTGTGTGAGAGAGAGAGAGAGAGAGAGATTACATAGTTTTGATAGTTTTTATATTATGAAATGAAGAATATTCTAAAGAGAGAAATGGCATATATTAAAGGAATATTTCAAGAAATAAAAGTACTCTTTAATCATGCACAAATATAATAAACTTTAGAAACTATTCTTAGGAATGAAAAAAAAAACTATTTTTCTAAAATAATACAAACCCTATCATATATAATACTATGAATCAATAAAGAGTTTCAAATTTTAAGGCAAACTTCACTCAAATCAAACTCAATATAGATGTGCAAACTTTCTACCAACCAATTATCCAAGCTAGGAAGTAAGAGAGGAATAAGATCAAGTTTTGCATAGGTTGAGTCCAAACCAAGAGCCAAGAGATATGGAAGAGATGAAGGAGAAGCCACCAATTTATGAGAGGAAATGAAAGGATCATAAGTAATAGGTAGAACAGACTCTTAAGAAGTAGTCCACAAGCTTTAGGGAACACTATCAATAGTAAATAGATTCACTTATGGAAGCAACAACAAAGTAGGGCATCCCTTTTCATAAAAAAGCAATTATGCCAAGCAAGAATCAATAGAGATTTAGGGAGGCAACCAAGATATCAATGTGAGATGATCAATGGAGATTATTAGAGTAGAGGTGTAGCAATAGTGGAGTAAGAGTGAATAGAATATGTGAATGAATGAGTAAAATCCAATATAGCTCAGCCCTAATCTACCAAACCACAAGAAACTAGCCATTTTGATCCATTTGGTTCTATTTGTTACATGTTTTCATGCAGGGTTCCTAAGCCATGACCTAGGTTGTGGATTTCATGAAGGAAATGTATAGCCTATTCCATGGGTTCCTTCCTTTAGCCATGACTAAGGTTAAATAAGGGCCCAGGTAAGTCAACAACTTCCATAATGGGTCTTGAGTGGTCCCTAGAGAGTTTTTTCAACATGAGAAAGGGTTGAGATGGATGAAGAATATATGGTGGATGAGAATATCATGCATGAAAGGTCCAAGAAAGTGGCCTATGCCTCTAAGTGGGATAACTAGGGTTGGTAGACTTCACATGATCTGATGTGTAATCATAGGGAGGAGTAGGGTCAAAGTATGTTTACAAATACTTTTTAATATTCCAGAGTGTATAAAACACACATCGATAATGTCATTTTTGACATTTTGGTATTTTTTTGGATCTTGGAAGACCTGGGATGGATTGACACAAAAGGGAACTCTTAATTTATTCTAGATAAATTCATTAACAAGAAAATAAAATCTTGAAGATAAAAATAAAAATAAGTTTATTCTTTAACCTTATTTCACAACCATTAATGGTTTTGTTGGATTTTTAATTTCATGAAGGCCATTTAAAAAATTATGGGAGCTTAGAACCACGTAAATATTTTTTGAGAAGATGGGTATCTGAAGAAAATCTTGACATATTTATATAAAGATATATTTTCTATATTAATTAAAATGGGAAAGATTAAAATCTTGGAGACTCCATTAGTGGAATATACAAGGATGAGGAAGGAGAAGAGGGATGAATATGGACAAGTCATCCTTCAAAAAATCATTTCCCTTAAACCAAATTTGAAATAAAAAATGTAAAATTGATTTAAAACCTATAGATGGTATGTTATGGTTATATATAAACTCAATCTTGTACACTTGGAAAACTTAGACCTTGGTTGTTCCTCTTAGTTATTTACCTTTCCTATTTCTACAAGTATTACATATGCTCTATCCTTTTTCCCCTTGGCCTATATCAATTAATCTAACCAGTCTTATGTTGATGACCCAAGGTCTTATATCTTGCCTAAAATTATTAAAATGTACTTATATTTGATATCTATAAGTTCATAAGATGTACCTAATTTATTACTCCCTATACACTAACATCTGGGGTAGATAATAACATCAAAGTTACCATATTTTTTCAATGAAATTATCTAGTGCCCTAAATTCATTGAATTTGTAAATAAAATGTATCCTAATGGTAGGCATAAGTGATTTAATGCAAGTTATTACTCCAAAGTAATTGATATAAATAGAATATCAATCCTCATTAATTCCTTGTCAATAAAATAAAAAAAAGACCAATGCAAGTTATCAGAAGCAATGTATAGCATTCAATTGATAAAATATTCCTCATTTCCATACCAGTCATATTAACATCACATCTATAGGTCTGAAATACTAAAGTAGCAGTCCAAGAGCTCAATTTTCTAAGTTAAAAAATAGGTCAAGATTTTAATTTCTTTACATATGTTATATGATTCACACATAATTTAACATGTAGGGGAGAACTAAATTAGTTTGAGTCCCTCTTTGAAGTATTGACTATGTAGGTGATGCCCTTTGATAGTGTGGTCTCTGGGGTCAGCTCCACACCATGTGCCCAATAACCCATTTTTACCCAAGGTCACTATGAAAGTTGAGAACTAGGATTCTAACATTTCATAAGGACAAACTATCCATGGCCTATATCTAAATGCACCATAGTGAAAGTGAAGTAAAACCTAGAATCATCTAGATGGTTACATCTTATTTCAATAAATATTCCATATAGGACACTAACATCAAACATAGATAATAGTGTTGATAAGACCATCCCAAGATAACATTACTATCTAAATATCTAGAAGCATCAAAACCAAAATATGATTAATGTTCCATAATCTCCTTCCATCTTGTTTTATGCCTATTTTATATATATAACAACATTAACATTAGAAGAAGCTATGTACATCACTTTTTTGTCATTTATATATCTATCGCATTTCTAATTTCCATATTTAGACTCTCTTAGCATAATAAATTTAGTCTACACTTATATGTGAGTTTATCATTTAATTGGTCTACTATAGATATGATTATTACCCTTTTGCCATTTATTTTCTATATACCCCTTTAACATCTATATAACACCAATTTAGAGATTTTAGGGTTAAATGTTTGGTGAACTTGATCTTTGAACATCAAACCCTAGGTCATATAGGGTTTTATAATTTTTATTTTTTCAATCCCTAGTGGCCATAAAATATGTGAAACAAAGATGCCTTTATTACCCATTTTAGACTACATTATGTCATAGTTGATATGGTTTACCATATTACTTGCTATAGTCATATAAAATGTCCAAATTGGTATTTTGAGTGTGGCTTCCGACACCCCATCTATAGGTCATTTTTGCATGTTCTTATGACCCTTATAGAGACCTTTTTACTTATTAGACCCTTATAGAGACCTTTTTTCTCATTAGAAGTCATCCAAAACCTTTTGAACCTTGATTCCACATCATATACATAGTATTCCCTAAGTTAATCATGTTCCTTTAGGTCATAACCCTATAGGATAAGTGTATCCCATTTGGACTATAGCACTAGACACCAAAGCATCCACTTTTTGGTTCTCTTGTCCATTTTCACTTTGAGTGCCAATGGTCATTTTTATTTGGTCCTTATCCTTAATTAGGTCAACCTATCATGAATACATCTGACCCATGACCAATTGTTGCCTATAAAATCCCACTCAAAGCTCATTTACAAAGGACGTGAGAAAACTTACAAAGCAAGCAAGAATACAAACAAATCACTAAGGAAAAACTCCCTATTCTCTACATACAATCACCCAACATAGTTTTAGACCTAATCAAATTCTCATACCAATCTCTAGCCACCTAAAATACTATCAAATTGGCATTTTCCATCCACACCATACTATTGCACAAAGCACACTAGGTGGGATAATGATGTATGCCTTGATCCCTCTTTTTAATATTAGTATGTAGGCAGCATGCGCACATAAGGGGTGTGTATTCCACGTTCAATGTAGTTTGACACTAACCCCCCTCTATATCAAGTGAATCTAATATTGTTTTATCAACCATAATGGAGGTTTAGGTTTTAAAGACAAAATCAGCTCTATAATGAGTTTCATCAATAAGAATCATTCAATTTTTCATAGGTAGGCTCACATAGGCACAATGCAACTAATAAAAAAGTTTCAAGTCTTTATGATGGGTTTGGATAATATCAACAAGAATAGAAAATAACATCAAACACTAAAGCATCAACTTTTTGGTGCTCCTATCCTTTCACTGAATGAAATCTAGATTCAAGTTTACAACACTTTCTTGGTCCTACATAGCCATTTTCAACCTTTGTATCAGCCATCTCAATCTATTTCTTCCTATTTATTAATATTTTTAGAAAGGTGAAAAAGAAAAAAATAATACAATTTAGGATTGTAATTATTACTATATTCTATACTGATTTATTAATCTAGACCCTTAATTAAAATAGGAATAAAAATGCATTATTCCTAAAAAATTTAAATCATTTGGTGAACCCGACTTACTTTGTTTGCACATAAAAAACCTAGGGAAAATTCCATTTTGATTTTAGCAGTACTTTTCTATTTTTTTCCTGCATATATAAATCAAAATTTCACATTAAATTTTTAAAATTTACCATAGTAATTTTAAAAATCATTGCTTCCAAACCCTAGTTGAATATAATATGTCCCTATGCTTTTGAGGTATCACTTTACATGTTAGTGAGATTTGTATCCTTTTTATGTATATTCTAGTTTGTTGTTTTAATTAAATTAGATTTCACATAAAATAAAAAATGGATCTCACTTATTTCAAAACATTTTTTGAAAACAATATGGAGTCCATACTTGGTCCTATCATGTATATGAATGATGAAGTTTACTATATGTTAATGCAAACCTTCATTCTTTCCCTTTCATGATTACTTTTTATAATATGGAATGATATTAAAAACTTTATTTCTAAACATGTTAATATCCCTTTCCTTCAAATAAATGTTTGCTTTTATTTAATACAAGGTTTCATTATTTTTTGTACATTCTCTCTCTCTCTCTCTCTCTCTCTCTCTCTCTCTCTCTCTCTCTCTCTCTCTCTCTCTCTCTCTCTCTCTCTCTCTCTCTCTCTCTCTCTCTCTCTCTCTCTCTCATGTAGAATAATTTTCAACTCTATCTTATTAAACATGTTAGAAATATCATGTTACAAGCCAATGTTTTTTATGCATTAGTTCAAAGTTCCATGATCCCTATCCCTTATTTGATATCCCTCATGTGGAATGTTCTTTATAATTATATTTATATACAACTTATAACTCTAATTATATGCATTTCACCCCACATACATGGTTTCTACCTAGATTCATCTAACTCTTTCACTAGTTTTGAGTATTTACCTATCATTACTAGACACAAGAAAACACTAATGGTTATATCTATTCCTCCTCCATTAAAACTTGGTTCACTTATCTCCTATCCCACACCTACTACCAGATCTATGCATATAATAGATCATGTGGTGCATGATATCACACAAGTTTATGAAGATAGGCTAGTTGATGACACCTATGTCTATAGCTTTTCCACTCAAGTTAGCACCCTTTTTGATATAATTTGAGCTCCACTAGTTACAATTCTTAATCTAACAGAGATTTAGACACATTTGAGGCCTCTATCACCAAAATAGAGAGTTCATACATTTCCATGGAGGCCTCTCTTAGAGTGACCACTACATCAATGATAGTCTTAGGATTCTAGATAGTTTTCAACTATAATATTCACACCCAGGGGAGTATCATTGAGGTCTCATTCCTCTACACATAGAGCATATTTTTAGAGAGATTCTTCTACTACTAGATGGGTCCATAAGAGCCCCATAGTTGCATCCACTTCTCATAGTCATAGGGGGACCCCATAATTGGTTATCACTATAGAGATTTCAGAGTCACAATCTCATCCCTTCTATCATGCTTCATGATCATGCACAATCTCAATCCTTCATATAGGATAACATGATAAGGAATCTCTTATGAGACTCATTAGTTATTATCATTCCTTCTTAGTCTTTTTGGTACGTAATTTCTCAGATTACTTGTACATAGTTTCTTTTTGCTTACTTTCTTGTACGTAGTGTCTTTTTGCTTACTTGTACATAGCTTATTTAAAATTAAAAAAATCAATATAACATGACAAAATTCAAAAAAATTCAAATAAATCAAAATACCAAAAACTTTTCAACTATATGCATTATCCATGCTTTACATTTCTACTACCATGCTAGACTTACATTTTAATATTCTATGTTATTATTTGTTGATTTATCGACATTACCATGTTTCACTTGATATTCTTTGAGTGTGTGTAGTGAAACCTATATCTTTTATTGATTCACTCTACCTATTGAGGGGACATATTACTTTTACATTCAAGACATACATTGACATATATACCCATTAGGGCATCTTTTATATAACTACACCATCTAGGTTATGTCATTCCTACACCACACACTCTAGTCATCATGTTCATGTATATTACTTAATAAGCCTACATAGATTTTTTATCAATAAACACTATTATATAGAACTTGTGTATTTCTTAGCATATACCTAGTATTATACTACATGTTTTACATACTTCCACTTCTTACTTTGATGAGTTAGATGCAATAGTATTTCCATGCCTTCCTTTATTACTTTGAGTATCTAGATGTGATTGTATTTCTCAATTCTTTTTTTTTTTGATTAATTAAGGTGGCAAACCAGGGGCTGAACCCTATACAGTCAAAAAAGATAGGAAAGCTGGCAAACAAAAGATGCCAGCACCGAACCAATGGCACAATCAAGAAACAAAGTCAGAAGCAAAACAAAACACTTGAAAGACTAGAGTCAGAAAGGATGAAACTACATAACTATAGAATTAAAAAGATCCTTAAGATTCTCATTATTTGCTTTTGTGCCTTATGTTACTTATGTTACTATAGAATTAACAAGCTCAATTCTTATTTTGTTACTTATGTGTGCCTTATAACATTTGCCAATGTCCTTTGCTTTTACTCTTGAATGTGTTTGTGGCCGTCATACCAATCTTTATTTTTTGTAATTATATGTTTATGTGGGCATTTTAACATGCCTTGTATTCTTGATTTCCTAGTTTGAGTGACATATGCCCATGTCCCTTGTTTACTTGTCCCCATAGCATCTTTTGTATGCTTCTTGATTCTTGCCTTACATGCTTGTTTGCTTTTTTACTTCTCAATTATTTGTAATGCCATGATCCACATCATCCATTATATTTCCTTCTTAGATTCCATGATGGAAATCATGCTCCATCCCTCTTTGAAAACTAAAAACTAACTAGATTTATAATTTTAGTTTAGTATACTACGCATGCTATTACATTATTACATCTATCTAGACATACCCCTATTGAGATAACAATATCTAATACAAACTATGATATATCTTGAGACATATTTTGGATTAGCATTGTTATATCATGTATTTCATAGCATAACACACGTAAAGGGTTCTTTCTTCTAAGGGAAATCATTATAAGGTCTTCATTCCTATCATCAAAAGAGGGTGAAATAAATAGGGTTTTGTCACAGATATCAGAGCCTTTTACTGGTAAAAAAATTAGTTTTTAAAACACTTAGAACAACAATAAAAGTTCAAAACATGCATAATAAATTAGAAAATAGTGATGAATATATAATACTCATCATAAATAGTAAAGGAAAAGAGTGCAAAATTTGGCAACAATGTCGAACACCAAATGTCCACTTTTTAGTGCTCCTATCCAAATAGCCAAAATCCCAAATTTTTTAGAAATAGATAGAAAGGTAAAGTCAATTATAGTTTTATCAGTTATATTTTAGTTTAGATTACATAGTTTTAATATAGTCTTACTCAGATCATCTAGATATAGGGGGTGTCATATGTGGCATGATGTCTCTCACTTCTAGTTTCAAACTAGGCAATTGGTACAACTTCCAGATTAGAATCCATGTTACATAATCCATGTTCATTGTATTACTAGGTATTCTTAGTAGTAGTGTACCTTATTAAATATATAGGTGGTTGGAATCATTTTGGAGTGGCTTTCATATAAGCCTAGTTCTTAGTTTCAGAGTGGATTTCATACAAGCCTAATCTCCATCTTTCATAATGGCCAAGATTGGCCTAGTTCTCAATACACATTCAACTATCCATGCCAAATTGATAGATTATAGATAGGGTTAATTTTAATGGTGAATCTTCATTAATTCATGAATATTCTAGTTTTATAAATCTAAATTTAGTGATTTTTTAGGGTATTAAAGAGCTTGGTATCACCTAAATTTTGAGATTCAAGTTCATTTTTAGGGTCAAATCACCTATTATTTAAAATAAATTCATTCATATAAGTGTTTTTTATCTATACGTTAAAAGGAAATCTATGCATATTCACCTCATATCAAATATGTAGATCATCATCTGCATATGAGGAAGATCAAATTCATATTTACATCTAATAACAATCATATACATATGTTGATGGCTATTTTCATATGCTAACGATCATCAATTTATGTTGATAGTTATCTACTTATGTCAATGGCCATCTGTATATGTTGACACCCATCTGCATATACTGATGACCATCTACATATGTTGATGGTTGTCCACATGACGTAGATGATCATCTAAGGTATGGAAAGTTATCTACATCATGTGTACATTCATCTGTATTATGTATACATTTTTTAATAAGTGCACTTTAACCTAGCCAATGGCCATCCATAACCTAAAATGATAGTAAAAAATATACTCAAAACATAAATATTATTGTATATTTGGATTCCTCTCAAACAAGTATATAATTTTTAAAAAAATCATCACAACTTGAGTCCATATGAAAAATATATGGCTGTGAGAAGTTTTCTAGGTTAAAGTGCAGTTGATGATGAATGTTTGCATGATGCATATGTCTCTCAGCAACTGCACTTTAACCTAGCCAACCTCCTGAGGCCATAACTTTTGCATTTGGACTTAGATTGTGATGGTTTTTTTCAAATTTCATAATCTATTGAGAGGAATATAAATATGTAATAATATTTATATTTATATTAGTTTTGTATTCATAAAATCTTAATTTGCCTACTCCATCTCTTGATTCACCTATACAATAAATCACCTTCCAAATTAATTTACCACCATTGTGAATGCAATTTACCTAAGAACCTCCAAGAATTTTTTAATATATATCACTAAAATGAACCTTGATTAAAGAGTATTCATGGGCTTCATACACCATCTCATACAACACAAATTTATATAAGTATGAGTTCATAGTTCTCTACATAGTGGGTAATGATGGAGCTAAATGACTAGCTAGGCTTTGTATTTTTTAGCCACCTACTTAGAGGGATTGGACACATAGTCTAATCATAAATTAACACACACATGATACCATAGATTCACACTTAGTGGGCAATGATGGAACTAAAGGGCTAGCCTTTTTATTCTTGAGCCACCCTCAAGGAATTGAGCACTCAACTCCATTTTTTATATTACTCTTGGTATAACACATACCCATCATCAATCAAACATCACTTAACATCACTCAACATCACAATTGGTTTTATATTAGTCCATGTACCCAGTGAGGTGTATTCATTCCTTTCTCTTCCTCTCTCTTTTACCTAGCCTTTGTGTGTTCTTATTTTAGAGATAACATGTTTAGTAAGAATTGATCTACTCCTTCTTTTCTCTTGTAAATTCATGCTTCATGTTGTGATCTCTCTATGCAAACTCAACATCAAAAAAATTCATAGGATTCACCTTTATAGGTAATTTTAGATACATTTTCTACTTTTCCTTTATCCTAGTATTTCAATTTACTACATCATTACAATAAAAGGGGGGAAAATGTAGTCATATAAAATGTCCAAATTGGTAGTTTGAATGTGGCTTGTAACAATACATCCATATTTTATTTTTTCATGCTCTTGTGACCCTTTTAGAAACCTTTTTATTCATTACTAACCATCAATAACCTTATAAACATTGATTCCACCTTAGTCAGACAATATTTCCTATGACAATCTTATTCCCCTAGGTCCCAAGCCTATATGATAGGAGTGCCCCATTTAGACTATAGTGTCAAACACCAAATTTTCCAATTTTTGATGCTCTTATCCAATTTAAATTTGAGCCCCAATGGTCATTTCATCCATTCTTTATCCTTAATTAGGTTATATTATCACAAATACATATGAGCCATGACTAATTGTTCCTTATAAAATACCACTCAAAGCTCATTTATAAAGGAGGTGATAAAACATAAAAAGTAAGTAAGAATATAAATAAATCATTAAGGTAAACTTCCCTATTCTATGCATAAAATCAACCAAAACAATTGTACACCTACTCATATCCTCATACCACTCCCTACCCACCTCAAACACTATCAAATTAATATTTTGCATCTGCATCACACTATTGCACAAAGAACACTAGGTAAAAGAGCTACATATGGCTTGATCCCTCTTTGTAGTACTGGTATGTAGGCAATGTACCCACACAAGGGGTATGGATTGCACACTCAGTGCATCTTACATACTAACCTACCTCTTTCTCAAGTAAATTAGCTATCATTTTATCAATCATAATGGAGGGTTAGGGTTTAAAGATAAAATCAGCTCTATAGTGAGTTCTATTGACAACCAATGCTCTATTTTTCCTAGGTAGGCTCACATAGGAACAACGTAACTACCCAAAAAAAATTAAGTCTCTATGATTAGTTTGGACAATAATGCTAAGAATGGACAATAATGTCAAACACTAAAACATCCACTTTTTGGTTCTCTTATCATTTCACCAAATGAAATCTAGATTTAGGTTTATGACACCTTCCCCATCTTTCACAACCATTTTTAGCCTCTGTATCATCCATCTTATTTTTTTTCCAAGAAATTTATATTTTTTACTATTTATTAATATGTTTATAAAGGTGAAAAAGACAAATAGTAATACAAGTTAGGACTGAAATTATTGTTATATTTTGTACCAATTTATTAATCCAGACCCTTCATTAAAATAAGAATAAAACTTTATTATTCCCAAAAAATTTAAATCACATTCCTTGTCAAATCTTATAAACAAATTCATGCCAATAAGGAGAGGTTTTTTAGAAAAACCAACACTTAATTTTGTTTAGAATTCATTTTGAAATTTTATAGATCCAACATATAGATGTGAAAATGCATTCTCTCAACCTTTTATCCTACCTAGATCTTATTTGAATGATAACTACCATCTCACACCCATTATTCACCCATGGCTTATATTGTATTTTATGGTCCATGTTGTTACTAATCAAAGAGATAAGGTTGTTCAACCCATACCACCATATAATAAAATATAATAGGTACCTCCTAAGCTTAAGCTAGTAATTAAATTGAAGTGATATGATATTAGTGATAATTGAATAATACACATGAAAAAAATTTCAATCCTTAAGATCCTAAAGTAATATAATATATATAAGGATATCTTATATAAGGCATTGTGTGAGACACATGTTTTAAGTGTTTTTTAGCCTATTTATTTTGAGGATATTAAAAACATAAAAAATATCATCACCTTTGATCCAAAAAAATTACCATCCAAAGATATTATTGACCAAAATTTACCTTTGTTCATATAAGTAACAATACAAGGTAAAGGTATCAAAAGAGTGATAATTGATAATGGGTCATGCCTACACATTTTTACCATGCAATTCCTAACTACCATGGTTATCAACACAAGCCTTATTCAAAACATTATTATGCACACAAAAGGGGTTGAAAATTCACATATCCCTCCAATTTGACAAATTAAAATGGATGTGACCTTAAGAAAAAAACTTTTTTTAATACTTACCAAGTCATTTCTCAATCCTTACATTATAATTTACTTTTGGGTATAACTTAGATAAATTTAATGGAAGTTCTTCCATTTACACTTCATCGATCATATATGAGGGGACCTTATTATCCATGTACACCAATGAGGAGCCCTTAATTTTTTGTAGAATGATATATTTGTAAATTGATGTCATTCCTATAGTAATATAACCTCAATAATACATCCCTCTTTATCAGATTCACATGAATTAAATAGGTGATTAAAGTAAAATTACTCCTTTATCTCAAAATGTAAATAAGGCTCAACATTTTTAAGTGCATATAGATTCAAATAAATAACAAGAATCATTATTAAAAGTGTTAGTACAAACAAAAGAGCCCCCAAAATTTAAACTTATTGTCAATGATCTAATAGTATGGTCAAAATCAACATTACTATTAGATCAACATTTAATATTTATGGGGTATATTTCCATCGTATTGATTTTGATCCAAATAAGTGGGGAAAAGCTTGTGGGAATACTTTTCTTAAATTATATGACATATTATAAATTAAATAATATATTTCTCCTTGGATACTAAATATTTAGGATACATTGATATACCAACTATTTGTGTCCCATATGTTGAAGCTTCAACTATGTGGATATCACCACATGAACCACATTTAAAAATAAAGTTTTGAAAAACTTGTCTATTTGAGTGGAATGCTAAGGTAGATACTAAAAACATGTGTATAAAATTTCATCATGTGGGTAAAAAAATTTTCATACAACATGATGGACATGATTATTTTCCTACACCATTGGCTTTAGGTAAATGATTACATAAAAAAATTGAAATATTGGCACTAAATTAATTTAAAAAAATATTATAATCCTTTACAAGTGGCCCTTCACATTTTGAGAATGATTAATTTATTTATTAAACATATGTAAAAAATTCTAAAAATACCAAAAAAATAAAAATAAATCAAAAATACAAATACATTCTCAGCACTTACATGTTCAATTGGCTCATTGGAATTGATGTGTTAGTTTCATGTTCATAGATGACATACTTGTTAATCCTAAATATACATGTGTGTCACACTTATAATTGAGTGTTATAAGGCATAAATAGACACATGATACATTTCCATTTTGGATGTTGGGATTTTGATCTACTCATGTCATATGGACATTGGGATCATCCACTCATTTGATCTATATACACACAATTTATTTGATTTGATTATCACTCTACATTATCATGTTCGAGATTACATATACACTTACACATTACTCTTATCCATGAATATATATTACATAGGGTAATTAATATGCTATAAACTTGACATACTTTTCCTAACACATTTGACACATTGGCTGCTATGACATGTTTATGATATTTTCTTATGTTTTATTGTATGCACTGTATTGTGTTTTTTTGTCCTTATATTGTATTCCTTGTTCAAGAATTTGAATATGCTCCTTTGGTTGTGACCCCCATGATTATGTATGATTTTTTTGACAGTTTCATATGCCATTATTTATTGTATATACATTTGAATACATCATTTTTTCCTTTATAGACATATGATTAAGTCAGGTCCCTTTGATTATGTGGCATTTAAACATGCCCCTTGTTTATGGCCTCTTTGGACCATTGCCTTTCAACCTAATTTTGAGTGATATTGTGTGTGTAATTTTTTTCTTATTGATATTATACTATTACTATCTAGACATTGCCATGATCTTTATCATGAATTTTAGGCATAAATGTGATCACATTGGTTCTATGTGCTTTAATGATACATTTACCTAGACATGTTTGTGTTTATATACAATATGGTTACATTCATAGATTATATAGTTTTCTTATACTTTTGAGATGAGGTAACTACTATTTTTTATAACTTTAATATTATCAAAATTACCTTAAATATCCAAATAACTTTAGAAATAATGTGATCCACTTACTAGTTATACTTCTTTAACCATTTTGACCATGTTAGGGAAATGGTTGATCCTTTCAGGGTTAGTAAATTATCTTCTTGGGAATGCCTCTACATTTGTTTGATTTATAACATACCTTATCTTTATAAAATTTACTTTAAATAATGTTAATAAAAAAGTGAAGACCACAATGAATGAAAACTTGATGATAAAACAACATGACTAGACCTAGATGCCAACTAGACCATCTTAAATTACCATGAAAACTACCAAGGAAGACACATTCCCTATAAACTTAGATCATAAATGACCAAGACAAATAATTCATAATGGATATCAATAAATTTAGTACCAATTGAGTGAAATGTTTTGAATAATCCTCATTCAAGGGAACCTAATTTTGACTAACACGTAGTTCAAGGCCCATGTTGTACTCAGTAATTACTAAGTTAAATAAGTCATAAGTCTTGTTTTGGGATACTTGGCTTAAGAAATGAAGTTTGGTCTCCATTTTCTTCATCTTATCATTAAGGGGGTATACAACTCCCCTCTTGGGTTGTGACTTTCTTTTCACTTCTTATCAACTAGATAATATCATATAGCTTTTGAGTCACTCCTTACACATTATCTATGATGTCCCTTGAAGGCTGTATGGTAATAATTTTTTTTAATTCCTTAAGGACTTAATAAAATATTATAAACATTTCTTTTATTAATTCCCCTAAAAATTCTACAAAGGTGTAGGGTTATTCTATGTAATTACCAATATCACAGGGGAGTAATTTTATTCTCTTCATTAAAGAAAACACATCTCTTTACTCTAATTATACCTTTTGTAATTTATCAATTATGGTTTTATTTTTGACCTTATAGTATTTTTTTCTCTATTGAAATTAAATTTTAATATTGGTTGTTTAATAATGACTAAGTCATACCTGCATTTTTTTGCCCATTATATTTTATGGATCCATTCAAGAATGTTCAAGGCAAGTGGTTATTATGAAGAGTTTTTTAGTTATATATAAGTGGTAGATGGGATTTAACATGTTTATAAGATAGATAATTATACTATACTTCATATTATTTATCTCTAAGTCTTAAACCAATTCAATTGAGACTAAACTACTCTTCAAAATCTGAGTGTCACCCAATTGAGTTCCCTATGGTAACTATTCATCCTTATGATCAATTTTTGTGATGAAATTAATGGATTTATATAATAATGTCTATTTATTATCCTCCCATTAATATTATTTATCCTCCCATTGATCTTTGATGAGCCACACATTTTCACTATCTATCACCTCCATGGGTTATGTCAGTCTAGAATCTTTTATTTTATGCAATCCTTTCTCTAACCTTTCTTGTGAGGTATCCTTTATTGGATCACCTTGAGGATAAATTTAAGGAGTTAATTTATTCCTATTGTATACAAGTGATGTTTTTTAGTATTATAAGTTTATGATGGAAGGTTTGAAACAACAACATGTGAATCTATTGTGGTAATACATGGTGATGAAGTGAGAGCATTAATGACTACTTGGGTGAACCTATTGAAGTAGACACTTATCCAAGGGAATAAGATATTGATGTAGGTGTTTTTGAAATTGTTTGGATTGTGGGTATGAGTGGAACCAAACAAAAAATAGGAGGGAGTGAATATGGGAGACTCATTTGTTGCATTATTGTGAGTGGAGGAAATGGAAATATAGAGAATAGCCAAACAAATTAAGTTACATTTTCAAGACCCCATGTAGTGGTAGCCAACTGAGGAAAGGTGTAAAATAGGGTGTTTTATATAATGGTAACTATTATTACATATATTTTCACCCTTTTATAGTGTGTTTCAATTCCTCTCAATCTAAGCTATACATGAGAGAAATCTTATGTTATGGGTGACTTTAAAAGTGGATTGAACCTCTAGATAAGGGCTAGCTCCATTGATGTATCACTTATGATCAATCACTAATATAATATCTTTCAAGGAAAAATGGAGAAAGAAAAAACTAACTAAAAGGGGGGTTATACACCAAATCTTATGACCACTACCACTGATTTAAATGTGTAGTAAGACCTATAAGACTGAAATAACAAATACTTATCCTAAAATAACCTATCACATCAATAATTTGAAAAGAGGTGAGGCTATAAGAGAGGATAAGGGAATATTTTGTCCACTTATAATCGACATAAAACCCATGATGACACTCTTCACAACCTAAAATAGAGAAATAAATTGTAAGAAAGAAAGAAGAATAGGACAAAAAAGCAAGATGAGCTAAGTATACACTTTATTAGATCAACTATTCAAAGCTTCACACTACATATAGCCATATGAGGTAAATATATTAATATTATTGATAAATAACCATGAAAAAGAGTATTTTTATTCCATAATATTCATGTAAGGATCCCTTACAATGTTAAAATTAGGCATACATATAAGAGAAAGAATAAGAGATAAGGGAGAGGTGTCAATAGCTAATGATGGCTGTCAAGTCCTCATGAAACAAGTCACATATAATAAAACCTACCAAATGATAGATATTAAGTCTCCTCTCCACAAGTGTGAACTTAGTTTGATGATGACTTGATAAAGGTGGCATAGGAGTTTTATCTTGATTCATGACTCACCTTTGAGATCTTGAAACTACCCATTTGCAGTGATTAAGAGGTGAAAAATAATTTTATTGGGTTTAACTAGTTTTATTTGTCTTGGATATTTATTTATCACCTACAATTAATCACATTTCCACATTTTTTATTCAATTTCTTTCATAACTCTTGCATTTGCTCTCTTTTAGACCTATTCCTTGCAACCCTATTTTAACACAAAGCTCCTTGGTTTGAAATATTCATAGAAATTATATTAAAAATGAAATAATATTTGGGTACCATTTATCCAATTCCATCTTCACCCAATATTTCATGATTCAACTCCCAAGGCATATACACTTACTCAACACCCATGTTTCACAATTAGCCTAATTAAGCCTAAAGCAAGCCTAGAGTTATAAGTATCATACAATAACGTAACTTACTTCTCTAAAACCAAAAAAAATATTTTAGGTCACATTAAATAATTTAATATGGAAAAGTTTCATGTAATTCTAAGGATTAGAACTCTAGTTATGCAAAATGTAAATTTGTAGCTCTAGGTTGGTTTTAGCATAGGCTTGAGTAAGCCAAGAGCAAATATAAATGTATATGGAAATTATTAGCCAAAATAAAACTAAAAAAATACCTAATTTATGTTTCAAATAGCTTACCTTAACACCTCCAATAGTTATTTTCCATTGAACACTATTTGTACCTCTTTAGCATGCCAAGTTTTCCAAAATTTTGTATGTATCTATGACTGTCAAGTAGGCTATAGGTTTCCTTGCGGTTTTTGATCAAATTCAAACCATTATCATCATATTACATGGTTTATTAATAATATTAAACATCCATATTTACCTTTTTTATTTCATTATTATACTAAAGTACATTTTTTATCACATTTGTGTAAAATTACACTTGGTTGTGGGTGTTCTTGGACTATTTACAACTTATCATAGCATGCTAGAACCTTTTGTAGGATTGTTAAAGATGATTAAGGTTTATTTAGGTATTATATGACTTTAAACATGATTTTAAATTCACCTTATGTTATTATTCTTACCATTCAATCCTTTAGACCTCCTTGGAGTTGTTTGTTAAGCATGAGGACTGACTAGATGACTGTCACAACACCAAACACTTCATTTTATTAAAAAGAACCTATAAATGATATTGATGGGATTAATAAATGTGTCATGGAGAGTGTTTTAAAAATTTAATTTTTTAAATAAACCTCTATGGTGGTTAAAATCATCATAACATATATGTTTTCTTCACACTCTTAGAGGTAGGCCTGTAGCATGGTCTTGAAATCCTTGTTTACAACTTATCCAAAGAAAAAAATAATATGACTCTCCACTTTGGTCTAGTGATATAAAATGAGAGGTTTGAGAGATAATTTTTATTCTTAGGAATATTTATATTAGGTATTTGAATAATTTTCATTTATGTCCCTTCATTCACTTTCCATTTCTTTAATCCCAAATTGAAGTCCAAATTTCCTGAGCCTAGTCATCACTAAGTTACCTTTGCACCATTAAATTTACCATAATTTTATTAATAGGTTTAATTAAATATTTATAAAAATATATTTTAATCATTTATAGGATATATTTCTCATGTAAATCATAAGAAAATAATACATCATTGGTTTATTGAGACTGTGACTCTATATGCACATAAAACTTCTCTCTAAGCTCAATAAGCATGTTAACCTTTCTCATATGTTTGTTGAAAATCCTAATGTTATTTATTTAATTAATTAAGCATATTAACATTATAAAACATTAATATTGTCTCTCACACATATTATGAATCTTTTCAAACTCATTTTAGATCACAAACCTTAGTGCCTCATGTCTAGCCTATAGCCATACCTATAAGTGAATATTCTAATCCCAAAACTCATTCTATGCCTACCCCTAAATAATATTGATAATATTGGGAGATATTTTTTTCATGGATATATAAATATCTCATGTAATTTATATTAATGCTCCAAATTCACTTGAGGTGGATGATCTTCTTCATTTGACTTTTTCATGTTTCCAAGACTATGCCTTTCACATGTTGACTTCTAGATGTTGAATTAGCATAAGGAGGTCACTTGGAGGTTCATATGAGATAAATAATAATTATATAATGAGTGTGAGTTTTCTAGAGATTAATTTAAGGTCATTTGAGGTAATAAATTCAAAACTACAAGAACCTTGCCTACCATCTCTAAGAATCAACAAACACATCCTATTTCTTGTCATTTAAATGTTCACACATGCCAAATTAATGATGATAATGATGTTATAAGATAAATTTTATCCTTAATTAATCAAAATAATAATTTATTCTAAAAACCAAGCTCCAAAATTCCATGAAATTACCTGAAACCATACTAGTGGGGTTTTAGGAGGGTTTTGGAGCACTTTTCTTATTAATTATAGTTCATAAAGTTAAGCCCATAAAAACATAAAACAATGCATTAAATTTCAAGGTAATAGGGTTAATTATATTATACTAATATAATTTGATCCAACTCATTTTTTCCTTCATAAACCAATGTCAATAAATGAGCTCTCTAGAGCTTGCAAAGGGCCCAAGGAAGAAATTGAGAAGCATTTTGAATGTTTTGTACATAGTACACATTTTTTTGAATGGATATTAATTATAATGGATGAGACGATTATATTAAGGATATTAGTCACCTATTTACATAATATTCTTTGATGTAAATACTTAGTTTCACCACAAAAACTACCAAAACTTATCCAAACACCTTCTTGTCTATGATCCTCTCCTAGAAATTCTTCATACCTTTATATAAGTGAAACAAATATACAAAAAAAATCTTTTATAACTTAATCCTACCATGATGAATGCATCATGTTATATTTGAGAGTTCAAATAGTGAATAAAGGAGTATAATATGTTTTAACTTTGATCTACATTATAAATGCACATTTTCCACCTTTTAAAGATTATACAGACCAATTATAATACATCATCTCTCATGAATGTCACATGTCCTTAAGTGACTTATCTTTACATGGTTCATCTTCATAATCTTGTTTATCTTTAGTGAAGACACTATTATATTGTAATACATGATCCTTAACCATCTTAACAAATTACATTAATATTTATAAATTTACCTTAAACTTTTCAAAACATGGGATTACAATGATTTTTTTCTCATGGATCTACCTCTTCATTCATCTACTCACTATGATCATCATACCATCTTGATGAGTTATCATGTCACCCATGTCATAATCTAGACCAACCACAACATATAATTTCAAAAAGAACCTTAACATTGTCAAAATTACCTTAAACAATGCCAAGTTTTTTATAGGACCAGGACTATAGAGATAACTATGAAATTAAGGATCATGAATCTTAGACATGGACTAGATATATAACACCTTGAAATAACCAAAGGACTCAGGAATAAGACATCACCTAATGATAAAGCACAACATCAAAACTAGGGTTTCTAAAGGCTATAAATAGGGTTATATTACTTAAAAACAAATATTTTAAGGATTATCCCCTATGGTGTAATGATCTTGATATTCAATATATTCATAAATACCCTTAAGGTATGGAAACACCATATAATACTCCTTTAGGAAGGAATAACTCCACAATGTCTCTTCGAGGGGACAACCTCCAATATCCTCTTACAGTAGAAGACTCAATGCTTACTTGATATCCTTACCATGATAATCATCTCCTATATATATACATCTATCTAACCCATGGATGGGTAACCTCCTAATCCAATGTAGGCCAACCATTACCTAATGTACTACTTCCATAAGTTACTCTATTATCCTAATATAGTGTACCCATATAACTAAGGGGATGTGTGCCACATGTTGGCATCTCCATCAACCCATATACATAAATATATCATATCCCTAGGTACATAGCATTCCTTCCCTCCTTGACATGTTTCATCCTTGAAACATAGGAAGAAACTAAATAATGAGTGTGCTTTAAATCATTGCACACTTATCTCCAATCTCGATCATCTAGCCATCCATATGTGATCTTGGTAGGTGATAGCTCTCCAAGCTTGTTTCCAAATGTTATTGTGCTCCTTTGATTTCGTTCATGATCATAATTATATTGCTTTAGTGTCCAAGCATAATTATTCCTCTCTTTATTCCATGTACCATATTTCACTGCACTACTCTGATTCCAACCATGACCATAATAGGTATTCTTCCATGCATAGTCATAGTGATTTCCACATTCATTCCATGTGTCATAGTATTTTTTCTTTGGATTCCATGCATATCCATAATGATTGGAAATTTTATTTCCTGTATAGACAAAATGATTGTTATTATGACACTTCCTCACCTAGTTCCATGATTGTTTCCTCTCATGATGATGTGGGTGTCTATATACCTCAACCTTTTCCAATACTTTGACCTTATCCACCTTTGCTTCTACCTCTTCCACCTTTTCCTTCTTTGTCTATTAAGTAGATGAAGTGCTCATTTGTAGTGTGTCTTTATCTATATCATCTGAATCTTCATCACCTATTTTAATCTCATCCTCATGATTTACTTGGATTGTTATTGGTGCCTTTTTCACTATGATATCTTGTAAAGTGATCTTATTTTTATTATACCAAAACTTCATGAAATTTTTATGAACATTAATATTCATTGTTCCCAAAGTCTCTAACCATGTATATCCAAGAACTATATCCATATCATCCATATCCAAAGCAAAAAAATCTGAATGCAAAACATATTTTTCCATAATGAGCTTCAGATCTTCAAACATTGAAATATTCTTGCCATCTACTTGAACCTCCTTGATATTATTTGCTTGAACATGTAGATGCTTAGCCACATTCATGTTAATGAAGTTATACTTGATGGTAGGGTTTATGGACACAACTACCTTCTTCTTTTGAATGTATCCATGAAATTGAAAAATTGACTCAGATTTCTTTGGAGCCAAATTATTTGAACCCTTCTTCTTCTTCTTCTTCTTCTTCTTCTTATTTTCTTCTTCTTCATCATCTACTTCTTCTTTTATTGCTTCTTCTTCTTCTTGTTCTTCTGATGATTCTTCTATTTCTTCTTCTTCTTTTTTTGCTTCTTCTTCTTCTTCTACTAATTCTTCTTTTTCTACTTCTTGTTTTATAGCCCATCGATCTAAAAAATTTGTTCCATTTCTTTCCATGAAGAAAACCTTTCTGTATAGCTCAACTGATCAAACCAATCTAGTGCAGGCCTAGACAAAAAAGGAGTTAATCATCTTTGCCCAAAAGTTTTTCTAAAATTATTCTCCAAAAGGAGCCACCATTCTTTAGCATCAATATCATCTTCCCCTAAATTTTTTTTCAACTCCATGATCCACAAATAAATTAGGGTTCATGAAACCCTAAAATGTCAAAATTGATCCATTGAATTGCCATAAATCACTTCAAACAACTAAAAAAATTATGACATTTTTACTGTACTTCTCTTAAATTTGCTTACATCTCCAGTAAAAATTCTTTATATTTCAGAAGATATAGTGAAATTATTATAAACCCTAAAATATCAATAACTCCCTCAAAACGAATCAAAAAATTCTGAAATTTTTACTACGCTTCTATTATATTTTTTTACATCTTTAGTAAAAATTTCAAATCAAAATTATTATATTTTAGAAGATATAGTGAAATTAGTGTTTCATTCCACACAAATTGCCCAAATTGAAGCTCTAATACCACTTGTAATGATCTTGATATTCAATATATTCATAAATACCCTTAAGGTAGGGAAACACCATATAGTACTCCTTTAGGAAGGAATAACTCTACAATGTCTCTTCGAGGGGACAACCTCCAATATCCTCTTACAATAGAAGACTCAATGCTTACTTGATATCCTTACCATGATAATCATCTCCTATATATATACATCTACCTAACCCATGGATGGGTAACCTCCTAATCCAATGTAGGCCAACCATTACCCAATGTATTACTTCCATAAGTTACTCTATTATCCTAATATAGTGTACCCATATAACTAATGGGATGTGTGCCACATGTTGGCATCTCCATCAACCCATATACATCAATATATCATATCCCTAGGTACATAGCATATGGTATCTAATTTTGGCTAGCATCTTTGAAAACCTCATAGTATTTCATGATTTATATGTATATAAGACCAATTTCCTCATCCATCCATTGGGATATTGAGTCACCTATCACTCAAATTTAGACCTGATTAGACCTTAAACCTAATTGTAAATGCCTTGAATAAATAGAGATAATTGACATACCTTTAAAACACATAACAAGACAATAAAAATACACTAAATCAACACACACACACACACACACACACACACACACACCTATGGTATAAATCACTTAGGGAAATCATAGAATAATAATAGTATTAGGTATAACTTTCCTTAAGGCATCTTTTTCCTAGATCAAAAGGATTTTTTTTTAAAACACCTCCTCCATCAAATAGACAATGATGTAGAGCAATATATCTTTTGAACATGATGTATGATGGGTTAGAAATCTTGTTTTTCACCTCCTTTTTCATAATCTCAAGTTAATAAATAACATTAAACATGCATCGTATGCAAACATACTCATCTTATCACTCAAGACTCACCTCATGTTTCTCCTTAATGTTTGAACTAAAATAAAAAATGATCACATTTTGGCTCAAATGGGTGCCATCAATTTAAACTTCTAGTGGCTCGATGAAATAGTGTGATTAGTCTTGAATAACCTCTTAAAAATTATGAAATTGATCCTTATGGAAGATATTAACTTCAAAAGCATCTTTAATCTACCCAATAGAATATATATACCTTTTAAGATCCTCAAATTCATTAAAAATGTCTAGATATTGCTTCACATGTCATCTTGAACCTCTTCATGTTGACTTGAGAAGGCATCCTACATATGATTATCACCATTAAGGTACATCTCTATCACTTTAATAACTTGTGTCACATGACCATGGGATTCATGATGGTTATTTTGAAGGTTATCAATCATTGCTATAACTTGGCATTCCTCTTCAAAGATAGTGGGATTTCTAGGTTCTTAACTCCCATAACGGCCTCATGTGAAAACTACCATGTCTAATTTAGATCCTCTATTAGATTATTTGAGAGAAAAACAAAATTAGTTACATACTTATCATGATTAACTTGGACTAAAACCACCTTAACATGTTTGAAATTATCTTCATGAGCTATTGGTTTACTAGGAATCTCCATCTCTTTGACTAAATCATTGGGTTACTACCACATCTTTTCAACATCTTCTTGATTATCATATTTAGGGGAACCAACTTGAAACACATCTTTATCCTTCTCTTTAGGATCTATATGACTATTAATAAATTCAAACTCCTCTATGTGATCATGGTGTAGATGCAATTCTACTCTCTCAAGTTTTGGTTTTTGCTCCTTGGAATCCATGTCAAGTTCATGTTCACTTTGGAGATCTTATAAATCAAGATCAACTAAAAACCCTTCATTGAAAATTTATAGGTAAATTCTTCCATGTGATTCTTACATTTCTAATTCAATTAATTCTTCCTTGAAATGAGAAATAAGGTCATCATTTTCAAAAAAACAAAGGGGCCCAAGATAATATTCTACTTCTTTTAGGCCACATTAGTCATCTTAAAAGCTATCTAATTACACCTATATTGTAGATAGTTATTCCAATTCATCAAAAGGATCAAATAAATATTTATCTTGGCCATCCATGATCTTCTAGAGATAACTAATTTGCTTTTAAATAGATGAAACTATCTCATTTAATCTTTTTTAACATTTAAAAGTGTTCTCTCCTTCAAATTATACTACCACATCATCAATATAACTTTTAACTTCATCTTTGAAGAATTATTTGACTCTTTCTTCACCAATGGGAGTGTTAATGATTAGATACTCATCATATTCACTTGAATTATATTCATAATGTGAAACTAAAACTTGACCTTTATTTTCCTCCGATAGATTAGATCACTCCTCAAAAAGGTAAATGGTGGGAGGGTAATGAATATGTTCACGATCTATCTTGGGAATTGATGGATAAATATTGAAACACAAGGTCTTGGGAGTGGTGGAATCTTCTAGGAATTATTAGAGAGATAAAATTTAGTTGTGTTATGGGTGTCTTATTCTTCTAAACAAGCACTTAATTCTTATTTTAAATGCCTTCTTAGATTGAATTACATGATGGAAAGGTTTGAGGATCTTGGAGAGGGATGGTTAGGGATTTCATAGTCAAAGGCTCTACCTTAGCTTCAATTCTTGTATCCACATATTATTCATCTTGCTTCTCCCATGACTCAACTACCTCCTTCCAACTTGGAATTTTAAACCTATGAGTATCTTATTAATGGTGGGTATCAACTTGAGGGGTCGGTGAAGGGCTTGGAAAGTATTTATATTCCATTGATATTACTATTATGATTCACTAAAATATATTATCATTTGAAAACTCAATCACTCTAGTTAGATGTGGTTCAAATTTAATCTTTATCTTTTCAAAAATAGTTTTTTATTAGGAGAATGATTTTTCCAAGGTTGATTGGGATCATGATCAGGGGATATATAGGGCTGATGGAAAGATTGATAAATTTAATATGAAGGTCAAAAGGATTGATAAGATTATTGATGAAGAGATGAGAGATAGTACTCTTGATAGCAAGTATGGTCATATTTATATCTAGATTCATATTAAGGGTAATTAGGGTCACTATAGGATTGATATGACTCAACATAAGGCTAGTATGGCTGAAAATACTATTGATATGGCTCATTACACTTTTGATAAGGATCAAAATAATATTGATAAATATCAAATAGGCTTAATATGGCTCACCAACTTGAGTAAAATTTAAATCCACTCCAAAATCAACCATGAAACTTCATGATAAAGGTAAAATAGAAATATTACTTTCTTGAAAGAATACTTGGGCTGATAAAACTTATTGAATGAACTCTGATTCACCATTTATGATTTTGTTCATGCCTCCAAAGGTTGGTGTATTAAAAAAAAATATTGATAACTCTTAAATAGATGAAATTTATTGTCCCATCAAGTGTTTTAGAACTATTATAACATATATTTTTGACCTTTGAGTGGGTGTTTCAAGTCCTCTTAGTATAATCTACACATGATAACAATCCTAGGTTGTGGGTGACCTAAAAAATAGATTCAACCTCTAGATAAGGGCTAGCTTCCTTGATGTATCAGTTAAGATCAATCACTCATATAATATATTCATAAGAAAAGGGGATAGATAAATTATGAAATAAAATTGGGATGATATACTAAATATTATGACCACTACCACTAATTTGCATGTGCACTATGATATATAGGACTGTAATAATATACACTTATCCTAAAAGAACCTATCACATCAATGGTTTATAAAGAGATGAGTCAATATGAGAGTAAAAGGTAATATTTTTTCCACTTATAATCCACATGAACCACTTGATTACACTCTTCATAACTTGTAATAGAGAAAAAAATTACAAGAAGGCAAGAAGAATAAGACAACAAATCAAGGTGAGCTAAGTCTACACTTGCTTAGATTAACCATTCAAAGCTTCACATTACATATATCCATAGAATGAGGTAAGAATATTAATATTATTGATTAATAATCATAAAAAATATCATGGATATGCCATAATCCTAATGGAAGGATCCATTATAATGCTAAAATCAGGGATACATATAGAAGAAAAAAGAAGAGAGAGAGGAAAGGTGTCAAGAGCCAATCATAGATGCCAAGAAGTAATGAAAAAAGTTATAAAAGATGAAACCTACCAAATTATATTTATTAATTCTCGTCTCCATAGGTTGACACTTATTTTTATGATGACTTGATCAAGGTGGGATAGGAGTTTTGTCTTGCTTGATGACTCACATTTGAGCTCTTAAAACTACCCATTATGAGTGATTAGGGGGTAACAAGTCATATTATTGGGTAAAATCCTTGTATTTATATTTTAAAATTGTTTAATACATATAACCAAAAAAAATTCCACATATGTTCTATAATTTTTTCATAATTCTCATATTTGCTCTCTTTAAGGCTTATTCCTTTTAATCATATTTTGACACAAAGCCCATTGATTTGAAATATTAATATCACTTATAATAAAATTTAAATAACATTTAAGTACCCTTTATCCCATAATATATCCACACAAAATATCATGATTCAAATCCCAAGGTAGACCCATTTACTAAACACCCATTTTTCATAATTATGCCTAATTAGGCCTAAAACAAGCCTACAATACTAGAGATCATACAATACCATAATTTAATATTATAAAACCACCAAAATATTATAGGTAACATAAATTAAGGTCACATAAAAAAGTTTCAAATAATTCTAAGGTTTATAACTCTAGTTATGCAAAATGTAAGTTTATAGCTCCAGGTTGATTTTAGAATAGGGTTGAGTAGGCCAAGAGAAAATAAAAATGGATATGGAAAGTTTTATGAAGCTTCAAAAAAAACCCATAAATATTTTTTTTCTTCCCCTACTTCCAAAAACTCCTAAAATATTCCCTTTAAAACTCTCTATACCTCTTCAACATGCCACGTTTTCTAAAATTTTGTATGCATATATGGTTGTCAAGTAGGCTATAGATTTCCTTGTGGTTTTTAATCAACTTCAAAAAAAATCAGAATACTCTAAGATATATCAAGAATGTTTCACACCCCTATTTACTCTCTTTATTTCATTATTATACCAAAACACATATCTTGATAACATTTGTGTAAAACTATATGTAGTTGTGGGTGTTTTTAGACTGTGTACAACTTATCATAGCATGTTAGAATTCTTTGTAGGCTTATTGATGGTTTTGAAGGTTTATTTATGTATTATAAGACCTTTAAACATGATTTAAAATTCACATAAAGTGATTAGGATTTCCATTCAATCCTTTGAACCTCCTTGGAGTTGCTTGTTAAATATGAGGACTCATTAGATGACTGTCATAATAACAAACACCTCATTTTATTCAAATAAACTTTTCAATGATATTGATGAGATTAATAAAGGTGTGGTGGAGAGTTTTTTTATATAAAATTAAAGTATTTAATAAACCTCCATGTTGGTCAAAATCATCACAACCTACATGTTTTCTTCATGCTCTTAGATTCATACTTGTAGCATGGTCTTAAAATTATTATTTACAACCTATCCAAAGAAAAGTATAGTATGACTCACCACTTTGGTCTGCTGATTTAAAATAATAGGTTGGAGAGACATTTTTTCTTATTAATAAGAGTGATTTTATGTCTTTGAAGAGGTTTCATTGATGTCTCTTCATTCACTTTCCTTTTCTTTAATCCCAAATTGTAGTCCAAATGTCTTGAGCCTAGTCATCACTAAGTTGCCTATGTACTATTGAGTTTACCATAATTATCTTAGGAGGGTTATTTAAATCTTGATAAAAACCTATTGGAATATTTTATAGGATATATGTATAATATACATCATGAGAAAATAATATCTCATTTATTTTTAGAGACTCCAAATCCATGCGCACATAAATCTTCTCTCTAGCCTCTATAAGCATGTTAGCCTTTATCAGATGTTTTTTTACCATTATAATTTTATTTATTTCCTTAATCAAACATATTATAATTCTCAACCATTAATATAGTCTCTCACACATCTTATGAATCTTTTAAAACTCATTTCACATCACAAACCTTGGTGCCTCATGCCTAGCCTGTAGGTGAATATTATGAGCCCAAAACTTATTCTACCTCTCACCTTGAATTATATTGAAAAGTTTTGGAGATATTATTTTTATGGACATATTAATATTTAAACTACATGAAAATAATATTCCAACTTCACTTGAGGTGGATGATCTTATTCATTTGAATGTTTCACATTTTCAAGATTGTGCCTCACAAATGTTGAGTTCTGCATGTTGAATTAGCACAAGGAGGTAGGTTGGAGCTTAATATGAGATTTATAAGATTTTTTATAATTTGTGTGAGGTTTTTTTAAATTTATTTAAGGTTATTTGAGGCAATAAACATTCAAAACTATCAAAAGCCTACTTTCCATATTCAAGAATCAACAAACATAACCCTTTTCTTTCCATTTCAGTGTTAAAACATGTCAAATGAATGATGATAATGATGTTATAAGATAAATTGGATATTTATGGACATAAAAAATATTTAATTTTTATTAGTGATCTTCAAAATTCTATGAAACTACCTAGAACTAAGCTAGTGGGGTTTTAGGAGGATTTTGGAGCACATTTCTTGTTAAAGATGGTTCATAAATTTAAGATCCTAATACCCTAAACCAATGCATGAAATTTCAAGGGAATATGGGAACCTATCTTTCCATAAGATAATTTTATCTGACTCATTTTTTCCTTCATCAACCAATGTCATGAAATGAGTTCTCTTGATATTGCAAAGGACCCGAGGAATAACTTGAGAAGTATTTTCAATGGTTTGAAATTGTTACACATTATTCAGCTAGATATGAACTATATGGGGTTACATTATTCTATTAATTAGCTTCACCACTTGGTTAAATAATCCTCATGGCTATAAATTATCATTTTCATCATAAATACTACATAAATTCATCTAAATGCCTTCTTGACATGATCCTCTATAGTAAATTATTACACAGGACAAAAATAAAGTATTCCTACCTTTCCAAAAGAGAAATAAATTTACAAAAAAAACTATTTTTCACCTTAATCTTTCCATGATATGTGCATCATGTTATATTTTGGGGTTTCAAATAGTGAATAAAGGAGTAAGAGATGTTTTAACTTTGATCTACATTAGAAATGCACATTTTCCACCTTTTAAAGCTTGTACAAACCCAAAAGAATATGAAATCATCTCTAATGAATTCCAAATGGACCTAAGTGACTTATCTTTACATGGTTCATCTCCTTATTCTTTAAGCTCTTTAGTGAAAACACTTTAATATTATAACACATGAACCTTAACCATCTTAGAAAATTACCTTAATATTTCCAAATTTACCTTAACCTTTGTAAAACATTAGATTGTAATTCTTATTTTCTCATGGATTTTCCTCTTCATGTACTTGTTCACCATGATCGTCATGCCATCTTAATGAGTTATCATATCACCCATGTCACAATCTAGACCAAACACAACATAGAATTGTAAAAATAACCTTAACAATGCCAAAATTACCTTAAATAATACTAACTATTTCATAGGAGGATTTATATTATAGAGATAACTATGAGACTAAGGATCGTGATTCTTGGACATGGACAAATTATTTAACATTTTGACATAACCTAAGGACTCATGAATAATACATCACCTTATAACAAATCATGACATCAAAACTAATGCTACTAGAGGTTATCAATAGTGTTACAAAACTTGAAAACAAATTTTTGAATGATACACCCTCATGGTAGCCTATTTTGGCTAATAGTGACAACTGGGATGAGATGTTGAAGAGGCCACTTTTTGATATATTTTCCACTTCTAAAAGGTTCTTGTCTTGATGGACTATCTTGTTATTTTCCTTGTGCTTCAACCTATAAGAAGGATCTTTAATTAGGTTTTGAAACTCAATGCTCAACCTCAATTCTAAAAACCTCTTCCTTGATTGCTTTTGGATGATATTTCATGTGCTTAGCTATCATCATGGACATATTTACCCTATCAATTCTTATGTGGACCTATGTATCATTCAAATCATTCATTAATAATTTATCAAATGGATATGATATGTTTCTATAATCAATCTTCACCTTCCCCCTAACTATGTTTATGTGTTACCTAACCCTTTATTATGGACCCCATTGCCTATAAGGTGCCCACTTGAAATCAAATGTGTTTTGATTTTTCTCACTAGATGAAAATGATATCATCTAGTTTACAAGATCCTACCAATGTTGGTGAGAATTTGGTGGATAGCTCCTTGTTTGACACTTCTTAATTTAACATCTATATAATTAACTTGCTAATCTACAATTTCTTGCACTACCATCTTGTGTGTGACCAACTAAGATAGATACATAGGAGGATATCTAGTTCCCTCTCTTATAATGACTATATATTATGGATAGAACCAATAGTCACCAATATTTTCAATGTATTTTTAAATTTTCTTAGATAATCTGGGCATGTCTTTGACATAAATGTCTTGGTATGCCATTGGATAGAAGGTCTCAGACAGTCTGGTCATATTCTTCCTAAATTTATATATATGAATAATATTGAATTCATCATAAATGTGGTTCTTAGGATACTCAGTTTATGGCTCCCATGGTTCCTCAAAAGTTGAGTGATTAGTCCCCATTATGGAATTTATTAGATAATACATCATATAGAAGTTGTCATCTAGTCTATTTGCCAAATTAAGAACTTGGTTGATCAAATTGTCACTAAGGATCTTGCCAATAGCTATGACTATAGTGTAAGTGAGGATGGTGTCCAATAGGGTCATCCAAGCCTCATTGATGTAGGTTATACTAGGGAAACCATAAAATTAGTATATCAAAGCCATAAAAATCATAATTCTAGACCTAAATATGGCAATGGGGATAGTATAATTAGGGCCCTTGACTATGAATGTACTAGGGTCATCAGCCCATTCCCACAACTTAAAAGTTGCATTTTTTCATACATTAAATAATTAACTAGGGATTAATTATAGGCCATTTCAAGGAGTGGGATAATATAGTATTTTTCAAAGGTAGGACCACTAGTATACATTATTAAGGTGTTGTATTGGAAAAAATATAGTATTTTACAAAAAAATTGGAAATTTTTAAATAATTGAAATAATAAGTCAATGCATGGCATTACCTTAGGTTTTTCTACAACATTTTGTAGGCCTATTGGTTTTATTTCCACCAAGTCTTCCATACATCTTTGTTTGAAATTTGAGAATTGATCCTCATGACCATAGGGTTCTACTAATTCAAATTCCTCCCATGTAGTAGAATAATGTTTGAATTTGTGGTTGAGGGTGACCTAATCAAACCTTTTAGCTGTGTACTACTTAGATCCTATAATGGAATAGGTAGGTGAAAAAAATGTGAAGTAGAAGCCATTATTCTAAACTTAAGATATCATATTCTGTAAAATATGGAATTTATTAGTCATAATAGAGCTCAAATTTATGCTATTAACTATTCACTAGATGGCAATGTATTTATAATTGACTTTATTGATCATATATATTGCCTTTGGATTCTTTACCTCAATTGAATTTAATGCACTTAGTCAACCAATTCATGTGCACTAATGGCACCAATGGCCCTAGATTTCTTTGATTTATTTTATTTTATTTTTATTTATTTTTATTAGTGAATGGTAATCACCTTTTGTAGTCCTAAACACTAGATGGATTTTATTTATTTTGATTTGAATGCTTTATCACATATATTTGACACTTGGTAATATTTTGATTCTTTAAAAGGTGTTACACTACTATTACTTGGTTTCATGATATGCTCCCACTTAATTATTTACTACCTTGGTATTTTTGGTATCAAGTAACATAGAGGGATGTTATGGTTTCACTATACTATGAGTGTCATACCCCCTTCCCTTATTATGTAGGATTTGGGTGAACATGATGATGATACATGGAGACATCCAAATGCTCTTCTCACCCAAGAGACTTAGAAACTACTTAGAATGCTTGGCAAATAGTGGGTTTATAAGATCATGACACATAGATTAATATCATCTATCTATTGTTACTATAACTTTTTTACACTAAAAATTAATCTACTAGTCATCAGTGAGTGAGGTTATGACACATGGCATTATCTTGACCTTCCATTCACATGAGAGTATTTTTTAGAAAATTTTAAGTGTTATAAAAGTTAAGGGCTAGTTTTATATCACTAAGTATCATAATACATCTTATAAAACTAAAGTATAATGCATAATTCACCTACTTTTGGGGTTCTAAGAGATTAGTGAATTCCATGTGGATTTCTTTTGTGACCCGGTAGGTGTTTGAGTAAAAAGTAATAGAAAATCTAAGTAAATAAAAATATGCACAAGATAAAATAAAAAGAAACAACACATTGAAAAATGTGTAAGTTAATTATTTTTAAATAGGAAAAATGTGACATGCTTTTATATTAAACAAACAAACTTCATAAATTTTTAGAATTAAAAAAAAACATTTGACAGACATGCAAAAAATTAACTAAATGCTTGAGATGTAACTCAAGACAAGTCTAGTCAAATATTTGGTTTGTAATAATAAAAGTTTTATCATGTTAGTTTAATATTCAAGAAATAAAATTAGGCTACCCCATCGATGCCCAAAAATAAAGGCTACTTGACAAAGTGGGTATGTCTTTTTAGAATAAATAAATGGGGGATGTTAGGATATAAGTATGAAGAACTAATAGGTATAAATAAACATTGAGATAATAATGTTTGGTTATGTTAATGAATAAATTTGTTTTGGAATTAAAAACTAAATAATTATTACACCACATGTAATGATAATTACTATACTAAATGAATCAATTACATTCTTAGTTCTTAATTAAGTTATTGGTGGTCTAATTAATAGCTAGACAAAATATAATGATGGCTATGTTGATGTCAACATACCCCCATTCCTAAAAATTAGGGACACTTATGTTAAATTGTGAAAAAAATTTAACTTAAAATTCAAAATTCACTTGATTAGAGTGTTATTAGCATGTTTTCACATCATCTTTGTTTTATTATCATCCACACCAAGGTTTAGTTGGTTTATTTGTTCATGGCTCTAGTTTGATCTTATCTAAAATTGCTAACATTAGATATTTGTGTTTCATGTTGTAGGTTTAAAGGAGTTCATTTGGAAAGGGTAATACTCAAGGTTTTGTGTTTAATTTTAAATTTCCCCTTTTATTAGCCTTTGGCCTATAAATGATTAATTGAATTCATATTTGAATTGATAAAACCCTTAGTCTAGATTTAGTCTAAGTACTCCTTTTTTAATTCAAATTTGGCAAGATCTTTTATTTAAATTTTCATGAGGAACACTTTAATTTGAATTAGTTTATATTTTATCTTAAGGTCCTAATCATGTTTATTAACATGGAAAATACCTTAGTCTACAATCTTTATCCTAATTTTTTCACATCCTGAGTACCCTTTATTCCCTTTTATCTAGCATAGTCTAACCAAATATGGGGTAATTTTTATTATGTTTCTAAATTAGCTTAAGAATTTATCATAAAGGTTTATTCATATTTATTAATACAAATAAAAACTTTTTTCTATGAAATTATCTTAAGTTTTATGTTCCCTGAGCTCTGACTTAAGTATTTTTCTTGTCCACATGAACCAATCTCATTTGACTACACAAATCACAATATACGGCATGTGTTTTATCATATGGGGAAGATATAAAAGTGTAAATAAAAATTTAAAAAGTAAAGTACCCTATGGACAAATGGTTAAATGACAAGTGGCATAATTACATGCCATAAGTTAAAACCTAAGCAAGTGCTAGATGATTGATGGTATGTGGTGTGATGTACACATTTCAATCAATGTAACATAATAAGTCAAGACTTTTTAATTAAGCTTAAGGTAAACTCAGAAATTACAAGTGGAACAACCACATACCACAAATTAAAGATCAAACACTTATCAAAAGATTAATGAAACACATTTATTCACACCCATAGGATCTAATAGTGCATGATCAAAGTTGAATTTTCAATCCTTGACCCCTAGGTTAAAGATCAAGAATCACATGCTAGATCAATGACATGTATTTGATCAGATGAAAATGATCTAATAGTGTATAATCAGAGTAAACTTTTCAACAAAGAAATAATAGTGGGAATCCAATCATATTTGACCCTTCAGATTGAGATCAATAATTTATGGTGATTTGTGCAAGGATAATAAGATGGTGTGAAATGAAATAAGGATTTTCAAGGGGAAATGATCACTTTTTTTTAAATATTTATTAAATCAATGCCATAGAGATGCCATGATAGATCCATATAAGCTATACTAGTAATTTTAAGAGATTTTATAGATTCATGGCAAGGCAAAGGTATAAAAAACTGATCTAAATGAAATTTAAGCCATGAAGTTCATATGGTTTCAACAAGTTTATGCCATTAAAGATTTGAGGAAACCTTAAAAAAACCTAGCAATCATTATAACCCTAATTAGACCAAATGAGCATTATCATTGAGCTAAGGAATATTAAATTATCATCTATAAAAGATAATTCAACCAAAAATCTATATTATAGTCCACTAGTGAGTAATTTAATAGAATTTATAGCAATGACAACTCAAAAAAGTGTTTCAAGGAAAGATGCGAGCAAGTGGTCTTGAGAGATGGGAGATCTTTCAAATGATCTCAAATAATTGGATGATATAGAAATACATGCATTGGGATTCTTTGTCAAGGATCCCACCACAACCAGTCCAAGTGGTCTAATTATAGATGATGAATTCAAGCAAAGAGCATCCTAGTTTATGTAATGCATAATGAACGAAAGCATAGGTAAGATTGTTATTGATAATAATAGGATCATAGATATGATTCTAATTTCAAAGTAAAATATTAGTGAATTCATAACCATAAAAAAAAAATTAATAAGGGCATACAAAGACCACAAGATCTTAGCAGGTCGAATGAAGGAGCTCTTCATGAAACCATTTATCAACTTTGAGCTAATTGAGGATCACCATTATAGAATGAATATCCTACTAGAGAGACAAAACTATAATAGAGGGTTTTCAAAGTCAAATTAGTTGACTTAGGAATAATTTTTTTGTAGCTTAACATTATTTATTTTTTAAATATAATATTCTTTTGTAAAGGCATGTATATCTTGTAAAGTGTATTTCCTATGTGTCAGTCCATTAGGGAGTATCTAGAACATTATAAAAGGGACAATTATCTTTGAAACTTGTCCAATTACATTTTGAGAAGAAATTACTAGCATATCTCATGAATTCTCTATATAAAGGGATATTATCATTTGTAAAAGTGGGATTTCTTATAGCTAAAATTACTTTGTAAACATGGAGCAACTAGTACAAGTAAGGAATTATGCAAAAATTTTCCAATATTTGTCTATGTGTTTGTTATCATAGCTTCTCTCTCAATTTATTGGTTTCGTTTTTACATTTGAATTTTTCTTATGAATTCTTGATGTGCACCTTTGAATGTAGAGTTTTAAACTTATGTCAATTCTAGGTTAATTGAAATTTCCTAGGTTGATTTCATTGTCTTTACTCTTCTTGCATTTGGTCTAATGTTACTTTCTTGTAGTAGTAAATATTTAAAGTGAATATAGTTCTTATTTTCATAATTTTACACTTCTTATTTTCATAATTTCACACTATCATTAGATGTTTGACTGATGTGTGATAGGATTTGAGCTTATGTTACTTCATGTTGCTCCCTTTTTAAAAAATTCACTTTATTTTAATTATAATTGTAAATATCCATCTTATATTAGTTATCAAATTATATTTTGATTATAATTCACTATTATTAGCACATAATACTTCATATTTTATGTAGATTAGCTAGTTGGCCATGGTGGGTCCTAATCACCAAATTAACATAAATTTTTTTAAATAGATGACTTATTATACCACTATTCCATCAAAAAATAACAAGATTATCCTAACCTACAACTCATGCATTAAAATCTTAGGAATTCAAGAATGAGAAGTGTTTCATAAACACTCTGGGCCCCTGTGATACATATTCAGGCATCAACATGATGGGATTCTCTAGCACTAGAAGGAGGGCATAGTTATATCTTTATAGATTTGAAATATTTTTTCTCAATATTGTGAATTGTGTTAAAATATTGGTGTAATATTTGCATAATTATGTCATTCTTTTCTCAATTATGTAAATATCATTGATCTTTATAGTCTTGGACCAATCTTTATTCTTCTTTTAGACAAAGATAGATGTTCTTTGAAGATCCATGAGTAATTATGGTAAGGATAGATTAAACTTCATAAATCCAAGGTATTTGAGGTTTGTAATAGTTTTTTTGTTCAATGATTGATAGATCCTTTGAAAATTTGAGTTTATTTGAACTTAAAAGTGTAAATATCATTCATATTTGCATATTTGTACATATCTTCGAGATAATTTAGTTAAATATTGATGTCCTATACTAATATTTATACATATTTATGTAAAATTTTGTTAATGTGAAAGTCTAATCACTATTCTTTGTAAAGATAATATTTACAAATTGTATTTCAAATAGGGTTCAAATATTTTAAAAGCTAGAACTACCACAAGTAAGATTCTCATCAAGGTATGGCATGGTTAGGTGAATCTTATATTAATGTGCCTGTCTAGGTACATGACTTACTAATAAATATTGAAAGGTATTTACCTTCTTGCAGTCCTAATAATTTTATCACAATTGGAGAATAGATTAAAATATTTAAGGTTACTTTAAGATTACTAAATTTAGTGCATAAATATGTAGCATGTACACTATCTCCATTTACTTTAAAATATGTTGCATATGAATGGTTCCTTAACCTACCTAAAAATTACATAGCTAGCTAGAATGATTTTAATAGAATATTCATTGACCAATTTGGCAAAATCATTAATCCATGCATTCTATATCAACAATTCACCATTGTTAAGAGATATTCTAGTGAGGCCATTAGAGACATTAACACTAGATTCCAAAAAATGTTCAATAGAAGCATAACCCCTTATAGAATTGATGAGGCTTTAGCCTTAGAAATATACAAGGATGTTTTGGATCCCATGAATTTTATGTTTCTTGAAAGGTTTGTTGGAGCCATAAACACCTTAGCATTGGCCTATGTTGAATCTTTAATAATCAATGATTAAATACAGCCTCAAGGTTATCTTACATACACTATTACAAATGTAAACCATAATTTTCCATCACTAAATATCATTCCTAATGCCAATTAGGTTGTGTCTACATTAAATTAGACACTAGTCTTACACTAATTGCCGTTAATCCATGCCCATCTTGGCCAAAATTTGGGGTTATTAAATAATTCTACAAATGGATTTAATCCATAAGGATAGATATATTTGGTACCCACTAGTAATAAAAATCAATTTCATAACTTAGAAGCACCAAATAATGAGAAGGAATCCATACTTAAGATGGTTTAAAAGTTGAGCACTAATTTATTTCAATTACAAAAGCAAGTCAGAAATTATGGGGAAAAGTCCAATAGAAACTATGCTTCTCAAAGGTTCAATAAGCCTACAAATAGGTTTCATGATAACAATAATAATAGGAAATCTAAAAATGTACATGAAATGAATCCTTGTGATACAGGTCTAGCAAATCATTGCATTATCTTTTAAGCATATCAAAATGAAAAGGATACATCTAAACCTATGTTTAATTAAGATAATTTTACAAGGACATCTATATTTTCAAAGACATCATAATCCTTTATGGTACAAGATTTTGATTTTACATTCATAGAAAAAATGAACCTGAAGAGACTCTAGAAGAAGTAGCCATTCAAGATGAGCATCCCCATGAACAAGATTACATACAAGCTGATCTTTATTCAAAAGATAACTATGAGGATAATTCATATGAGGTCATTGATAAAATTGAGGATACCCCTAAATAAGTTGACTAGTGAAAACATTTATACCAAGATTTTTTGAGGTATTCTAAGACAAAAATTCCATCATGGAGATCCCAAAGCAAGATGAGTTGGGACTTGATTGGGTAAAAGAGATGTTATATTTCATAGAGGATAAAGATGAAGCAAGTGTAGTAGATCAAAAGTTTCCATATGACACCTTCAAAAGGTTAGAAGTAGGTGATCAACCTAATTCAAATGCTAAGGTTAAAAACTAATCTCATGTCCTTTTAGTTGATTATCATGAAAAATCCTTTCAAGATGAGATGAAACCTAATAAAGACATCAATTCAAGCATACTAGCTAAGTTTACAATCCAACCATGGAAGATAAATGATACATATGATAATTACTCTTTAGATGAAGTAGATATAGCTTTTTGGATGCAAGAAAGTAGAATTTTTAAATAATATTATTGGGTCCTAGATCCATATGTTAAATCTATACACCTGATAATAGAGTTAGGAGTCCAAGCTGTATCTTCTAGAAGGCAAAAGCACATAAGTGATATTATCCACAAAAATAGGCCATTAAATGGAATAAATTATATATCAAGTTTATATGGTAGGATAAATAAATTTCCTTTTGATCTTGGAGGTATATTATTTATGGAGTTGGTTAGAGTTAGTTAGTATAGGGTTTTGGTTTAGTTTATTTCCTATTTATTTATTTTCTCATCCCTTGTCTATAACTAGCACTTGTAAATATTTTTTTGCTTTATCTTTGTTTTGCTTTATGTTTGGTGTGTTTTCTCTTTATGGTTTGTTCTTTGATTATAAATAAGTCTTTTTGGACTACCCTCAGATCATAGTTCACCTAATTTCTCATTAACTTCATAGTTCATAAATGCAGGTATGACTTCTGAACATTGGTTGATCATGGATTGTTGAAATGAGCTTGATGTTATAGTTTGGATACACTAGAAAAGACTAGTAAATAGGTAAATTATTCCTTAATATTTTAAACCTTCATATAATCTAATTTTTTTTCTAAGAAGGATTTCACATGTAGAGTGAAAGATTGAATTATTAGGATGTAGTCATGTTTACACTTAAAAAATATTAATTGTTTCAGACAAAGTTTACAGTCAAGGATGATTGTCTGAAGATCAAACATTTGACCAAATCCCTAAACCTAGATAATCTAGTTCCTAACCTTTGATAGAAAGCCAAAATGACCTTAAAAATTAAAAAAATAAGAGCTTATTTCAAAAATTTAAAAGCTTTCTAGGTAGAGGTGATTTTGGTAATCTCTACCAAGGTTATGGATGCCTAGTTAGTAGTGGAAATAGGCCTTGAGTAGAGCCAAAGGCATTTCTTCTAGGGATATGTATGCCTAATTAGTAATAGATCAATGCCCAAGACTTCAATGACCTAAATCATGGCTCTTAATGGACATGTAAATATGATATAAATTAGTGTTAATGGTTAAATTCATGATATCTAGAAGTCATTCCCTAAATCCCATGGAAAACATTAAGTAGAATCAAAGAACACACACAACATGACTAGGCCTTGATGTTTGATCCAAATTCTACATGTGCAAGGCTTATTTCAACCATAGATTGATCTAAATAATAGTGACTAATCAAGTGGAATAACTAACTTAATTATTAGTCTGAACTAGAGTCTTTGAATTCTAACATATTACTATGTTTCCCCTAGAAGTCACCATTTATTGAGCTCAACATAACCACATTTCTAAGAAATGGGGACCCTTATATTAAATTATGCAAATTTTGTACCTTAAAATTGAAAATTAATTTGATCAAAGTTTTATTAATATGTTTTCACATCATCTTTATTTAAAGATCATCCACACCATGGTCTAGTTGTCTTATTTGTTCATGGATCTAATTTGATCTTATCTAACATTACTAATATTGGATATCTTTGTTTCAGGTTATAGGCTAATGGAGTTCACTTGAAATGCACATTACTTAGGGTTTTGTGTTAAATTTTAAATTGTCACTTTTCCTAGCTTTTGGTCTATAAATTATTAATTGAATTCATATTTGAATTGCTAAAATCCTTTGTCTATATTTAGTCTAAGTACTCCTTTTTGAAATCATATTTGGTGGGAGTTTTTATTTAAATTTTCATGGGAACACTTTAATTTGACTTAGTTTATATTTTATCCTAAAATCCAAGGCATGATACTTCACTCTCTAGGGATTTTTACCAAGGCTAGAACAACAATGAGGTGAGAATGCACTAATTGAAGATTCAAATAATAAATAAAATGATATGAGAGACCATCAGGATGGAATGCCATGAAGTAAAGGCATTAAAAGAAAAACACCATAAGGAGGAACTCATGTAGATTTTATTCAAAAAAGAAAAGGAAAATTATAGGGAAAAACCCTTATCCAACAAAGGATTCATGCATGTTGACCTACCAAGGAAATGGCTAGAGGTATGTCTCTAAATCATGTGATATATCACATTGGATGGAAAACATACTATTATCTATTCACATAATTTCTTTCTCTTGAATCATTTCAAGGGTCATTTTAATAGTATCCCATTTTTTTTGCAATCATTGGATGTGTCTGTATTAAAATTCTAGATGAATATGGATATAAATTTAATTCACTAGGGCCCCTTCTTTCTTCTAATAAAATGGGGAGAACCAATCTAGTCTAAGATCATCTCCAAGGCTATTGACATCAACAATGAGGAGTTAGAGGAGGGAGTTAATGCCTCAATCAAAATTTGAAGAGGAAAATCAAGGGAAAGATTTGGGGTATTCAAGTGCCCGTGCACATTAAAAACACAAAATTGATTTGGGAAGCCCTTCTTATGCCTGTAGAGGAAAATCCATCCTAGGGGCTGATGTTAACAAGGGAATTGAGGATCCCCTCCAGAAACTCCACACTAAAATTTTAATCTAGAGTCTTCTATGTGGAGAAATCTCAATGGAATTTTAGAGGCTTAGTAATTTTCTTTATGTTAACAAATTGGTTTTTAATGATGGTAATATCCTTGAGACCCACACCCCCAGAGATGAGTCTACATAAAAGGATAAAGAGGAAGAGGACCTTTAGGTTTCTTAGGAAGATAAAAGAGGATCACTCCTCTTGGAATCCAAAAGGAAGAAATTGGATAAGGATGAGGATTAGTTTATTCAAAGCTAGACTAGAGGCAAATGCAACAAAAAATCCAATATAGAGACCAAGCAATTGGTCACTTATTCTGAATCAGACTAACTCTTTTTCTCCTTGATACTTTAGGGTTTTTTTTTACTTCTTGCTAAATATTGGTTGATTTTTAGTGGTATTTTAGCTAATATATTGGGTTATCCCTTTTATCTCACTGAGTTATTTTGCTTTTTCCTACTTATCTTTTGGTTCTATTTTGTAATGGGTACAAATCCCTTCAACCTATTTATTACCGACCAAATAAAAAATACTAAAATCATAGTCATGTTTATTAACATGACTAAGACCTTAGTCTAAAATATATATCCTAAGTTCTTCATGTCCTGAGCCCCCTTTTTCCCTTTTATCTTAGTGTGGTCTAACCAAACGTTGGGTCCCTTTTATTATTTTTCTAACTTAGCTTAAGACTTTAGCCTAAAGTTTTATTCATATTTATTAATAAAAATAAAAACATTAGTGTAATAATTTAGCTCATGTTTATGTTCCCTAATCTCTGACTTAAGTATTTTTTTTTGTCAGAAAGAACCAATCTCATTTGACTATCGAGATCAAAATCTACAACACATGTTTAATTAGATGGGGAAGATTTGATAGTGCAAATTAAAGTTTGAAAAGTCAAGGACCCTATGGATAAATGTATAAATGACAAATGGAACAACAATGTTCCATAAATTAAAATATGAGTAAGTTCCAAATGATCAATAGTATGTGGTGTGACATACACATTCTAATCAATCAAGCATAGTGAGTAAAGCATTTTTAACAGAGCTAAGGGTAAATGCAAAACTGACAAGTGGCATAACCATAGGCCATAAATTAAAGCTCAAGCACCTATCAAGAGATCAATGGAGTGAATTGATTCATACCTAAAATATTTAATGGTGCATGATCAAAGTTTAATTTTCAAGACCTAAACCCTAAGTTAAATATCAATAATCATGCACTAGATCAATGACACACATTTGATCAGATGAAAATGATCTAATGGTGCATGATCAAAGTAGACTTTTCAATAGAGTAAGAACAATGGGAATCTAATCATGTTCAATCCATTGGATCAATATTAATAGTTTATGGTGATCCATATAAGGATAATTAGATGGTGCTAAATGAAAGAAGGATTTTCAAAGGGAAATGATCACTTTTTTTAAATATTGATGAATATAATGCCATAGAGATGCCATGATGGAGCCACATAAGCTAGACCAATTATTTCAAAAGATTATACAAATTCATGGAAAGGGAAAGGTATAAATAGGTGATCTAAATAAAATATGAAGCACAAATTTCATATGATTTTGACAAGTTACCATCATTAAATATCTGAAGAAACCTTTAGAAAAACCCTAGAAAGCATGAGAACACTAATTAGACCTTGTGAGTGTTATAATTGAGCCAAAAAAGATTGAATTATCTTTTATGTAAGAGAATTTAACCCAAAAGTTAAATTATAGTCCACTAGTGACAAATTTAATAGAATTTATAGCAATGACATCCCAAAAAAGTGTTTCAAGAGAAGATTCAAGCAAGTGGTCCTGAGAGATGGGAGACCTTTCAAATGATCTCAAATAATTAGAGGATATAGAAGTGCATGCATTACAAAGATAAGTCAAGGATCCTACCATAACTAGTCCTATTTGTATAATTATAGATGATGAATTCAAGAAAATAGCATCCTAATTTATGTACAGGGTAAGGAACCAAAGCATAGGTAAGATTATTATTAATAATAATAGGATCATGGATATGATTCTAACTACAAAGGAAAATATTAGTGAAGCTAAAAACATCAAAAAGGCATTAAGAAGGGTAGATAAAGACCACAAGAGCTTATCAAGTCAAATGAAGGATCTCTTTATGAAGATAATTATTGACCTTTAGTTAATTGAGGAACAACATTACAGAATGAATATCGTACTAGAGAGCCAAAACTATAATAGAGTGTTCTCAAAGCTAGATTAGTTGACTTAGGAATATTATTTTTCTATGTTAACATTGCATATTTTCAAAATATAATATTCTTTGTAAAGACATGTACATCTTGTAAAACATATTTCCTATGGGTTAGTCTATTAGGGGGTGTCTAGAACATTTTAAAAGGGATAGTTATCCTTGACACTTATCTATTTGCATGTTGAGAAGGAATGATTAGCATATCTCATGAATTATCTATATAAAGGGATATTGTCATTTGTAAAAGGGGGGAGTTCTTAGAGCTAAAATTATTTTGTAAACATGGAGTAAGTAGTACAATTAAGGAATTTGGCAAAGTTTGTCTAGTATTTTTATATGTGTTTGTTATCATATCCTCTCTCTCACTTATTTGGTTTAATTTCCAAATTTGAATTTTTTTTATGAATTATTTATGTGCACCTTTGAATTCAAAGTTGTTAACTTGTACGAATTCTAGATTAATTGAAAATTCTTAGGTTCATTTTATTGTATTTGCTCTTCTTGCATTTTGTATAATATTGTTTGCTTTTAGGAGTAAATCTTTAAAGTGAATATGGTTCTTATTTTCATTATTTCACACTATCCTTAGATGTATTCTTAACACATGATAGGATTTGATCTTATGCTACTTCATGTCATACATTGGTTAAGTGCATGTCTAGATGAAATTTGAACTTTGTCATGATGTTTGGAATGAAGATCATCAACATGTTTGTTCTTTACCCTACCCTTCCTATTTCTCCTTTTTTAATAAACTCACTCTAGTTTAATTGTGATTGTAAATATCCATCTAAGATTAGTTCTTAGATTAGATTTTGATCATAATTATCTATTCTTTGCACAAAATACTTTAGACTTTACATAGATTAGCTATTTGGCCATAGTGGCTCCCTCTATTACATCAAAATTTGTTAAATGGAACACTTGTTCTACCTCTATTACATAAAAATATAATAGGATTATCACAACCTATAACTCATGGATTGAATTCTCAAGAATTTAGAAATGATAAGTGTTTCTTAAACACTCTCGACACCTATGATACATATTCATGCATCAACAAGCTATAGTAAATTTCATAAGATGTTCTCATGCATAACTTAATCATGGTTATCAAAACATTAAAACAAAATGAATTTATTTTCATAATCATATTATTCATTAACATTGCAATTACATTTAACTAAGTGACAAGTAAGAATGGTTATTGGAACATAATCTCTATGTGAAAACCTATGTACGGTTAGGTTTTTATGTGTATTAACTCATTATGATCATGTAAGTGATGAATGATAACTTATTTTTATCTTACATCATGGAATAAATACATGAGATATTCTAATTTTAAAAAATACACATGGAACATATGCTAATTCAAAATAGATGTCATTCTAAGGTCATCAGATTATAATGCAATGGTTCTACTTTTAGGTTTTTCTAATTAACCTAAGTGAAGAGCACCATGTTAAAAATTTTATTCAAATCCTTTCATACTAAAGTTTTAAAGGGTTTCAAAAGTTTTTCATTGTATTGATTTTGGAAATAGTCATGGAACTCTTTCTTTCTGATTTTGGATTATTTGTGAAATATTACAAATGAGAATATTAATATGATGATTATTTTGATAAAATTGATTATTATACATTCTATTATTAAAATTTTTTTTTTGATTCATCGCATCATTATCCATAGGGAAACTAATCTTTGAATGAGGTTAAAATTTTTTTATGTCCTATAAGGGCACTTAAATAAGGCTATAAGATGTTAATGGATTCATTAGGAAGGCCATAAATGAGTACGCAAGTTAGAATGTATGAGTATACATGTTTATATGATGATAATCCATCATTAATTTATGTATTGGATAATAAATTCCTATTAAATCATTCATAATTTATGAATTTAGTCTAGTTTATGTGTTGGTCTTAACATAGTTATGTATCTCATTATGATTCCATGCTATGTTTCCTTGGAAACTATTTTAACCATAGATATTTTCATGGATTTTTAAAAAAAAAAAACATTATTAAATTATGGTTCTATAGTAACATTTACTACTTTAAGGATCTTTGGTAAAATGTTTACTATTTTTCTCTACTAATTTATTGTTTGTCTCACCTTAGGATGGTGAGAATAAGATCTGAAATGACAAAAAACAACCTTTATTATGGTAACCAAGGTATAGGTAGAGGTTGAGGTAATATATTTAATATTATTTAAATGTAATAACCTCCCATAAAAAATGTAAGTAGAAATTTTTAAACACCTAACCATGATGAAAACAACCCAACTGTTAACCAGGAAGTAGTCTTGAATGGAATTTTGACTACACTAAATGCCTTACAAAGCAAGATGGAAACCTAAGAATGTAATCCGAATAGTATAGATCGTATTTCACCTCAAGAAGTATCCTTTAGAGGAGAAAGGAAATGTGGTGATTAGGAAACCCAAGACCCACCTGTGAATGTGGTAGACCCCATTATAAATGATTTTAAAAATTTCCCCATGAACTTTTTCTATTGAAGAATCGGGAGACGTAGTTGATAAATTTTTGCTTAACTTGTAAAAGTACTTTACTCTTCACAACATGACTTCAAATTTGAAAGTAAGGGTGGTTAAATATTAATTATTTGGAGTTATATATCTATGGTATAATATGTAAACTTGATATTTTTAAATATTATCAATTACTGATGCTTTCTCTCTTGTAGGAATCCATCGAGTCTCAATCTCTCTAAGTACACACCTTAATAGGGTGAAATAAGAAATGGGTGGGTAGACCATTAGTGCTTCACAAGATTTTTTTCATATTTACCACCACTCAAAACCAAAACAAACCTCTCATAGACGTTTATCTAAGCTTTAAGACCTCTTTTACACACTACTCCAAACAAATAACCCCTACCTAAGCCAAAACCTCTTTTTTGTCATTTACTAAACATTGCTAGTCTGGGTTGACCCTATTCTTAAAATATAAGCACATTACAGGATTAGATCAACCTCAAATAACCTAATTTTGTACCTAAATACTTTATTTATTGAATAACATGGTTGAATGGGCTTACTTTGTCAACTAAAACTTTGAAAGAGTATAGTGTTAGATCTGGATAGACAAACACATCCTTTTCACCATTTTCATTAGAGAGATAGAGATAATATTTTATTTACATCCATTTCTTAGGGTTTCATAATAAACTTAAAGATAAGAATATTTCCTTTTTAGATAATTCTTTTAGATGCATAATATAAGTTGTGTATCATATAATTGACCTATCTTTATTATCCTTACAAACCACAATAACCTCTTGCAAAGCACTACTAGCCAAGGGAGAGATTGAGGCTCAATGGGTTTGTTTTCAAGGTAAGTATTACTAATTATTTATCCTTTTTATTAAGTAGATAAATTTGCATTTTTTATCTTATGAATATGTTTCTCTCTCCATTCATTATAATTACCTCTACATTAACTTGAGTATAGTTATTCTTTGCATGTTTACTTGTATGTTTATTACCCTCATTTTGTGACACATGCTTTAATGAGCACTAAATTAATTTATTTTACCTTGTAATTTAATTTGATAAGAAAACATAGGACTTACTTAGGGTTATTAAGTGGTATTACTTGAACAGAGGCTTTAGAACCCTCTCTAGTGATATTGTGTTGTGAGAGACCCCTTAGTTACGTCTAGTAGATCCATATTGGTCATGACTCCAATTATATAAATATACCAAAATAAAAAGAGATAATCTGATTTATCTTCTCTGAGATATGATTGATTTGTAGATCATATTCACTTTTCCTTGTAGTAATATGGTGAACCTGACGTGAACTAACCCTTGAAAGTTTTCCTTCACACCTTTATTTATTATAATTTTTTATAGAGCTAGATCAAATATATTAACTCATACTAACATTTTGTGTGTAAACTTAACACAGTCTCTTTGATTGAATCTATATTTCTTTGTACAAGTCATCTTTAACCATATATAACTAGAACAATCCACTCAACATAGTTCATTTCTTTACATACAAGTTTTAAAACTAAGTCATCTTAGTTGACTCTATTCGTAGGCTAAAAATATTCATTTAGACAACACAATATAAACACAACATTTTCAACATCTTTAAAAATTATCAAGTTCACTCTCACCATCTTAGTCATTTTTTTTCTTCATTTACAGTCCTATTTTCACAATTTTAAAATTATAAAACTATAACCTTATAATAAACTAGGTAAATTGGGTAAACATAATTCTATAGATTTATTTCCTTCTTAGAAGACTCAGTCACCTCTTTCTATTATTTTCTTCTACCTCTTGATTAAATAGATAGAATCAATGTAATTGATTATTTTATGTACTACTTACATACTTGGTTGCCTAAACCGACCTTGTAATCTTAAAACAAAGGAATGAACTCATCTTATTAGTAATTAATTAAATTTTCATGTTGTTGCTTTCTTTCTTAGAGTACCACATAGACTATATAAGAGGTTTTAATTTAATGATCTAGTCACACTATTTTTATTTTTCACACACTTCCAACACCACATAAATTGAAAAAACATTAGACAAATTCTATCTAAGGTCTACCTAATTGGATGTCATCACCAAGGGGGAAATTAACTTATTTTCCTAGTCGAGTATAAATACATGGTTGATGGTATATATTAGGAAATCACCTGACACCTTTATCACTATGGGATTTTGAAGTGAGGGATAGGCCCCAATACCAAGCTAGTACCATCACCGATATATATCCCTTTTAAATTTAAATATCTAAAACCATCCTTTAATTTAATTTATAGTTAATTTTTATACCCAACTCTCTATCACTTTTATTTATAAAATTTATACTTTAAAACATTCAAAAATGACCACATAGATTAACATTTCTATTTTTTGTTCTGATAATTGTATGTTGTATTATCAAACTTGTATCAATCAGTGTTGGAAAAAGGTTTTTGATGTGTGCCATAACTATATTGATTGGTTTGACATAATAGTTTGTGTGCTTATTTCAAATATTCTAAAAAATAACACTAGATATTCTACAATCATAATTGTCAAAATTTGTCTCTACCTTCAAAACATAGTCGATCTGCTCAAGTATGTCTCTTATAGTTTCTAATTTTATACAAGACACATTTGTCCTCTCTAACCCAATATCTCATAGGTTATTCAATCTTATTTTCTACATAATATAGTCATTCTATTTGATCTAGTCTCTCACAAGCTGGTCTTCAGTACTTTCCCATAAAACATTGTTAACTAATCTGACCATGTCCTTTCCTAAAACTTTTTGTTAACCTTACCTCTAAAATATGTTGACCTACTAAACTTTGTACCTCTTGGCTAATATTTTTATGTATCTATACAACTTTGCTCCTGATTGTCACTTTTGCTCTTTGATTTCAGATTCTTATTCCAAGCAACATGAAATCCCCTATCAGAATATTTTTGGACAATCTTAATCCATTTAGATGAGATATTGTATGTTCTTTCCTTCCTACCATTTTTAACCAAAAATATTATTAATCTTGGTGAAATTCATCTTACCCCTCATACATGGAATGTAATATGGTCCAAATTACCCCAGCTAAAGACACTAATGGATCAAATCCATTTCACACTTCTCAAGACAATTCTATCTCTAAATCACCTTATTACACTATAGGGTAAATTGACACAAGCTTAAAAAATAACCCTTTATTAAATATATTAAACACCAAAAACCCATCCCATAATATTACTCCACCTAACAACCCATCCCCTAATACCAATTCAAGGAATGTTCTTCCTACTAGTCTTAACAATCCACTTTTAAACACTAACAACTCTAATCCACCAATTTACACCACTCAAATTATTAAACAAGTAGTACAAAAAATGAATATTATTCAATCATATAATACTTATTAAATGATGTAAATGATAAATCATTTATTAAACATGCTAATCAAATTCCTATTCTCCTACACAAAAATAACCAAAATGTTATTACTTCACCTCTTAGAGATGTTTTGGGAACTATCAATCCCTAACCCATTATGCACAAAACTATTCTCCAAAATATTCAAAATCAACCTTTATCCCCCTTTATTATTTATATTGATATTGGAAATATCTCTCTAACTATTAAATATCATGGGATTAAAGACCGTGCATCTTTCCTTAAAGTATTTGATAATATTTATAAAGAGTGGATTCAAACTAATACCTTCGTCATTAACAATGTTTTTGTCAAACCATTCATAGGAGACATATTTTAATGGTATAATAAAATCCCTCAACATTATATAAGGAAACTCAAGGATTTTATTAATACTCTAGTTAATGAATTTCAACACAATGATCTCCCTAAAAACTATCTTAGCCTTTTCATCAATGCTAAACAATCCCCTTCTAAATTAGCACATGATTTCATTAAATAGTGGAAATATTTGGCTCAAAAATCCAACCATAACATGACTAATGTTAAATTTTTTATACCACCTTAACACCTTCCCTTCAATATAAGGTTCAATTTTTTTCTCCACAAACTCTCAATGATGCCATTGATCAAGCTAAAATACAAGACTTTATTATGAAATAGTTTAAGTCCAATGATAAAACCATAAAGGTATCTTTCCAAAACTCCACTAATGCAATCATTAGAAATCCTCCTCAAATAAAACTAGTAATAACCAAAGTGGATAATCCCCTAGTTTCCCCTACACTTTTAACTATTCAACAGATGAAACAATTAATAGTGCCTTATAATCCGTTCACTTACATCAATAATCCACCTATAGGGTATGATCATAACAATTTTTTTTAGTTTAATGCCATTTTGGGTCATTCCCATGAATCATATTATGGGATTACCAAATTTATTGTTTCTTTTTATGTGAGGAGATACATTAAATCATGGTGGTAAGATCAAAATATGTCATCATTATTATGTTAATGCATCTCAAAATAAAAAAGTTACCAATCCTTCTTCCTCTGAACATCCAAAAACATTTCCAACCCATAACATTCAAATGAGGATTTATGTTTAGTTACATTGATTATGACCAATATTATACCAATTCTTAATATGTGAATGCAATTAAAGTCAATTACCAACTTAAACCCACCAACAAAGATACCATCATTAAACCAAAAAAACATCATTTGATGAATAACTTCTCAGAGACATCACTACCACTACCATACCTTCTTACACAAATTAGGAAACACTTCCAAAAGTATAACCTCAAACTACCTCTCTTCTTACCAGAATTTTTTTACACTCTAATCCTCATGATGGTTCTTCATACTCTAAATCCCATTATAATTTGATAGAGGATCTCAACTCCATTCCTTTTAAAATACCCATCATGGAATTAGTTCATACTTCTCCATATCACCACAAATTCTTAAATAAATAATTAAAAAACATTAAAGAATAATTTTACCTTGAAGTGGAACAACCTCTTCAAGATTTTACACTGACACAAGTACATATGATTGAAATTATTTGCACTTATTCCAAACCTTCCATAGAATTCCTTTAATAAGAAATGATTAATGATTAAATTAATTTTTTGAGTTGATGATCCACTTATTTTCATCAAAATAATAATTAATAGCACATGTATTCAAAAAGTATTAGTAGATTAAGGTTTATGAATTAATTTTACCTCCCTTTGGTTCATTTAGCAACATGGATATACCAAAGATGACCTTAAGCAAACTCATCTCACATGGTGATTATTTGACAAAACAAAGAAAAACCACTTGTTTGTATTTTTCTCCCCTTCACTATTGTACCTAAGACCATACACACCAATCTCATGATCCTTGATTTAGCTTTATCCTATAATATACTCCAAGGTCATCCATGGACATATTGCATGAGAGATATTGCCTCCTTGGGAATTCAATGTATCAAATCCTTCCATAATGGAAAAATTTATAAACATGAAGTTTATCCTAATTCATGGAATATTCAGCTACCCAACCCCATATCTCAGTATCAGATTCCAACCATTCCACATATCAATAGTGCACCTCTACCTAAGTTCATTAACATAAATGTGTATTTACATGTCACTTTTGCCAATAATGATGATGCTGAACTAAATTAATTACAAAACACTTGTAATAATACTAATCTACCTCCTTATATTTTAGATTATCTTCCTCCTTTTCTCCCACATGATTGTACCATCCCTCTAGTCAATGAGATAATTGAGCTACCTCCATCTAATATACATGAAGTTTATTGCACATAATATGAATTCACATGTAATGAATATGGAGTGGAAATATTTTTTCAAGATCCTTTATCAATGTCACCTAAAAAATTTAGTGATTTAGGTGTATCTACTTTTGATGCTACTCTATAGACAAATGCCTGTATTATTTCCCACACCTATTAAGACAATTATATCATGGCTCAATCTCAATCATGAGACTTGGACTTTAAAAACTATCAATAAACATTAGCAAAAATACATGCCTTAAGCTATGATGTCCATGTCATTCATATATAAATTTATAGAGAATCATAACCTTAAGTTTATGTATCTCCCATTAATCATCCACTTCTCGATACCCGTTATGTAGTGAGAAAAATTTTACCAATAAAAAAAAAATTAAAACCATTTATACCTTATATATCACCAACTAATATACCCCCTCTCATTTCTCCTCATGATCCTATAGATACCATTGAGTCTATCAACCTCACTTCAACTGAACCACCATCTCAAACACAACCTACTAAATGTATTACCAATCTTGTTGACTCCAATCAACCTCAACCAATAATTTCATCTACGACTAAAATTACCCTTGAGGATAAAGCTATAGGCATATACAAAATACATTTTGAATATGATTATAATGATAAAAAAATAAATGATATCAAATTAGATGTGGAATACTATGTACCCTTACCCATGCCCCTAGTGATGAATCCATACTTTAGTTACTCCATACTAGAGAATCTCAACTTCCATGACAAAAACATGAACTTGGAAACATCAAAATAAAATCTCCTCATTTCAATAACTTCATTTATAGTGTGGACCCTAATAAAAATCCAATATTTCTATTCCTAATGTTTGATATCTATTCCAAGATGTAAATGTTATGCTCATTAAATAAAAAACAAGAATATAATATAATACACCATCATATCCAACAAATCATGATACCTTTAGCTTATTATTTTATAAGTATCATGAAAAAATTTCTTCATTATATGAGGATACGCTAGGTATAAATCCTAGTATCATTCTACCTTACATCATCACTTACCCAAATACAAAACCCATCCAACAAAAATAATGTAAATTTCCACTCGAAATTTCCACTTTATGTTATCTCAACTTTTGGATGCCAAGTTTATTAATCCTATTAAATATTTTGATTAGGTATCAAGCATTGTTTCCATTCATAAAATAATTCACCATGGTTAGTCATATATTCATTGATTTCTATAATCTTAACCTCATAAATCCAAAATATAATTTACCATTGCCTTTAATAGATACCATCATAGATTCTACTACTAAATATGAAATGTTATCTCTTATGGATTGTTTTTTACATTATAATATAATTCACATGGCCCTTGATAAAAAACTCAAAAAAACATTTACTATATAATGGAGCACCTATTTCTATGTCAAAATGTCTTTTGGCCTTAAAAATACTGGAGCCACTTATCAACATGCCATGAATCACATTTTCCATGATATTATACACAAGATTATGGCAACCTATGTTTATGACCTCATTTACAAATCTAAGAGTCACAAAACACACCTCATTGATCTATAATTTTTTATCTATTAATAAAATATAAGTCATACTTAACCCATACAAGTGTGTCTTTGGCATCACATCTAGTAAACTTTTAGGGTTCCTAGTCTCTATTCATGGCATGGATGTTGATCCTACTAGAATTAAAGATATAGTCAACATGATCATTCCTTGTTCCATTTCATACATTCACACTTACCTTTGAAATATTGCGTCAATCTAATTATTCTTTATAGAAATGGCTTACCATATCTAATTTGTTAATTCCATTCTAAAAAGGATAATGATCTATAATGGATAGATTCATGCAAGAAATATTTTAATAACATGAAAGAATCTTTGATACATCCCCCCACCCTTCAACCACCTTCCAATGACTATCATTTTTTCTTATACACCTCTTATACTCACATATTATTTGGGGAAATGCTTACCCAATAATATTATACTAGTAAATAATATTATATTTGCTACATTATTCAAGGCCTCATTTACTACAAAAAAATTATATTAAAGTAGAACATGATTTCATTACTATCTAATTTAAGGTGAAAAGCTCCATCACTATATGATTTATCAAACCAATTATGTCATTTTCCACTCTAATCCACTACATCATTTATTCTCTAGAGAATTCATACCTAGAGATAGAATTGGTAAATGGATGGTCCTATTGATAGACTTTGACCTTTGAATCGTCACACAAAAATATGTCAAAGGGAAATTCATCACTAAATAAATTACAACAACACCTATACAAGCTATGAATCACCTATAAGATAAAGTAATTGACAAAATCATTATTTATATTAAAGATCTTAACCAAGATATTTACCTTAAAGATTATTTCCATGAATTCACTATTGATTTGGAGGCAAATAGTCAAGAATATACCAATATCATTATCAATACTACTAAATATAAAGTATTTATCAAATATATCCCTAAATTTACCATTGATTTGCATGAATACACCTATACCCTCTACTTTTATGGGACCAAATACCTCCAAGGAGTTGGGTAAGGTTGTATTCTAATAAACCCACATGATAATATCATCCCTATGTCATTTAGATTAACATTTGATGTTACTTTAAATATGATTCTCTCATCTTGGGTATAAAAGAAGAACTTAAACTAGATATCCCATGTTCAAAACTTATTTATTGCAAAGTCAAAGGTGATTATCAGTGTAAAATCAAAAATATAGTTGTTTATCATCAAATGGCAACCACACTTGCCAAAGAGTTTTCTCTTTTACCATTAAGCCAATTCCAAGATATTGAAATTCCATAGGTAATTCTCTTTCTTCTTCAACATCTCTATTTCATCCACACCAAGTACTTAATGATTCCTAATTTATTATCCAAATAATAAAATCACCCTCTTCTATCTAACTAAATCATTCACTCATTTGTAATAATGAGGATATCACTATTTGACAAATCCCATTGTAGAAAATCATCATCTAATTCCTTGAACATCAAACCTACACTCAAGACATGGATTCTCATAAAAATACCTCAATATGTAAAAAAACCTTTAAATATGTATTATGATACAACACCCTTTATTACTATAATTCAAAAGGTACCCTACTCTATTTTTTGATGCAATAAGAGGTTCCTCATCTCATAAAATAATAACATGGGGTCATTTTTAGTGGTCACTATAGTGGACATGATACACCATGAAAATGTTTATGTATGGGATAATTTTTTCCAACTTTAGAAAAGGATACTATCATTTTTGACAAAAAGTGTAATCCTTGACAACTTCATGATGATTTAATCCATTTACCACTAGTTGAGCTCTAAATTATGGAGTCTCTTTGGCCATTTTCCATGTGGGGATTACATCTCATTGGAAAATTACTTTGGTCATAAGATGGTCATGTTTTTATCATTATTTATATTGAAAATTTTATGAAATTTGTATAAATCATGCTTCTTGTTAATGTCACAAGAACCATTATTTCTAAATCTAACCTTAAACCAAAAAATTTTTGCTTTGGAGTAATGCATACTACCATTTATGATAATGGTGGCAATTTCAAAAACAAGGGCATGAAATAATTATGTGTTAAATTTAAAATTTCCAACAACTTTTCCACACCCTACCATCCACAATGCACTAGCCAAGCTAAAGCCACTAAAAAAATTCTCAATAAAATCTTGTAAAAAGACCATCTAATAAACCCATATTAGATGAAATATTCACTTATGCCTTAGACTTTGGACCTAATGTACTAACATATGTATTTCTGTTAGGGAAACACCATTTTCACTAGTATATGATTTTGAATCCATCTTACCATTAGAATTTGAAATCACATACATATATCTCTTCATGGTGTCATTTGTGATGAAGAGTTATGTGAATATCTCCTTCATTACCTAGTAATTATTTATAAATATCATTTATATTCTCTTCAACATAACCATCAATACAAGGCTTGCATCATCAAATAACATAATAAAAAGGTCAAAGTCTACACTTTCAATGTTGGCAATCTAGTCCTCAAATTAGAATACACCCATGATAAAATAAGGAAAATATGTGAAAAATAGTGGGGCCATTATTTAGTCAAAGCCATTCTTGGTCCTAACACTTACCATCTACAAACTAATGAAGGCCTTGCTTTTAAATAACCCACCAATGTATAATTTTTGAAGTGATATTTTTCTTAAATATCTCCCTTATTTTCATAATTCTATTTATTTTACTACTAACACTTGTTGTAGGAATTATCCAATGATCTCACCCCCCAAATTAGTCTATCTTATACATAAACCTCAGTTCCTTAATTTGGTCCTTTGGTTTATTTAATTCATGAGTTGTACTATAATACCATGGATAGGACCTAGTTTTACTCATGAACATCTTTTTTTCATACATAAATTTTTCATACTTTCTCTCTTTTAATCACAAGTTTTTTATTTTTCAAAGCCTTTAACAGCCACATGGGTTTTTATTTTGTAATTTGTAGTGTAAGACCATAGATAGGACTAGGCTTTCCTCATAAATACCATTTTTGCATTTTTCCACCCACTCGGGGTTTTTTTGTGATTTGCTATCTAAGACCATGGATAGAACTAGGCTCTCCTCACAAATACCATTTTTACATTTTTTTTCACCCACATGGGTTTTTATATTATGAGTTATAGTGTAAGACCATGGATAGGACTAGCATATCCTCATAGATACCATTTGTTCATTTTTATACCCACATGGGTTTCTATTTTATGAGTTACATTGTAATAATATGGATAGGATCAGGCTCTCCTCATAAAATTTATATATTATTTCAAATATTTATACCAAGTTGAGTGCTCTTATTTTTAGAATGTTCAAAAATAATTATAAGTTTATGATTTTGTATTATCAACCTCAATTTATATTTATTTTATGGTTAAAACTTGCACAAAAAAACATGTTAGCATGTTTCCCTATGCATACACACATACTTTGATAAGGAATCATAATTACTTGTCATTATATCCATTTTTACATTAACACATTTTTATGATTTGAAGTAATTAAAAAAAATTTATGTTCATTATTTCCTTGATTTTAACTTTGGATTAAAAAGGTCAAATTAAAGATAATACTTTTATTTCACATGAACAAACAAGACTCTTAGATACTATGATCTCTAAGTCATCTTTCATACTAACCAAGTCCCAATTTTTCAAATGAGTAATTTTTAGCACCCATGTTTGGTTATCTAAATTTGTATAGAGGATGAATCAAAAAATCCATAAAATTTTAAAATCCAAATAATTTAAAAAGGAAAGGAAATGATCAAAAGGCAATATAAGTTAAAAAGTCAACATCACACTAAAATACGTGATTCATAACACATATCCTATCTCTAATCAAATCTCAAACTCCATAGTTGGCATCATCATAGATATGAGTTCCATTGGGGTGTGGTAGGAAAATATATTGGGATAGGAGAATTCATAAATATATATTTTTACCTACTTTCTCACGTAAGTACCCAATCTTCATAGTAGACCGATAACTCTATAAGGGGTCCAAAGGATTGGGGAACATGTTATGGTAAGGTAGGTCCATTTTAATTTTCATGCATATAGCCTTCATGAGATGATATTAATACTTCATTTGATAAAAAAAAAATTTCATGCTTAGGAGAATTTTTTTAGAGTCCTTAATGTGAAAAAACTTCTTGTTTTGACAAACCTAATTTTAGTGTCTTTATTTCGATCAAGAATTTATTTACCTTGATTTTTCCTTTATTTCTCCCACCACCCATTTCACTCCCCCTTTCATAGGAAATTTTTATTCTAGATTTTTTCCCCAAATTCTATATTCCCTCTTATTCACATTTTAAAACATGTCATAACTACTTTCTTCTAGTTTTATGTATCTTTAGAACAAAATAGTATGCTTGAGTGACTATGGATTATTTTTCTTTGCACCATTGCTTTATATCTCTATAATTAATTTGGTTTTATTTGAAATTTTGTCATTAGCATTCCATTTTTTTAGATAACTAAAACCATTTCTATATTTTATACTTTTTCCATTGTTTAAGGAGCTTGGATTGTTATTTCTCACTCACAAATGTTGTTTTTATTTCCATCATTTTTTTAGACAACTACGTCTATTTCTATTTTTAGTACCCTTTTCCAATGATGATTGAGTAAGGATTATTACTTCTCACCCATATATTTTATTTCCCATCTATTTTTAAATAGGAATTGTTACTGATTTCACATTGATGTTAGATTTTCCTTTTCATGTATCCTTAGTTTGATTTGGCTTGTTACCTTTATTACTTAAGGTATACTTGTTTGTGTTTTTCATTCATCTAGTAGCCTTGTATTTTTTCTTACCTAATTTACTCTAAATTTTAACTTAGTAATTTATTCTTAACTTAGAATTTGTAACCTTATATTACCAAATTTACAAAGTACATCATGCCTACACATTTCAATTATATTATCTTTTCTGATTTTTTTTTTTTCTCTTTAAGTTTTTGTATCATTAGGGTTTGTTCAAACTAGTCTCTGTGCTCTCCACAATCAAAGCTAAAAACACAGCAAAAAGGCATATAGTGATAAAGTTAATTCAATATATTCATACATTACTTATTTATTTTAGCTACTTGCTTTCATCCATTTACTTTTAGTTATTTTATACTTTAAAATATTACAATTTTCTTAGCTTAGTACTATGTTTTTTTGTGTTCTTATCTCGTAGCACCATCCCATGTTGTAACTACATGACATGTGATGAGATTTTATTAAAGCATATGTATACATAATATTTTTAAAATTTATCAATTACTAATGCTTTCTCTCTTTAAATAACCCATCAAGTCTCAATATCTCTAAGTATGCACCTTGAATTGTACACTAGAAAAGAGGTGGGCAGTCCATTGGTGCTTCACAATATTTTTATCCTTTATACCATCACATGAAACCAACATATACCTATATTATACATTTCCCTAATATTTTAAACCTCCCTTACACACTCTTCCAACTGATTCATCCCTACCTAAGCTAAAACCACTTTTTGTCATTTATTGAATAAAGTTGGCCTATGCTAACCTATTATTAAAATATAATCATGTTGTGAGATTAAGTAGGCCCTAACCAACCTAGTTTAGGTCCTAAATTATTTATTGATTAATGAACAAGGTCAATTGGGATGGATTTATTGGCTAAAGCTTTGAAATTGTTTAGGGTTAGATAAGGCTATATAAACACATCTTTTTTGCCCTTTTCATTAGATACATAGAGATAACATTTTATTTGTGAATCTCCTTATCCACCATTCTACTTGAGGATCCATTATTTAGGGTTTCATACTACACTTAGAGATAATAATATTATCTTATGGGAAAATTCTTTCGGATACATAGGATAAGACATTTATCCTAGAGCTGATATATCTTTGTTATCCTTACAAATCACAAAAAAAATTCTAAAACACCATTATCCAAGGGAAATATTGATGCTCAACAAGTTCATATTCAAGGTAAGTACTCATAAATATTTATCCTATTTATTAAGTAGATATATTTGCATATGCTAGCTTATGAATATGTTTCTCTCTCCATGTATTAAGATTACGTCTACATTTACTTTAGTAGATTTTTTTGAATATTTACTTTTATGTTTATTACCCCCATTTTGTGCCACATTTTTTAGTGAGCATTAGATTAGATTTACTTTATTTTTTCATTTATTTTTATAAGAATAAATAGGACCTAAATATGGTTCTTATGTGGTATTTCTTGACGAGAGGATTTGGAACCCTATCTAGTGATATTGTGTGGTAAAAGACCCCTTAGTTAGGTCTAGTGGATCCATATTAGTATGACCACAATTGTCTAAATATACCAATAAGTATAATGGATAGTATGATTTATCTTATCTGATCAAGAATCAATTTATAGATCAACTTCACTTTCCTTTGTACACAGAATCATATTTATGCTTTAGAAGGATATTAACCAATGACTCTTACCTGGCCTTCTTTTGAAAGTCAATTTAAGAAGATATATCTCAATGCTAATATCAAAGAATAGAAAATAACTAAATTTTAATTGTTAAAGTAGGAAATTATGATAGTAACTGAATATGAAAACAAGTTTTTAAACCTATTACACCATGTGAACTACATGCATGATAATGAAATGAAAGTGATCAAGTATAAGTTGGAGATAAAAGAAATATTGATACATGATGTCGATATGGCCAACCCAAACACTCTACCTATTACCATTGAATCTGGTCATAGGGTAGAAGAGAATGAGAAAGATTATTAAAAGGTGAGATGAGATTTTAAATAGAATATATAGTAGTATAAGAGTAAAAATGTATCCCCATCACCAAATAAATTTAGGAATTCTACTCAAAATCATATATTTAGTATAAGTACTAGTGGTTTCAATAAATTTTAGGGGTAGAATAAAAATTCTTCCAAAACTATATTTTCTAATAAGAATCAAACCCAATGAAATAAAAATGTACATCCCATGGGAGTAAACACCATTCTTATATCACCCCATAGGATAATAGTGTGTTGGGAATATATATATATATATATATATATATATATATATATATATATATATATATATAATCATTATTATAAGGACTATCTAAAGCTAAAACTCAATAAATCAGCCAACCATAGGGTTTACATAGCTATGGATAATAGGAATTCAAAATACCAATCCACCCCTATCTATATTAGAGGTAAATTAAGTGATTTTTTAGTTACTATTATTTCTAATTCATGTGCAATAGATAGTTTTATTTCACCTAAAGTTTTTAATAATTATATAATGAGTCTTATGATTTTAAGATAAAGTTGGGAGGTTGATTTCAATAGAAGCAAAAGGGTACTAGTATCTAAATGTATTAATAAATAGTATTAAATTTAGGGATTTTTTAGACCAAAACCAATTTATTGTTAGCCCTAATTAGATCTTATGAAATATTTTTGTAATGTACTAGTTGCATAAATAAAATCCCATTTTGGACTATTATAATAAATTGAAAAAATCTATGATGTCTTGGGAAATATAGTATAAATTTTACAAGTATAAAATACATAGTATTGTATCATATTTGCATCTAAATAAGGTGGTGTGAAAGGGATATAAACTATATGTTGTTCAGATGTATAAAATTACACCTAAAAAATAAACTATTTATTGAGAGTTTCCATTTTTGAAAGAATTTTATGATGTGTTTCTAGCAAAAATGATTAGTCTACCTCATTAGAGAAAGTTTTATTTTTTAATAGATATCATGTCAAGGGAAGATTTAGCATAAAAATTTACCTACTAAATGAACATAGTTATCTTATAAGAACTTAAATTTTAGCTACAAGAGTTGCTAAAAATGGTAGCATCAAACCCAATGTGTCTCCTTGGGGTGCACATGCTTTTTGTGAAAAATAAGGATGTAACCTTGTATTTATGTGTTGATTAATGTATTATCAATAAGGTTACCATTAAAAATTATTATTCATTTCCTTGAATTGATTATTTATTTGATCAAATGAAGGACGTCACTATCTTTTCTAAGATAGACTTGAGGTCAGGCTATCATCAATTGAGAATCAAGGAAGATGACATTCATAAGACTACATTCCTTACTCTATATGGACATTAAGAGTTTATGAAAATGGATTTTATTCTAACTAACACATTTATTGAATTTATGAACTTAATGAATAGTGTATTTATATATTTTCTAGAGAAGTTTGTGTTAGTTTTTCCTGATGACATATAAATCTATTTTAAGAATGAAATTAAACATGAGTAAAACTTGAATTTAGTTTAAAAAAGGTTAAGGCATAATAAACCTTACGATAGTTTATCTAAGTATGCCTTATATAAATCTATAAAACATTATTTAGGTCACATAATTCTTGAAGATGGCATTTTTGTGGATCTAGCCAAGATTAAGGATGTCCAAAAATTGTCTGCTCTCAAAAACCTATATGATGTACACAGATTTATGGTATTTGCTACATATTATAGGATATTTATGGATAAATTTTATAGATTAAATAATCAAATAACTTCTTTGTACAATAAGGGTAACAATTTCAAATGTGAGTAGGATTTTCATAAGCTTAAAGAGTTGTTAACAACATCTGTACTTATTCTATCATATCCAAATGGCAATTTTGAGATCTAGGCTAATGCATCCAAATAAATATTTGGTGGCGTATTGATATAATATGGTAAGGTTATGGAATATGAGTCACACAAATTTAATGAACATGAGAAAAACTATACTACTCATAACCTTGAACTTGTTTCCATTGTACATGCACTTAAGTGATGGAAACATTTTTTATCAGAATCATAAACTTAAAGAACATGGGAAAAAATATAGTACTAATAACCTTAAACTTATTTCCATTGTACATGCACTTAAGAAAAGGAAACATTTTTTTATTGGGAAAACATTTTAAGGTCAAATATTATGATTTTAGACTAGAATACTTGTTTTCCTAGAATGATTTGAATGCATGCCAGCATAGATGGCTATAATTTTTTAGTAACTTTGACATGGATATTGTATATGTGAAAGGTAAGAATAATAATTTTGTTGATTCCCTCAACTGATGCACATATATAATTTCCTTATCTATTTTTCATACTAATTATAGTACTAAAATTTTATAACAAGTGTTTTGATGTGATGCAAAAAAAATAGGCCAACCTTCTAGAGGTCATAACTTTTGACCCATAACTCTATTTGACTCTTCCATGTGCCAAAATGACCATATTAATTTTTTTTGTTTTTTTCCCTAATCTACCCTATCCTCTTAGAGTTGATTTTGATATTTTTGGAGGCCATACATGATCATATGAGGGTATGAAATTACCATTTAATGATTTTTTCAATAATTTTCTAATTTTAGATATTATATATTTTTAGGACCAAATGTCAACTTTAGTTGAATTTCATCTGATAGGATAATTTTAGTGGTTAGATTCTTTTAGGATATTTTTAGAGCTACACGCACTTGAATGAAAAAGTTACTATAAATAATATCTACTAAAAAATAAAAGTTTTTAAGATTTTAGTTTTTTTCAATTTTTTGCATATCAAATATAATTTTCAGTTTAGGCTTATTTAATCATGTTTTGGGTTGTTATTATTTCAATTCTTTCAATATGAGTCAATAAAAGTTATTTTTTTAAGAATCTTTGCCTATTGATAATTTATTATTTTCATAGTTTTTAGTTTCATTATCTGGTATCAGAGCAAGTTTGAATATTGGAGTAAGACATGATGAGAGGATGAGGAGGTATTGCATAGATAAAACAAAATATAAAAGAGTTGTAAATGAAAGTGGAATAATTAACTGAGGCTATCTTAAATTAGAGAAGAATATAAGGTGGTAATGAGGAGGATATAGATCATGATGAAGAAATTTAGCAAGAAGAAGCATAACAAGAAGAACCACCATCAATAGAAGAGAGGATGGTTTGGGTTTTATAAATAATAAATGAAAGAATCAAAGTTGATGTTCTAGATTATGGAGGTAGTTTAAAACCATTGGATTTGATATATTGGATGAATAGCATGGAGAAGTTCTTCAAGTGGAAGACTATGAGAGAAGACAAGAAGGTAAAGTTTGCAGGAACAAAATTGAAAGGCCATTAAATGATTTGATTAGATCACCTACACAAAGAGAGATAGAAAAAAGGCAAAGATAATATGTGGAAAAAGATGGATACAAAGATGAGGGATAAATTTATTCCTATGGATTATGCACAAACCCTATATAGAAGATTTTAGAATTTGAAGTAAAAAGATCACAATATACAAGAGTATACATATGAGTCTTATAAGATTTCTATATGAGTGGAGCACAATTAAAAAAAGAGAAAATGGTTGTAAGGTATGTAAATAGTTTGAAATTTATTATTCAAAATGAATTAAGCATGTATAGAATACTTTACATGGAGGAGGCTTATCAATTAACTTTGAAGGCAAAATAAAAACAAAATAGATAGAATTTTAGAAGAATGTCTCTTGGTCTAAGAGGAGGTATATCCCCTCAAATAAGTGAAAGAGATGTGTTTAATAGTGCCATAGGTGGGTTTAATACTAATACATATGAATCAACATGATTTTCAAAAAGGCAAGATGACAATAGACAAGGGTTTCTATACCAATAAAGAGGAAGAGGGTTAGAGAGGATGAGGTTATGTTGGTGATATCAGATAGTTTCTAAATCAATGCATATCTTATGTTTGTTATATATGTAGAGAAGGAAACATAGCATTTAAGTGTCCACACTATCAAGATAAATAAAAGAGGCAAGAAGATCACCCAAGAGTGAATCTAGATGAGGTTGAGCTAGAATAACAAAATACTAAAGTTGCACCTACAAATGTTGTAGAGAATCTCATGATGAGAAGAAGAATCATCACTCCAAGGAAGGAAAAAGTATAGAATAAATAAGGTGGTGATGCATGGCTATGATCAAATATTTTTCAAACAAGATGTACTTCAGGTAGAAAGGTATGAAAATTAATTATAAATGGTGGTATTTATGAAAATATAGTTTCTAAATAAATGATAGAGAAACTAAATTTGAAATGTGAAAAGCATCCTAATCCTTATCAGATTTCATTGTTTAGGAAAGGGAATGATGGTACATTAGATAAGAGGTGCTTAATCAAGTTTTCTATAGGAAAAACTTGTAATGATGAACTATGTTGTGATGTTATTCTAATGGATGCATGCCATTTGTTATTGAAGAGACCATGACAGTTTGATAGGAAAGTAATTCATGATGGAACAAAGAACATATACACTTTTTGGAAAGTGGTACAAAGGTAGTTTTGTTACCTCTTAAAGAGGAAGAGAAGAAATAAAATATGCTCTTTACTAAAGAATTTATCTAAGATATGAAAGTAGCAAGTTATTTTTATGTATTAGTAACAAATAACGAGGACAAAGAAATGGTGTCAATACCAATAGAAGCAATAAGAGTTTTAAAATAATATGAAGATGTTATGATTGATGAGTTACCAGATGGTTTACCACTGAAGAGAGATATTTAACATCACATTGGTTTGACTCTAGGATCTTCTCTACCCAATCAAGTAGCTTATAAGATGAGTCTAACAAAACATGCATAATTAAATAAATAGGTTATTGAATTGTTAAGAAATAAGGTGATAAGGGAAAATATGACTCTATATGCAACACCAACGTTTCTAATTCTCAATAAAGATGGAGGATGGATAATGTGTGTGGATAATAGGTTAATTAATAAAATTAAAATCAAGTTTGTGTTTTCTATACCTCATTTAGATGATATGATGGATGTGCTTGTAGGAGAAAAATATTTTAGAAGATTGATCTAAGGAGTGGTTATTATCATATTCAAATTCATGAAGGAGATGAGTAGAAAAATTCATTCATGACTAAGGATGTCTTATCTAAGTGGATGGTGATTCCATTCAGATTATCTAATGCACCTAAAATATTTATGAGGGTGATGAATACAATGCTATGAGAACATATTTTTAAGTTTATGGTTGTTTATTTTGATGATATTTTTATATTTATTAAGAATAAAGAGGAACACTTATAACATTTGAGAATGGTAATGTATTTGTTAAGAAAGGAGAAGTTGTATGTAAATTTGAAGAAGTATAGGTTTATACATAATAGTTTTGTATTTTTGGGATTTTTAGTTTCATCAGATGGGGTGATAATGGATGAAGAAAACATAAAGACAATTTTTTGAGTGGCCTATTCCAAAAAGAATTGCTAAGGTAAGAAGTTTCCATGGTTTAGCAACTTTTTACAAAAAAATTATTAAAAAATTTGTTAGTATTGTGGCATCAATAATAGATTGCATGAGAGGGAAGGAATATGCATGGAATAGATTAGCCAAGAAAGCTTTGAAATTTTGAAGAAGACTATGGAAAGACCAATTTTAGCATTATCAAATTTTAAAAGAATGGTTGAGGTTGATTGTGATGCTTCATTTGTGGGAATTGGTGTTGTGTTGAGTCAATAAGGAAAGTCAATAGCATATTTTAGTGATAAATTGAATGAGATAAGAACAAAGTATTCTACTCATGATTTTGAAATTTATGAAATTATACAAGAATTAAGACATTGGAGACATTATCTAGTGCCAAAGGAGTTTATCCTATTTACAAATCCTGAGGCTTTGAAGTATGTGAATACATAAAAGAAATTGAATAGTAGTCATGAAAAGTAGGTTTATTTCTTGTAGGGGTATACTTTTGTGTTGAAACACAAATCAGGAAAATAGAATCAAGTAGTTGATGCATTGAAAATGAGAATAGAATTATTAACTACTATGGTGAGTGAAGTAGTTGGATTTATAACTATCAAAGAATTATATGATATTGATCCATATTTTGGAAAGATAGTTAAATAGTGTAGGAATCCTTTAATATGTGGGATAGTTACTATCCATGATGAAAATATTATACAAGAAGGATATCTCTTCAATGGGAAACAATTATTGATTATAGTTGGGTCTCTACGAGACAATATAATAAGAGAATTACATAGTGGAAGTTTAACTAGACATTTCGGTAAGACAAAGACAAAATCTTTGGTGGAGGAAATGTTTTTTAGCCAAAGATAAGAGATATGTGACAAGATATGTTTCAAGGTGTAGAATATACTAGGTGGCTAAAGGATGTTCATAAAATACTTGACTATATATGCCATTATCGATTCTAAGAGGACCATGGATAGATTTAAGTATGGATTTTGTGTTTGGATTACCAAACACACAAAGAAGTAATGATTAATTTTTTTTATTGTAGACAAATTCTCAAAAAATATTCATTTCATTGCATGCAAGAAAACCAATGATGCAACTAGAGTTGCAGAATTATTTCTTATGGATATTGTGAGATTATATGGTGTTAAAAAAACTATTACTTTAGATAGGGACACAAAATTTCTAAGTCATTTCTGGAGGACTTTGTGAAATAATATGGATACTAATATATAATTTTTTAGTGCATATAACCCACAAACATATGGAAATATGTAAGTTGTTAATGGGAACTTGGGAAGTTTGTTGAGATGCATAGTGGGAGAGAAGCCCAAGCAATGGGACTTAACTTTACCACAAGATGAGTTTGCATATAAAAGTTTAGTGAATATATCAATAATAAAGTCACCATTTAAAATTTTTTATGGGATAAATCATATGGGTATTTTATATTTGGTACAATTACCAATTATAAATAGAGTTAGCGATGATGTAAAAGGATTTACAGAGCATATGCAGTAGTTGCAAGAAAGAGTAAGAAGAAAGTTGTAGGAAAGTAATGAGAAATATAAAGCATCAATAAATGTTAGAAGAAGACTCAAGGTATTTGAATAAGGAGAGTTTTTAATTGTTTATTGGAGGAAATAAATATTTTCAAAAGGCACATACAAAAGTTGAAGTATAAAAAAATTGAACCATGTAGAATTGTGAAGAAAATCAATGATAATGCTTATGAGGTGAGTTTACCATATAATTTTGATATCTCCCCAATATATTATGTTTCATATTTATATGAATTAAATGGAGAAGATGGTGAATGTGATGAATAAGAATTAAATTGGTAGTAACAGGTTCCAAAGAAGAACGAAAAGATAGTGCAAGTTTTGGATAAGAAGATAGTGAGCACAAGGCAAGAAAATTATAACAAGTATTTGGTCTAGTGGGAAGGATTGAAATAAGAAGACAACACCTTAATTATAAAATGGGAAATAAATAAGATTGAAAAATAAAAATTATAGAATTACAGTTAGGGAAATTTGTAGGAGCTGAGTTGTTTGCAACTAGAGGAGAATGATGCAAAAAAAATAGGCCAACCTTCTTGGGGCCATATCTTTTGACCCGTAGCTCCATTTGAGATATTACATGCACCAAAATGACTATATAATTTTTATTTTGTTTTCCTAAGTGGTCCTATATTCTTATAGTTTATGTTTATATTTTTTAGATTCTATACATGATTATCTAAGGGTTTAAAGTTATCATATAATGATTTTTTTGAGAGTTTTCTATTTTTAAAAATTATATATTTTTAGGACCAGATGTCAAATTCATTTGAATTTCATTTGATAAGATAATTTTAGTGTTTAGATTATTTTTGGAGATATTTATATCTACACGCACTTGCATTAAAAACTTACTATAAATAGAAGCTGCTAAAAATAGAAGTTTTTTTTTTTTAGATTTTCATTTTTTTCCCATGTCAACTCTAATTTAGAGTTGAGGCTTATTTAAGCATGGTTTGGGTTGTAACTATTTAAATTCATTCAATATGAATAAATATAAAATATTATTTTAATAATCTTCACTTATTTATAATTTATTGTCTTGATAGTTTTTGGTTTCATTATGATGAATTTTGCCATGAGGTAAGTGTAGGTTTGGCTAATGAGCCTATCAAAAATACAATTTATAATTTTTATATTAATTTTAATGGCCTAGTTAGTCACAAAAATAATAAAATTATGCACAAATAATGTGATTTGTCTACTATTCTATTGAAAGAGGTATATATAGCACCTCACTTTGCTCATCTAGGTGTCACGAAGATGACACATAAGCTAAAAATACTATATTATTGACTTGGTTAAAAACATGAAGTTGTTGAATTTGTGGCTAAATGCTTGGAATGCTAACATGTAGAATTTGAAAATTTCCATATAGGAGGACTTTTAAATCCTCATGATGTTTCATGAGGTATGTGGGCCATTATTTCCATTGATTTTTTAGCTAGTTTGCCAAAGTCATGAAGCAAACATGATACTATTATGGTTGTAATATATACATTTACCAAAGTTAAACATTTTGTTGTTGGAAACCTAACAGATGATGCATCTATGTTTATTGAATGGTTTTTTAAATAAATAATACATCTACATGGCATGCTACAAATAATTATCTTTGATAGAGAAAAAAATTATCTCGAGATTTTGGAAAACTTTCACTATTGCTTTTGGAAAAAGGCTTAATTTTAGTTCTTCTTACCACGTGTAAAATGGATGGTAAAATGAAAAGACTTTATTATATTTTGGAAGACATGTTAAGGATGTATGTGATGGATCAACAGAGTAAATTATAAGATTATTTACACTTAGTTGAATTTTACTACAATAATACATCATTTTGGGATTAAAATGGTTCCATTCAAAGATCTATATGGATGTAAATGTATAAATCCACTTGGCTGGAAAATTTTATAAATTATATTTATTGTTGGTCATGATGTTTTGTAATAATATGATAGATAAATGGAAATAATAAGCTGAAATATGAAAACTACTTTGGATAGATGGAAAATTTATGCAGATTTAAAGAGGTCACCATGAGAATTGGAAGTAGGTAATAAATTGTTTCTACATGTTAGACTAAAGAAAAGTTAAATAAAATTTGGAATATTCCAATTTGGGTCCCCTATTTATAATAAGTTTTGATATTTTGGAGAAAATTTGTCATGTTTCCTATCAACTAACCCTTCCTTATTTTCAGTTCAGGTTTCATGATGTTTTTCATGTTGCTTTATTAAGAAAGTATATTCTTGATCCTTTTCATGTTTTGAATTGGACCCATATTTAGGTTTAGTAAGAGGAAAAGATGAATTTTTAACCATTGAAGATATTGGAACATTATAACATTAGACTATAAAATTGGGAAATTTCTCAAGTTTTAGTCTAATGGGATCCTTTGTCTAAGAAAAAATCTACTTGGGAAGATGAAAGTATTTTTGAACTACACTATCCTTAGCTATTTTATTTATTGGGACAAATATTTATTAAGGGGAGAGGAATGACATGAACCTATTTTTTGTCTAGATTTTAATTATGAGATTTAATAGCTTCTATGATTTGGTTACTTAACATGTTGGTTTTAATGATGTTGTTATGTGATTTGGCTATATAAACTATTGATATATTGATATTATTATGACATTAATCAAAAATTAATGTTGTTAAATGTCATGGAATTTCTATATTAGCATATGCTAATTAAATGCTTCTTAGAATTACTATTATTTAATTCAGATCTGATTACTTATTATATTTTTTTTATTTTTTATCATGTGTAGATATTTTTGATGGTCTATTTGGTGACCAAAGGTATAGGTACTAATGAGATATGTTGCTTATGGATGATAAATAACTTCATGAGTTTTAAAAACATTTCTAGGATTCTCTATCATTGTTTGGTTCATTGTGATCAATTATTCACTTGTGAGTGCCATGTTTTTTTCTCACTTTTTGAGTTTATTTTCACTTAGTGTTGATTTCCTTAGTTTTGTTAATGTTACTTGATTATTTTATACCATTCAGGGGTAATGTCATTATTTTTGTACATTTACATAGGTCATATGCTTTCTTATTGACTTTGTCTTTCATGGCATTGATTATGTTATTTGGATGCTTTGAGGATTAGTTGAGTTATTAGTGGCATGTGTTATTCACTTGGTCTTATTAAAGATTTGAATAGACCATGGAATTCAAAAAGGAACCTCAAATAACAATGGGACTTGAATTTTTTTATTTTTGGATTTAGAATTGACTTTAACCTGGAGAGAAGTAGGTCAATAGGGTTCATTGGTTTTAATCTAGTTTTCAAGTCTTTTGGGAGCTCATTTGGAAAACCTAATTAAATGCTACCAAAATTTTATACCATGGCCACCATGAGGAGTTTAGTGGAGTTATTGGCCACTCCATGACTATAGTATTCTCACTCAATCATTACAAGAAATTTTTGTCCTATTGTCAGCCATGCTAGGAATTTTTTGTGGAAGGAAGTTGTTATTGGTATTTTGCTTGAAATACTCAACCCGAGTTATTAGTTATGCATTAGATTTTGTGCAAGGGAAGAAACATATGATTATATTCATTTATTTATTATATATGTAAGGGTTTTTTAAGATTTCATGTTTTAATTTGAGGACCTGGTTTAGTGTTATGGATGACCATTTACACAATGGGTGCAAAAAAAAAGCTATAAGGCTTCCCATTTCCTCAATAATTTGTATATGTTCCATTATCAAGTTGGGGATGTTGTAAATATAGTAGGTAATATTATTCTGAAGTGTTTAGTGATGCAATTTTATGTTGAAGTAGATGTGGAGTTAGGTTTGCCTTGAATTAGAATTTAAATTAGAGACATTTTTTGAGGATATTTTTTATGGGTAGACAAATAAAAATATGTGTATGAAATTTGTGGCCATTATAAGTTTGCATAGTAATTTTGGGTGTTTTTATGATGAAACCTATTCATTTTATGGATTTAATATTTTGGGTTTTCAATTGGCTATTGTCCTAATCATGGGATTTTGAAAATTCATGGTTTCAATGATGTTTTAATCATTACATTACTAGAAATTATGGAATCTAAGTATGAGGATTTTCTCACCTAGTTGGTTGACTTTGAAAAATTGTATGCTTTATTTTCACCTCAAAATTCATTTAAAAATTTTTAATGATGTCTTCTTTTGATTGATAATTGTTTTGGTGTCAATATGTTATATGCTTGGAGAAAATTTGGTTATTCTGTATGTAAAATTTTGGATTGTCCATTTTGAGATTATCTCCTAAAATATGTATTTTTGGTTTGTGGATATGATTTTATTGGTCTTAAACTCACTCTTATTGAGTATAACTATTAAAAAATAAAGATACCTACATTTATGTAAAATGTTTTAGATATACAGTATGCTTGTATCAAGTAATGTTCATAGGTCTCTCCACCTAGTTAAACATGTGAAGCTTATCATGAGTAAGCTCAGCATAGATATATAACATTCTAGATAAACGTGGATGCATGTATTTTAGTATTAATTATCTTACTTTTCATCATTGTATTATATTGAGTGATTTTTAAATGAAGATCAGTTTGTTATTATTCTCATCCTTTATTTTACCTATATTACTGCCTAGGTCCAAATCCAACTGATGGATGGGGTGGTGTAGAGCCACTTATGGTTGGGATCATTTAGAATACAAGGGTAGTTTTTAATTCATCATGAAGTGAATAAGAATGTTTTGTGTATTTGATTTTGATATGTTTTTTCTTATATTTGGATCAATTGATGAAACACTTATCTGAGGATTGATTTGTATTACCTATTTTTATTCATTTATTTGTTTATATCAATTGGAGATAATGTAGTTGTTAATGAAAGTTATCATTTAGGTGTAATTGGGATTTTCCATATATGAATAATTATTTTATTTAGTTTCATTATTAAGTTTCTCTCTAACTTAGTTGTTACTTTTACATCTCTTAGATTTATATTCTTTATGGGATTATTATGTTATATCACTTATTGTGCAATGATTTTTTATTAAGAGATATTGTTGAAAATATTATATGGAAAAGATATTTTATTTACAAACATATTATAATGTTAACATGACACTCTTTTGAAAACTAAATCAACCTATAAGTTATTTATTTACCCACTTATGATGTGAAACAAAAGTAGTAATTTTCTACTTTGTAATTGGTTATATAATAGTTGTTCTTTAACAAAAAAAAATGTAAATAAATTATGTTTTGAATGATCCTTATTGATCATATGAGTGAATTATTATCAAAGTGTGTTGTATTAATAACACTTTTGAGTGGTTATAAAACATTTGTTAATTACTTTTAGGATTTACATTATAATTATAGGTAATGCTTGGAAAGATGTAAACATACATGATTATGCTTGTGTATTAAAGTCTTTATAGGACATTGTTATTAAAATGAGTTAATATGTTTTAATAATGATTTCAAATTTTTTCATTAGTGTTTCTAGTTTCTATTAAAGGGATAATAAAACACACATTAATATTAAGCTAAAATTTGTATTATGCCGGTTGAATTCTTTTATCAAATCCCATAAGATTTTATTATGTATATGGTTCAAATTATTTAACTAATTTTGAGGATTTAAGTCTTTATTATTATTAACTTGAAATAATTATTTACTATGAACCTTTGCCTTAATGTTAAAATAACATGTTATTAAAAATAATACAAAAAACTGAAAAGATATAAGTCTATTAAAGGACCATTTTATTTAATCTATAGGTGATAATTCTCCCTTAGTTTGTTATACATGGAATGATAAACCAAGATTAAAATTAATTAAAATTATAATATATTTTTAAAGACTTTATGTAACCTTTGGTTTTACGTGTGATAACCTACAAATAAATTAAACGTTTAATTTTTTTCTTCTAAGATAATGTTTTTAAGATGTGATTACTTAGAGAACCTAATAAGGTAATAAGTTGGTAATAGTATGAATAAATATGATATATATGTAAATGTTGAGAACATATTGTTAAGTTATCTAATATGAGTTTTTTTTAATGCAATTAAAATTTAAATAATTACTACACTAGTTGTACTGGTAAATGTTATAGTAAAAGAAATAGGTACAATATAAGTGTTTAGTTTAGTTATCAGTGGTCCAATTAGAAACTACACCAAATGAAATTATTGTTGTAATAAATTTAATAATATTTTTTCATGCATAACATAAGCATGGTTATTGAAACATTAAAAAGATATGAATTTATTTTCATAAGTGTATGATTCATTAAAATTGCAAATACATTTAACTAAGTGACAAGTAATAGTGGTTATAGGGACACAACCTCTATGTGAATTCTTATGGATGGTTAAGTTTCAAGGTGTATGAACTCATTTTTTAATCATGTAAGTGATGAGATTTCCACTAATGTGGTATTTTCCATTGTGGAAAAATTAAATGATATTTGATAAGATTTAAAAATGGAAATTTGACATATGTTAATTCATAATAGATGTCATTATAATGTCACTAACCTATAGTGCAATGATCCCACTTTTAGGTTTTTCTAAGTAACCTAAGTGGAAATCACTATGGTGACACTTTATTTATATCCTTTCATGTTAAAAGTGTTAAAGGGTTTTTAAGAAATTCATTTTACTACTTTTGTAAATAGTCCTACAACTCTTGCTTGTTGATTTTAGATTATTTATGAAATCATAAAAATGAGATGCTTAGTATGATGATTATTCTATTTAAATTGATTAGTTTACATTTTTTTTGTTTAAGATAATTTTGTTTGATTCTTCACATCCTTAGCCAAAGGGAAGTTAAGATTTGAGTGGGGTCAAAAGTATATTATGTCCTAGATAGGTACTTGGGTAAGGTTATAATACGTTAATCGCTTCACTACAAATGAGTACACAAGTTAGAGTATATGAGTATACATTTTTTTATATTTATACTCCCTCATTAATTTATATAGTGGATAATAACTTCCTATGAAATAATTCACAAGTTGACTTTAGTATTGTTCATGTGTTGGTTTTAACACAGTTATGTATATCATTATGCTTTTGTGCTAAGTTTTAGTGGAAATTATTTTAACCATAGATGTTTTCTTAAGTTTTGAAAAAAATGGGTTATTATAATAACATTGATAACTAAAATGTTTATACTCAATAAAAATATAAAAGGGTAAAAGGAAAGATAATATTTTAGATAATGAACATAATCATAATGTAAATTTTTTTTACAATGGTAGTCCACACTATAAATATCATATGATAAGTTTTCCACTAAATTAAAACTTTTCAAAATTAAGCATAGCTCAAGCATAAGAATAATTTTACATTTATCAAAAATTAGTGAATAATGTGGAATTTTTGGACATAAAAGCTTTCACAACATTACAAGTAATGTGTTTTTAAAATAAACCAGAAATCACTTGACAAATTTTAATTAATAACAAATTTATTCCATTATTGACTACCACACATATAGTTATGCGACTTTTATCATGTAGGGAAGGAAAATCATATTTTGATTATCATAGAATTACTTGGCATGGAAAAAATATTTGTATAACATTTTAATAAAAAACAAAAATAATTAATGGATCATCAAGCTTATCAAACTACAAAAATATCAAGTTATAATAAGTTCAAAAAAATGTCAATACATGAATACAACACACAAAAGTAACCATGATAAGAAAAATTGACTACTACAATATACATGGAGGTATATTATTGATAACATATTTAAATTGATGAAGATGGACGTGGAAACATGTGCATTATTGCATTATTATGATAGTTAGAACATAAAATTGATAAATTAAAACTTATTCTATATTTTTAATAATCACGTAGATATATTATTCTACAAATTATTTTTGGGACAAATTTCATTGATATAGGCATATGGGTGATGCCCTATACTACCTAGATGATGTGTAAATTGGGATGATAATGATTATAATTGATGAAATATACAGGGGAAAAACCAAATTGATGCATTTCCTTATTACATGAAGGAAATAAAATCAAGATTAGACATTATGGTAATAATTATAATCAAAATACAAAACCTTCAAAGATAACTACAAACATAAGACATGAACATACATAATAGAATAAAATTCAATGAATTTACAAAACCTTTTGAAAAGTGTAAATGTAAACATTTTAATATTTTGATGATTTTTAAACATTTTAAAAAAATAATTAAGATAATATTAAAAAATTCAAAGTATTATAAAATAAAAAATTATTTTTTAAGCATGACATGTTTGTTAGTTATCATTATTCATTTACGTTATTTATTAGATGTTTTTTAGATTACATATCCTTTTTCATACTGACATTAATTTCATGATATATATGAGATATATTTAAGATATATATGAGATATATGTATGACATATAAGTTAAACATGATACATGGATTCACATATGTGCGACATTCCTATACCAAGGGTCGATACCAATGTTAAGGACGTATCATTCCATAGGTTTCATTAATCCAAGCTATATATTTCTATGACATTTCCATTTATCAAGTTGAGTTACATCAAATTTTTACAAACCTTTCTCTTTCTTATATTGTATATAATGATACATATCATGCATATGGTACCTTATTATGTTGTGGCATTGAAATACATTGATAGTGTAGACTAGTTTCACTTGTTCTATGTTTCAATGATGTTGTTTCATTTCCTAGATCTTAATCATTGATTAAATGTTTTTACCTATTATGTTATTTTATGACTTTGTGTGATTGAGTGTATCATTATATTCCTATTTATCAATGTGTGTCCTTAGAATTATATGAAATTTCATTTCCCTTTGTGTGTAGGCCTTAGCCTTGTGTGACATTGTGTGTTATTTTATTGTGTGTTTCATTACCATGATGTTGTGAGCTTATAAGTGAATAAATATAGGATTTTATATTGACATTTATAAGTTTTTTTTTTTTTTTTGATTATTATTATTATTATTATTATTATTATTATTATTATTATTATTATTATTATTATTACTACTATTATTTCATTTTTTTTGGTACCATGATTCATATCCCACCCTTTTATTATTTTTACAGTGCCATTATCCATATCATGTGCCTCCATGAATAGTTCACTATTCATTACTTATATCAATGTTGTTTACTAATACATGACTTATTAATTTATCTATGTCAACATGACAAATTTATTCCTTGTATAATATGTTTTGTATATGCTTTAATGGTTTATTCATTACAATGATGACACATTATCCACAAGTTAACACATGCATCTAAATGATTAGATATGTTTAGATAACATGATGCATTTAAATATTTATTTTTTTACATTATTAATTCATAGGATATATATCTCACATCAAAATAGGGGAATATTAGTGGGCTTGTCATAGAGATTCAATCCTTCATGAATAAAAAGTTCATATTTTTAGCATAAATTACAATATTCATAGATTTTTGAGTGGCTCAAATTATCTTTTTGGTTCAAATATGGGATATACATTTTTATATTCAAACACATTTATATGAATATAAGTTAAGATTTTCATATATTTATAGATTAATTAATATTTTGAATGAATATTCAATGTGAATACAAATATTTAATTAGAACATGAGTTGAAAGTTTAAAAAAAAAGATATTTTATGAAAATGAGACATAGATGCATAATATTACATAATATGTTAGATCCAATTGGATACAATTATGGGGGCATGAACATTGTTCATATATATACACACTATTATAGTTTTAAAATTTTGGCATCCATAGTAACTATAAATGAGAACTTTGAGTCTATATGTCTATCTATTGTGGATGATTCAATTCATTGATTAATGCAATTAAGGTGAGAGATGCTAAATGAACTAGGAATTAATCAATGAGTCCAATATATTGTTACCACCTTTAATATTAGGGGTTCAATACTAATTACATTATTATTATGGTTAATTTTCATCAATTCTCAATGGCCTAGGAACTAATCCCTCTTCAATAAGGGTTAGATCATTTATCTTTGCAACCCAAGGCATTATTATTAACCTTTTTTTCCAATATGCCAAAATGGGTCAACCCCGTATAATCAAAACCTTATAGAGGGGATTTTTATTATGTCATAATGCATGATTTTAGCTCATTTGATGTCATTTCATATGCCATTATAGATTTTGTCATAGTCTAGCTTGGTCCTTATGTCATTTAGTGTCTTAGTGGTAATTTTAGGGTCATATATATAAGTGGTAGGACTTAATAGTGATCAATGTAGTTAGAGCATTGAATAGGTTTGATTATGCCTCAAAGAATTCATCCATGATTTCAAATATCAAATAAGTAGCTCAATAACAATATTTGTGAAGCCAGACCATCATCAAGACATTGCATGTATGCCAAAATGGATTATCTTACTTGTGCAATTTTTAAATATGCTAAAAAACATCACATGACCATCAAGCCATGTTAGATAAATGTCCTTAGTGCTGAGATCATACTCTACATGTTTCATATCTAGATGAGACTTCTATCTCAAGATATAAACCTTCAAAGTTTAGCTTGTTGAGTCTAAGGAGCCATCCCACCCAAGACGTCATCTAGGAATGAATGAACCATCTCTGTTATGAATTTTTTTTTATCTTCACTCAGGAAGCCTTGTGTGACTAGTGGATCATGTGCAATTATAAATCTACATGCCAAGAACATACTCTAAACGTTTTAAGTATGTATGATATTTTTAGCTCATGTTATAAGCTTTTGAAATTGGACATGCAACATAAGACATTCATGCTAACATCAAGTTTAAGCTAGAAAAAAATAGATCATTTTGAGATTAAATTTGAAGATCACATGAAGGTAAATGATGGCCATGTTAAATTCATTTGATGAGAGTGATTAATTCATTTTTAAGCTCTTAAAGTAGTCATTAGATTTCAAATGGTGGGTCCCAATTGATCTAATAGTCTTATTTACATCATAAATTTTGATCCAATAGTGTGAGATGAGTCAAACAGTTAAGGAGCTTGAAATATCTACACATGTCATAAGTGCATGGGGATGAAAGACTGTTAATGAATCTTGAGAATAAATATATGTTTGATATGTGGTGTAATCCTAGATAAAGTTCATAAGTTAAGGGCAAGATCAATGGCTAAAACATGATCATACAAATCAAGATCGACAGTATGAGAAAAGGACAATATGTCAATAAGTTGAGTCAAATCTCGATATCTAATTAGGATAAAAGAGAGCCCAATACTTTTGATGGAGATTGAGAATCCATTTTTGACAAAATAAAATGGGTCTCTTAGTGTCATCTTTCTACCATTAAATCTCATTCAAATGTCATGAAAAGAACAAAGTGATGTAGTCAGGGATAAGGAACATAAAAGACACCATTAAGCCCAATATTGAATTTGAGTTCAATGATTTGTAGCGTGAAGGGTTCATTCTTGTGATTATGTTCATCATATTTTAAATGAGGTTCCATGCATCTATAACCCTTAGTTCCTACAGTGACATAATGGATCTATGTGGACCTAATATGAACCAAGCATCGAGCAGAGTAGCATAGTATAATGACTATAGGAAAACCAATAGTTTGAGATTAGTTTTCTATCTATAGTATAACCATGAACATAAGAACAAGTTTGATCGGGATCCAATTTGAATAAGTGTAATAATTTCAAAAGATACCATGAAGGTATACATTTAATCTCCAATGGTTTCATCTCTAGAACCAACATCATGAAAAGGACCCTTCCCTCCATTGTGCACACCACGATAAGCTAGTTTAGAGTAGTTATCACCATGACAAACTTATAATACATGTATTATATTGTCCTAACTACATTGATTCCATAATTTAGATTGAAACCTCTTGACCTCATCATTATAACTAATAGTGATCACAAATTAGGGGATAAGGTAACTGTGAAACCACTTAAAGTGACCTAAGACATTTAAAAATTTTAATGAGCATAATTTAAAAAGGTAATTACAACTATGGTTCAAATGTTTAAATTTATTGATACCCCTCTTGAGTGCCAAGGCTCCCTTTCTCTTGCTTCATTTCTTATATAAATATATGTTTTGAGCTATTATAATATGATACCACACCATGTATGGCAAATAACTGTTGGACTAATGTAATATTTTGAATTTGGACATCAATTCAAGTCTATTTTTTTTAGTTTTGAACAATAATTTAAGTCTAAAATTGATCTATCATGTATTTTTCTCTCCTTTATCCTTTCATGTTTGAGCAAAAGTTCTTAGTCTAATAGGTCATATAGAGTGTGGTCTAGTGTGTAAATATTTTCAAGTGTATGATTGTCCTTAGAGTGTATAATATACCCTCTAGTTCACTTGCCTTGTGTTGATACCCACATCTCACCTTTATATTCAAATACTTACGTTATAACCTATTAAGACTTAGAGACTAGTTTATATGCTTTATTTTATTATGGTAGAAATATGATGGTCATGTGGAAGACAATTTTGGTGCATCACCTCCTTTAGAGTATGTTAAATTTATGCATTATATAACTCTTTTCCCCATAAATAAGAAGTATTTTATGTGATAAAAATTTCACAATATATTCAGGGAGATAGCCCTTAAATCTAGAGGCTCATTTCCAACATAGGTACACCCACATACCTGGAAATGTTCCCATGTTTCCAAAATTTGGAAGAAGCCTGAGAAAATTATTGTAGGGTGAAAGATTTGGTGACAAAAATTATGGCATACCTAATGGGACACATTATCTTCAAGATAACTTGTCAAGGTGAATGTTAATCTTGACAACATCAACTAAAAATTGGTGTGTTACTCAGCATTTGGTGAATCCTTCATGGTAAATATGGTTCAAGTCCATTTGTTTTGTTATAAAATTTACCTTATAATTCATGATTATAACTAGGTCATCCTCTTATATAACATTTAATCCTATTAACCCACCCATTAAGCCTGAAATTCCTTGTAAAATTTAGTATCCACAACCTAATCTGACCTTTGAAGAATGACTAGATTTTAATAGATAAAAAGAGGTTAAAGAGGATAAATAATAAAACATGGATATACATCATGATTTTCCTACATTCAATACTAATAATCCCAATCAAATTCATGCATATGATTCCATTCCTCCCAATGCCACAAAAGATGTGTCCACATTCAATGGTGAGAGTTATATCACACCTAGTGAGCACATTAGAGATGTTTCTAATTTTTGTAATTTCCATAATATTTTTTGAGAGAATATTGCCACTAGAATCTTGGAAATATCCCTTAAATATAAGGCTCGTGATTGGTATATGACTCTAGAAGGTAGATGCATCACAACATGGGATGAGTTTGAGTGTCATTGACTTCATGATTTATAAATGAAAGTGACCATGCTTCTCTCATACATCAGCTCAATGTGATAAAGAGGAGACCCAGATAAATATTTAATGACTTAAATTAAATGTTTTAGAATACTTGACATATATTACCTCCTCCCATTAGACCACCTACTAGTTTTGTGTTCCCTACCTACTTGAAAGCCATTGGGATTGAAATTATTGTCATGCTTAAATCTATGGTAGGATCTACCCTCCCTAAATCATATGAGATTACTATAAAATATGAAAATAATCTAATAAAAAATGGAATATTTCCACATAATTTTTATATGCCTCCTTTGTCTCATGCTTATAATAATACTCTAGTTGTAGCCCAAACTCAAATGCCAATATCAAGCCTAAAGTTGATCCTAAGAAGGCAAATAATGCGTCTCACAAAGATGCATATATCTAATGGTTAGAAGCTAGGATTAGAAGAGGTAATATGTATTAAGTCAATTATTATAATTCCCACCCCCATCAACAATAATATGGTCAACAATGTGGAATAGGATTAGGTTAAAGGTAGCCTAACTCCATTAGGCCTGCAAATGTGTACAGTCCTAAATATAACACTAATGTAAGGGATATGGTACAAGTTCCTATCAATTTGGTGTAGGGATAATATTTATGGAAATATAAATTAATGGATACCAATAATAATGGATAACAATCCCTAGTGGCTGAAGGAGTATTTATTCTCCTCATATCAAATGAAGATGATGTAATGATGCAAGTTAATGAGGATTGGCAACCTCAAGGAGAGAGCATCACCAATTTGCTAGTTGAAGACACTTTTGTGCTAAATTATGGAGCCTATATTGAAAAAAATATAATGGTAAATAATAATTATCTATGATGTGGCATCATCATGCCCACATGCTCTTCTAATCCTCTTGCAAGGCAGTAAGGCATGACTACAAGTGTGATAGCTCCAAAAGCTCCTATACCTCCAATAAGTCAAAATGTTATAAGTTTTGTTCAAGATAACTCTATTCCTATAGTTACAAGAATATATTTACCTCAAATTACACAATAAAAGGTGAGTAATGATGCTATAAACATAGTAGATTCCTTGAAAAAGTACCAAAGCATCTATCTCCTTGTGGTATATCCTTCATATGTCTAGCCAAAAAGAATTGTTACAAAATCAATTATCCACTATTCCTACTAGTCCTTCATCTTTAAATAAAATTAATAGTCATGTTTTCATTGAATATTCTCATAAAAATATTATTAAACCATCTACTAGGATTGAGAAACATCCACCATTTTACCTCACTCTCATAGTGGGTGATAAATTCATTCACAATTGCATAGTCAATAGTGGAGCCTCTACCTCAGTCATGATCAAAGTTGTAGTTGATAAGTTTGACATGAAATATGAAATTTATATTAAAGGAGTGCTCTAACTATATGGTACACCTATTAAGATAATAAGGCTGATAAAAAAACTTGAAGGTTTTATTGCATGATTGTCCTAGCTTTCTTATCCTTCAAGATGTAGTTGTTGTTGACCTCCTAGCTCACTTTGAAATCTACCTATCAAGGGACTTCATAGCCAAGATAGGTGTATATCTCTCATATGACTAGTATTTCTTTTATTTTAGCATAAGTTATAGGTCCAAGGTTAAAATTAGGACACAACCTCTTAAAAAGTTTCATATTGAACCTTACATTGAGACAAGTTCTAATTTAAATTTTGTTTATGACGAGGAATCTAATGTGGATGATGGTGTTTTTAAAATTGAGGGAATTTCTGATCTATTTTTGGACATGTATGGTGTAGATGCATATAGGCATGATGCTTATCCATACTTTAAGAAAATTAATCTTAAGACTTACATCATGCACGAGGATCCATTTGAAGGAGCTGAGGTAAGTGTCAAACATTATTATGTTGTTGAGTGAAACTATATGATTCACAAGTATAATGATCATAGGTTTATGAATATAATTGAGCAACATAGTAGGTATAATTATGTTTTCATTCCTACTATTGATTGAGATGATCTAGAAGATGAAACTCATGAAGAAGAGGATGATGACTTATGGATAAGATTTGAGGCCATATGTCAAGACTTTGACAAGATTGGTAATATTCATTTTTCTCCTAAGAAATGTATGTCTGATGTGTTTGTTAATGAAACTAATGAGAAGGCTCTCAATTTTTCCATGAGGTATGAAATTAAATGGCATGTTTTAAAGGAATATAAACATCAGTCTGCTATTCAAAAGCCTATAGTTTTAGAGGGACCTAGTTAGGTCAAGGTAGAAGTTGGTGTGCTTACAGGACAATTGGGAGATTCATCTAGTATTGATACATGTTTAAAGGTTTTTGATCATAAAGAATAAAAACTTGATACCCATAAGCATCAAGTATATCTTGTAAGAGAAGATAGAAAGGTCGAGGTAGCTATCATCATCCCTATTATATAGTATGAAGAATTTATATCAGATATGTCAATTATCAATATAGAGAAATAAATATCATTAATGAGGTTCCCATACACTTCACTTTTAAACCTAAGAGGATTCAAAGGTGATAGGCTTATTGATCACCTATATATACAAGTGATTGGTGATGAGCATTCTCCTCATGCTAGGTTACCTTCATGGAGTGATAAAGATGTCAGGGGAACCATTTTTAACCTTGGTTGAGGTATGACCATATGTTTCACCTAAACATGAGGTTTTTTAAATATTATATTAGGTGTGTCTTCCCTTTCTTGTTGTGTTGTGTTCTAATAAGTGCTTTGAAACATAAGTGCATTTTTATTAGTCCCTTGATTTATGTTTTTTCCTATTATTTTCTTGTTTTTTATGTACTATTCAATGTATTTTTTATGTCCATATGGTATAATTGTGATTCCATAACACAATGGATAGGATTAGGCAATTGGTCATGGCATAGAAAACATGCCACCCTTGGGAAGCCACTAATGAAGTTGATCATTTTTTCCCATAGGCCAAAATGGGTCAACCCCCTATAATCAAAACCTTGTATAATGGATTTTTGTAATGTCATAAGGCATTATTTTAGCTTAGTTGATGTCATTTCATATGACATTATAGCTTTGGTCATAGTTTACCTTGGTATTAATATCATTTGGTGTCTTAGGGGTCATTTTTATGGTCATATATGCAAGTGACATGTATTCATATTGATCTATGTGGTTATAACATGGAATAGGTTTTATTATGCCTCAAATAATTCATTTGAGCTTTCAAAAATCAAGTAGTATCTCAAGAATAATCTTTGTGAAGCCAAACCATCATCAAGATGTCACACAAAAACTATAATGCAGTAGTTTACTTTTGCAATTTTTAAATATGATAAAAAAGCCTCATGTGGCCATAAAACCACACATGATCAATGTGCTTAGTGCGAAGATCATGATTTTCAAGTTTCATATCTTGATGATCCTTTTATCTCAATATCTAATCCTTTAAAGTTTAGCTTGTTATGTTTAAGGAGCTAGGCCATCTAGGATGTCATTTAGAAACAAATGAACCATATATTTTATGCATATTTTATCTTCATTCAAGAAGCCTTGAATGACCATTGGATCATGCATAATTGTATATCTACATTCTAGGAACATGCTTTGAAATTTCCAAGTCCATGCAAGCTTTCTAGTTCAAGCTATAAACTTCTAAAGTTAGACCTATAGCATAAGATGTTTGTGCTAACATCAAGTTTAAACTAGAGAAAAATAAATCCTTTAGAGATTAAATTTGATGGTCATGTGAATGTCAATGATGGTCATATGAATGGCATTTGATGGGAGTGAGAACATCATTTTAAAACTCATTAAGTATTTGTTGGATTTCAAATAGTGGGTCCTATTTAATCTAATGGTCTACATTGCATCGTACATCTTGATCCATGAGTGAGAGATGAATCAAACAGTCAAGGAGTTTCAGAGATTAACATGTGGCATAAGTGCATGAGGCTAGTATACTAACAATAGATCTTGAGAATCAATGTGCATTTGATATGTGGCATAAGCTTGGATAGAATTAACATGTCAAGGGTAATATTGATGGTTGACATTTGATCATATAGATCAAGATTGATGGTGTGAGAAAAGGTCAATATGTAAATAAGCTGAGTCAAAGCTTGATAGCCAATTAGGAAAAAAGAGTTCCTAGGGATTTTGATGGAGGCTGAGAAGCCATATTGGATAGGAGTGAATGGGTCTCGTAGGGTCATATTTCTACCATTAAAGCTCACTCAAATGTTATGAAAAGGACATAGTGATGAAATTAGGCATAAGGAACATAAAAGACACCATTTGATCCCAATATTGACTTATGGTTTGATGAATTGTAGCATGAAGGGTTCATTATTGTGACTATGTTTACCATCTTTTTAAAAAGTTTCCATACATCTATAAACCCTCAGTTCCTAAAATTACATAATGGATCTATGTGGACCTAATATGAACTAGGAATCAAGAAAAGTGGCATAATATAATGAGTATAGGAAAACCAATAGTCTAAGATTGGTTTTCCATCTATAGTGGAACCATGAATAGAATAACAAGTTCAAGAATGATCTGGTTTGAAAATTTTTGAACATTTCAAAGGATGCCATGAAGCATACATGTAGGCTATAATGGTTTCATCTCTAGAACCAACTACATGAAAGAGGCCCTTCCCTCCACTATGTACACCATGACAAACTAGTTTGAAGTAGTTAGTAGTAGGACAAACTTCTAACAGATGGATTTGATTATCTTAACTACATTGATGTTAGAAACTATCTCAAAACCACTTGAACCAATCATTACAACTATTAGGGAGCATCAATAAAGGGTAAGGTAATTATGCAACAACTTAAAGTAACCTAGATCAATCAAAAGGTCTCAATGAGAATAATTTATAGAAGTACTTACAACTATGGTTAAAATGTTTAAATTGATGTATTCCCGTTTTGAGCACTATGTCTCCCTTTCTTTTGCTACCTTTCTTCTATAAGTTATATTTTAAGATATTGTACTAGGAGACCACATCATGTATGGCAAATCCCTACTAGATTAATGTCATATTTTGCCTTTGATAATTAATGTAAGTCTATTCTTCTAAGTTTTGAATAAGCATCTAAGTTTATATGCGATATATCCTCTATCCTTCCCTCCCTTATCCTTTTATGTTTGAGAAATAGTTCTTAGTCTAATAGGTCATATAGAGTGTAGTCTATTGTTTAAATATTTTAAAGTGTATGAATGTCCTTGGATTGTGAAATCTACTCTCTAGTTCATTTTCCTTGTGCTACTACCAACATCTCACCTCTATATTAAAATGCTCATGTTATAACCTATTAAGACTTATAGAATAGTTTGTATGCTTTGTTTCATCATGGTATAAATATGATGATTATGTGGAAGATGATTTTATAGCATCATCTCCTTTAGTTTAGGTTTAATTTATTCATTCTCTAACTCTTTTACCCATAATTAATTAGTATTTTAGGTGATAAACATTACAAAATATATTTAGGTATCTAGCCCTTAAACCTAGTGGCTCATTTCCAACATAGGTACACCCACATACCTGAAAATGTTTTCATGTTACCCAAATATGGAAGAATCCTGAACAACTTTTAGGGTTCAATATTTGGTGCCAACAATTACATTAGTATATAAATTTGGGGCATGATCACCCCAAGATTATTTAAATGTTTTAAAAAAAAGGAAGAATAGCTCTCTAATAATTCAATAAATAATCATCATATCTAATGACATGACATAGAGCAACATGGTTCACCCACTTATAGGTGTATACATTTCTTTCTCTTTAAATTTTAAAATTTTGAATTTCATTTTAGATTTACAATTTCATACATGGAAATTAATTTTTACATATTTATTGTAGGTTTCATGGATAAAGTTAAACATTTAGATCATTCTCTGAAAGATAAACTACATTTTAAACAAACAAGTAAATTAATTTATCCATTTACTTTAGCATTGTATTTCATTCAAATAATATACTAAAATGGGAGATTTTATAAATAGTAAAATATAATAAAAGATATTTTTAAATGTAATTTTCAACCTACTTTCACCTTACATGCATTGTGTGTACACATATGTATTTTATACACCATTCTCTCACATCCACATTATTTTCATGGGTGTGATCTTTCTAATTTTATATCAATAACCTACATGAAATAATTAGTATGTGTCTAAAATATTTAAAATAAATATCAAAATATTTAGAGAACCTCATAATATGTACAAATTTGTTAGACTCAAATTATTTTGAAATTGTACAGTGGTCTAAACATGATGGCATGCATGTTTTATATATCAATGGCATGATAAAATATCAAAAGAGTCCCATATAAATATACAATAGGTGTAAGCCTATTCCCTATATAAAAATCATCTATCATTCACAAAAAATAACTCACTATAATATTCAAAGGAACTACCCTATTCTTAAAATTATAACGATTAGTCACAAGTATTAGGTTTTAAAAAAGTTTGAATCTACTCAAACATAGGCCTAATTTTTCATTTTCTATGTGTCAAAATATACATTAAAATTTTACTTAATTTAAGGATCACTATTACACACATACACCTAATGTAGTTCGATGTCCCTCTTCAAAGAATTTGACATGTAGATAGCACTCGACCATTCCTTGGGGAGTGATTTGGGTCAACTCAACCCATATTTTCCTAAATTTTAAAATAATCAACATAGTATAAAAATTGGACCTAGGGTTTTAAACATAAGTATGTAGTTTTATATAATTATTCACATAACTATCTCTTAATATCATTCAAAAACATGGTTCACAAGTAAACATAACAACTTATATAAAAAAAAATCTACACAAATGAATCTATCATTTTTAGACATTAATACTAGTTAGTAATATATATATAAGTTGATGAATATATACATGTCCATTGAAATACTCCATTCATAATCCAAATAACTATTGATCCTTTTTCCCACACTTTATATCACCTGCATTTAATCTCAAACCTACATGGTACATAAAAACACTAAGTATCTTCCCTTAGGTTTTTTCTTTAGAAAATACAATTGTAAAATCATATTATGCCTTTTAAATTAATATTCATGTTTATTTATATATACCATATAATTTGAATTAGATCAAAAGTTATATCTTATTAACCATGCATAGTAAAAAAAATATGTTAAAATACACTACCTATTGGTCGCATATAGTCCCAAGCATTTTTAAATACATGTAATCATGGGTTTTTCTACCTCACATAAATCAATCCATTAATTATAATGATCTCCTAATTAGTTACCTTATTACCTCAAGTCAAATATGATTATTCAATGTATTTTAGAATCATTTATAGTATTTAGATTCTCATTCATTAAAAAATTAATCTCACTTTGGTTATAAGGATAGGTTTTCAAAAGCATATCAACCTAATATACCATTATCCTAATCCCAATGAGGGTGATACCACATTATATTTTCCCTTCCTATAAACATAATGGTTGATGGTTGTGGATGTACATCTTAAAATAACATCCATAAATGTATGTATCTTAAATGCATGTATAATTATAAGATGCATAATACTCAAAATGCAAAATGGGAGGACCCACTTATTCAAAGAAAATGGATTGACCTATTTACACAAGCACCATTTTTTAGAATGTGGACCTATTCATCACAAGTAAATAGGTAACCCGCTTAATACACAAGAACCATTTGTTAGTAGGGGAGGAACAATGAATTTAATCAACCACTTTGGACTTCCCAACTTTAACCTTTTTCTCTATTGACAAAGCTTTTGGTACATTTAATTATTAGTAAATCACTTTCATGTTACAAGTCTTAGTTATGTGGGAATGAACTAATGATAACCCGATAATGAATTATTAGGTAGATGAATAATTTCCTAAGCATTTTTAATTATATTGATTATTTTATAAAAATAAAGTTATAATAACATATGATGGGGATGGATATAAATTTAAGATAATTAAGGCCACCTAATACACTTTCATTTGAACTCAGTGTTTAACTTTGATAATAATTTAACATAATTCAAAAAAATAAGGATAATAAAAGGTCACATATTAAATTTTAGTTGTAATTAATATTTAAATTTTACATTAATTTACATATTTTTCATATTTTTAATTATAAAATAATTACAAAACTTTAACATCAACTTGTATTCTGACTTGAATATTTAAGATGCAACAACTCCTTTTTTATATGGATCTATATAAATTCACACGGGTAAATATATATTTAAAAGTTTATTTTTAATTTTTTTAAGAATTATAATGTCGATATATAATTTAAAGGATAATATAAAAAAGGGCCTTCAATAAAAAATTATTTTGTAGTGATATGTGATCATAAAGTGTAAATCCATTCATATTTACTTTCCTTAAATTTTAATATTATTTTTAAAGCGTATAAGGATTAGATTATGAAGTTTAGTTTAGTTTAAATTAGGAATTGTTAATTTCAATGTTTTAAATGCATATCTCACCATTATAATAGTATTTTGAATCTCCATCTTATGAATTTGATCCAAAAAAATTGGTGATTAGAAGCATCTTGAATTTTCAATGTCCCTTCCAATGTATTTTCCACCTTCTTTGGAAAAATTTTACTCATTAAAATAAGCCTATAATTAATTGTAATATATATATATATATATATATATATATATATATATATATATATATATATATATATATAATTGATTAGTATAACATTGAGCTTATTGGTGGTTTCTTTAAATTGTGCATATTTGAATTTCGTGAGCTCTTAAAAAGAAAGAGATATAGGCATAATACTCAAGATATATCTCTAAATTTGGAGTGATTATTCATTAATTATATTTAGAATTCAAAAAATTAAGATCAAATATTTTTAACCAATAAATATTATATGATTATTATATCATGTCTTATATGATTTGAATGTTTGTTAGGGTTTTTTTTTGGTGTGATTATAGATACCTTAAAATATATGTGTTTTATTTTATTTTTATACAAACTTCTATTAATAAAATTATTACAAACCAATATCCATTCAAAAATATGTTATATTGATATAAAATATCATATTTAAATTATTTTCTCTTTATCTTATCCATTATTTATGCAATCTTCAATCTATTTATGCAATCTTCAATCTTGTAACTATTTCATTGTAAAATTTAATCCTTTAAAAAAGTTACAATAACCATAATGTCCCATATTTTTATTATAAATAAAATAAAATATGACATATATTTAAAATTATAAATAATAAATAAAAATAATGAAATAAAATGAAGATCAAATTTTATCTTTTTAAATTGATGTAAAAGTAATTGCAATTATCCAAAAATGAGAGTAACTTTTTAAAACTGAGCCTCCATATCTTTTATTTAGCCGAATAATCACACTACCAAGGATTATTTTACATAAATAATGTTATGCAAAAATAGTCAAATGACAAAGGATAACAAGAAAATCAAAATCTAGTAGCTTCGTTGGGAATCTTCAAGCTTTTAAAGGTGTCTATTAATAAATGATATTTCTCATTCTTTGTAAGTGAGAGTGGTTTACTAAATAATAAATGATGCCTAATTTAAAAAAGGTGGTGAATTAAATGGTCATGGCACCTTATTAAAAATGAAACAACCTTCAATACTTCCACTTTTAAACTATTTTTGAATTATGTTTTTGATTAATTGAATGATCCATTAATTGTATTTTTTTATTAATATAATATTCTTGATTATAAATTATACTCAAACTTGTAATATTATTTCACTTCATATAATATATTTATATATATATATTCATCCACAAATTTATATGTTTATATTATCTACAAGTCTCATTTACATTCTAATATAAAACAATGACCAATGTATATCATGTGGTTTTATATGAAGAATAATAGCATATTAATAGGTCACAAGTTTATATAAGAACATATAGTGGTTGTACATAAAGGAAGTAGAAGTGGAAGTCATATAATCAATGGTGCAATAAAAACATTAACAATAAAATGATATTTTCAATAGTTATACAATAAAATTGAATAATGTATTGGGTATGTTTCATTATAGGCCAATAAAAATTTGAGAGGACTCCCCATCAAAATTCAATGGATTCTTAGTGAGTGCTAATAGTTTCCTTATCACTTGAAGATAATTATTTTTAATAAATTTTCAATATTAAAATCATTTAAATAATTTATCTATTTTATAGAAAAAAAATATATAAATTAATATTTTAGTGCTTATCAATTTCCATTTAAATATTTGTAATTATTTTTTTTATAAGAAATTCTCAGATTTCTATCACTTAAAAAATTATGGTGTTATGAATTATATATAATTTATGGTTCTTTGTTATGTAATACATAATACTTAATAATAAAAAAGGTAATTATATTGAACATGTTGAAAATTTATGCATGAAGAGTTTTTGAAATGAAAAATAATCCTTGAACTTATGTAAGCATAGAAAAATATATAACAATAGATATTGGACACAAGAGCATGAAGACAACAAATTGTAAATTTTTTGAAGGAAATATTTTATAATATATGAAGTATTTACAATATAGTTGATTTATTGGATGCATGTAATGAATGGTATAAATTTCATGGTATATTGAGTACAATGTATCTTCATATATATATGGCTTTATAACCTATGTGATTAGAATTAATTTTTAATCTATGTATATAATTTATATACACCTTAATAAACATATTTTATTATAAAAATGATGAAGGAAGTAGTTTATATTATTTTTATTCTTTGCTACCTTCTCCTTTGTGGTGAATATGCTTCGACAATATAATTTGTTAGCTCTATGTGAGTGTCTCTCACTAAAATATATTTATATAAAAAGTTATTTTTTCTTGTAGCAAATTTAATTAAGTGATAATTTGTTTGTTATAAATTCATTTGGTGTTGTTTCTTTGTCTTCTTTTGTTTTTTTTTTTTTTTAAAAAATTAAATAGCTCAATTTCTTATGGAATTTTTTTTCCTTGTATGACAAAAAAATGTTGTGATATAACATTATTTTATTAAGAAAATAATCATTTATATACTCATATAAAATAAATATTTTATGAAAATATAATTTATCATAATTTTAAGGATGAATTCATATATGATATTAACAATTTTTTGTGTTCTAATTTGAATGCAAAGAGTGTTTACATGTACATTTGAAATGAAGAATTGTAATAATTATTTTACCTTAACTAGTAGTTGAGAAAATGCCTCCTAAAATGAAATGATGTATTTGTTTCTCTTTTTTTTTGGTATAAAAATGATATATTCCTTAGTTTCATATAATTTTAGATTTCACTATTTGATGGATAATTTTTAAAAATTTTGAAGCATCGTTGAATTTATGAAGAGACAGTTTTTTTTAATGAATCTTCTAAGATTATAGGAGTCTTAAGATGTGTACTTTAACATTCATAGTTTACATGTAAATGATAATAGTAGATGTTATAAATATTGAAGTTTATTTCTAAGTCTTGACTAGTATGTATTTTTAAACAATTCATAGTTTTACTTTACCTATTAAATACAATGCTTGAACATAATTTATAAGAGAATTGATGTCTATTTGAGTATAAATAATATAAAAGGGATGTGTTATGTAATTACATATTTATTATAATACTACATTTAATTTTATAGATAATTATAAGTCTTTTTAAGGAACTAATAAGATATTTAATCAATATTTAATTTTTTTAAATTTTTTTAAAGATTGGCTAATGTAATTATTCATAACTTTTAGTATTTCTAAAAATATTATAGAAAATTTTAAGGATCCATTCTTAAATTATACATACCATGGACTTACAATGATTATTCAGATTTGTTTGAGACACGAGTAAAATTTACGTATAAACATATTCATTTTTAGAAAAGGGGTAGTGAAAAACTAATAGTAACACACTACACAATGTCTTCTAAATTTCATATCTCATGAATAACCTTACAATTTTGCACATCACTTTTTCAAATTAATGGTACATCTATTCTCCCCACTCCATTTTTATTTATATTAGTAATTTTACATTTATATTCATGTATATTTATACATTCCAATAAATATTAATTACATCAAAATTTATATCTTATTAAACACACATGATAACAATTTAAGATAAAACACCATACCTATTGACCCCATATAGTCCAATAGATTATTTAATACATAATATCATGGTATTTACCAACTTACATAAACCTAATTCATTAATTATAATTATATCTTTCATACATGCCTTATTACACTAAGTTAGATATGATTCTTCAATACATTTTTGAATCATTTATACTACTCAGATTCTCATGCATTCAAAAATTAATCTCACATTGGTTATAAACCTAGTTTTGTGACAACATATAAACCTAATATACCTTTATACTTATGTTAATTTGGGTGATACCACATTATATGTCACCCTCCTACTAACATAATGGTTGATTGGTTGTAGATATACAACCTCAAAAAATATACATAATTGTGTATCTTCAATACATATATAATTCCATGATGAGTAATAATTAAAATGAATTGGGGGACCCATTTATCTTAAAGAAATAAAGAGACCCACTTACCAAATCACTATTTTATAATATGGGATCCATTTATGGGGACATATTTATCCCAAGGAAATGGAGGAACCCACTTATAAAATTACAATTTTCTAATAAGAAATTCATTTATCATAAGGAAATGAGGGATCCACTTAACACACAAATAATGTTTTTTAATAGGAGAAGAATGGCGAATTTAATCACTCATTTTTTGCATTCTAGCTTTAATTTCTTTCTCTATTGATAAATATTTTGATACATGTAATATCTAATAAGTAACATTTACATTGGAATTATTAATAATCTAATAGATAACATTTACATTATAATTCTTAAATATATTATTAAGTGTATGAAGACTTTTCTATACAATTTTAATTATATTATTATTATTATTTGTTAATATAATAATAACATAAGAGCAAGGTGGATAGACATTAAAAATAGAAATATTAAAAGTAATTATAGTGAACTTCATTTTTAATTAGATGCCATGTCATTTAATAGAGCACCAATTTTTAAATAAGTGATATAATTATTTACTATACCACCCCGACTTGTGAAGATAGAGAAATCACATTTATGAAAAGACTCCTAAAAAATCTTAAAGATTTTTAAGGAAGATATTATGGTTTGATTTTCTTGTTAGCCTTTGTCATTCGATTGTTTTGGCATTATTTCATTTATGGTATAAAATGCTTGGTATTGTGTCTAGTCTATTCTATTCTATGTAATAAAATATATTGAGGCTTAATTGTAATAAGTTATTTTCATTTTTAGATAACCGCTATTTTATTTGTATGAGTTTAGAAAAAAAAATTAGAGTTTTAATTTTTTAGTTTTATTATTTATAATATTAAATATATGATGTGTTTTATTCTTTTATAATTTTCTATTTAACTTAAATAATGAGAAACTATAATTACAATTAACTTTTTTATTGGATTAAATTTTATAGAAGAAGTAGTTATAACATTGGAAGATTGCATAGGTAGTGTATTATAGAAGATACAAATAATTGAAATATGGAACTTTATATCAATCTGACATATTTTTGAATCAATATTTATCTAATTTATCTTTATGAATGAATACTGATCTCTATAAAATAAAAAACACATATTTAAAAGTATTTATAAGTACACAAAAATTAAAATATATCTCCCTAAAAATATTTAAAATATATAATACAAGATCTTATCATAATATATAAATATTTTATCTTAGGTTTTTTATGAAAAAATACTCCAAATTTTTCTTTAAATTTCCTTCATTTAAATTCCTTGTGAAAGTTAAATATGCACAAGTGAAGGCAATCACCGATAATTTCAACATTATACTAAGTAATGGTTAAATTGGTCCTATGGATGATGTGAGTCTACTTAATTAGAGGCTAATTATAGTGACTTTAGATTTTTTAGGTAATGTGTAAAATAGTTTGGAAGGGACTATGGCTATTTAAAATGTTCTTATCTTTAATTCATGACATGGGGATTTAAAAAAATCTTCTATCGGTGAGCTATGCATTGAAATTTCTGAAATTAACCATTTTTTATTGAAATTGAATTAAACTTGTTAATCTCATTGTCATACTCTTTAAAAAAAATTATTAAAAAAATTAGGACAAGTAAATAAGTGTGTTTTCAAACTTTACAGTCACATATAACAACAAAATAATCTTTTAACGAAGGTCCTTTTTTTATTTTCACTTAAATTGTGCACCAATATTATAATTAAAACAATAAAAATCAAAAATATTTTTTAAATATATATTTAACTATATGAATTTATAAAAATTCATTGTGATATTCTAAATATTAAAGATAGAATAGAAGACAATGTTGAAATTTTGAAATTATTTTATAATTAAAAACATGAAAAATGTGTAGATGATGTCATATTTAAACATTAATTATAATTGAAAGTTTAATACGTGGCATTTTATTATTTCTAATTTTTATTGAGTTATGTTAAACAAATATCAAAATTAAACATTTATTTGAGATGAAAGTGTCTATTGTGGTCCTTTATTATCAAGAATTGTTAGTTACTTACGTTTATGATTAAATGAATGATTCATTCTTTGAGTTTATTTTATATTATTATAATATTATTAATTATAAAATTTAATTAAATTTGTGATTTCACTTTACTGAATATTTTATTTTGATACGAATATCTCTTTCATTTTATCTCTACAAAATATGAATTTCATTGTATTTGCATCCGTAATTTTGCATGTCTGGATTGTTTGCAAATCTTGTACAATGCTATAACAATGTGATCAGTGATGCTACCATAGTCAATCTTTTCCAATTGAAAACATTCTTATTATGATTTACTATATCAATTATTTTATAATATTCATGATATTAGGAATTTTATTTAAGTGATGGTTATTTATTATGTAATACATAGTACTTAATAGAAAATAAGCCTTTCTCTTGAGAATGTTCAAAATAGATGCATAAATATTAAAGAGACTTTGTTTTTTATTTGATAAGATAAATAATCCTAAAACTTACTTATCCAAATATATAAAAATGTCAATAGATATTATACATAATAACATCAAGATAGTAAAATAGGTTACAGGTCTTTGTAAAACTTGGGTACTTGTTTCAGGTCATATAGCCTGGTTTTGTTTAGGTTTCAGGTCCTTGTAAAACCTGGGTGCTTTTATTGGTCTATATTGGTGGCTTTAGGTCCCTGTAAAACCTGTTTTATATATTGTTCTTCAGTAGGTTTCAGGAATTCTTTTCCTAGGGGTTGTTGAAGATTTATCTTTCTTGATTTTGTTAAAGGGTTTTGGGGTCCCTTCAAAACCTGCTTTTACCTTAATCTAAAACGTCAAGATAGTAAAATATAAATATTTTAAAGAAATATATTATATAATATGAAGTGCTGATAATAAATTTAATCTATTAAATACACGTAATGAATTATATAAATGTAATATTATTTTGAACACAATGTACCTTCATAGATGTATGAAAAACTATATAACCTATGTGATCAAAATTAATGTATAATCTATATATACCATTTTCATACACATTCATAAACTTAAAGTATTATGAAAGTTGATGAAAGATATATTTTGTATTGTTTTTAGCCTTCCATAACATCTATATAATGGTGAATATGTTTCAACATTGTAATTTTAAATCTCAATAAAATAGTCTAATAACATAAGTTATATTTTATTGTATAAAATGTACATAAGTGGTATTTTTTGTGTTTTTAAATTTATTTATTAGTTTCTAATTTTTTAAATAACTTAATCTCATATGTAATTTTTTTTTATGATATCAAAATGTTTCAATATAATATTATTTTATTAAATAAATAATCATTTATATGTTTATATAAAATATATTTTAATAAAAAAATGTTTTATCTTAATTTGAAGGATATATTCATATTTTAAATTGTGTGTGTGAGGTGTTTTATTATTTGATTGTAGATAGTGTTTACATGTACATTTAAAAATAAAATATTGTATTAAATATTTTATCCTAATTAGTAGTTTAGAAAAAACCTCCTAAAATTCAATAAATTATTTGTTTCTATTTTTTTATAAAAATGACATATTACTTTTAAATAATTTCATAGAATTTCAGAGTTCACTATTTGACGGATAATTAAAAATAAATTAGAAACATAATTTAATTTATGTAGAGATAAAAGTGTTCAATGAATTTCTTAGGATTCAAGGATATTAAGATGTGTAATTTAACATTCAAAGTTGACATGTAAAGTATCATATTACATATTCTTATGATTTAAATTTATTTCACAGGTTTTGAAAATTATATATGTTGTCACAATTTTTAGTTTCCTTTTATCTATTAAATGTAACACTTGTACATAATTTATGGGAGAATTAATATCTATTTGAGTATTAAAAAATTGAAATGGATGGAAAGTTATTATATATTTATTTTAATACTAAATTTAATTTTATAAATAATAATAAGTTTTTTAAAACATAAAATAATATTCATGTGTGTAATTAGTTTTACAAATATTAAACAATGGTGTTATGTTTAAACTCTAGTATTTTTCAAGACATTATAGAAAATTTAGGGTTCTATTATTAAAATTATAACTTCCAATGACTTAGGATAATGATTTGGCTTGATTTGATAGACACAAGTGAATTTTAACTTATGTAAATATAATCATTTTTTTAAATGGGTAATTAAAAATTATAAATAACATAATACATAATATCTTATAAACTTAACATCCTTTACATAATAGTACAATATTGTTTATTAAATTATAAAATTAATGATACCTATATGTATTATTGCAACACGACATAACATACCAAACAAGTTCCTTGCACTAAGTATTTATCTTGGTAATCAACATCCATGTGTAAAGTTATTGATATCATGATGCACAAGAGGTGGTACTCTCTAGGTTTTTTCCATGTCATATAACTTTTTAGTATACTAAAACACTATAATTCCAACTATCACTTTTATAGGAAGGTGAAGCATCACCTAAGTAGAGCATGAATTGTTTTTTAGCCATCACTTTTTATAAACACTTTATTTTAATGAGGGATATATGTTGTAACCTTATAGCCTTGAAGAGATTCTTGACACACTTAGATAGTAGGCTATTAACATGCCCTGATTATTTTACATTTATTTACACACACATCTATAAATCTCTTTTAGTTTATAAATATTAATTGGAAGTGTTTATCCTTATTATCATAGTAACTTAAATTATTACTCTTAGTAAACATTATACACACTTTTAATTTTTATTTTCATTTACGTTGAATATAAATTTTCCTATTATATAAATAATTTTGTATTGAAATAGATTTTGGTTTTTAATTGTTATAGTTTTTATTTACAAATTCCATAATATATAGATTTCTACACTGTATAGGGTATTCAACCATACTAGCATCTTAGACCATGTGGTGACCTTATGGTGTGCTCAGTTATGCTTCATTGATTATATATTTCTAGTTAAGGGTATGGTATACCTATATGTACATAGGTTATGCATTTATTATATTTGGACATATTATTTCCATGCTCCATTACCTATATCTTGTCCATATTTTGACATGTTATTTCCATGTTTTAGTGTCAATATCCTATCCACATCAGTTCATATTATTTTTTTACCTCATTGTTATATACTATCTATAAATGGGAAACATGTCATTGATTATGATTTTATTTAATATACCTTTCCTATATACATAAAAAATATTATTTCATCCACTCATGCATATAGGAATCTATACACCTATTTATAAATATGAGGTCATGATGATATATTACATATATGTATTAAACCTACGTACACATAGTTAAATTTTCATATTAAACATGTTCTTTAATGATGATATATTTATATGATTAAACCAAAATGTTTTATAAATGTGAGTTAATGATGATGTCATATTTATTTATACATCATACATTTTATTTTTCTAGATTTATACATGGTATATATAGTTGTTAGAGTGGGCCACAATTGAGGATCAACTAGATAGGGTTGAATTTATGAGGTTAAATATGTATGGAGTAGTGAAATATGAAGAACATCTCATAAGAAGAAGGGGATTGTATTCACAACAAATCTTGTATTAATATTCATTAGTTATAAAGTACATAAGATGGTACTTTATATAGTGAGGAATTAAGTCACTAAAAATATAATTAACTAAACTCACAATTATAAAATAAAATAAATTACATTTCCCTTGCTAGCCTATTATTAAAATAAGCAAGCTAATAGGCCATGTAGATAAAACCACACCATGGGAAAACGCCTACACTAACACCCCTTTAAGTAGATATTAGGTGGGTAGATGGATTGGATCCTATAACAAAGGAATTATGAGGTACCCAAGTACATAGAGATGATCCCTAATAGGAGGAATAAAATGAATCTATTCTAACCCCAAGAAGATCTCACAAATGAGGATACTTGCTCTTAGTGAAGGGTTTGGTTTATATATCATCAATCTACTCCATTGTATAGATGTAATGAAAATAAATGACCTACTCATAGATGAGTTAATTTTAAAAATGTATGTGAATATCTATATGCTTGGTCTATCGATGGTGGACCAGATTCTTTTAGATATAAATTGTGCTTTGGTTGTCGTAGAGGATGATTGTTGGTCATTGAAACTAGATTCCAAACATAGTGAGAATCCCCTGAATCTAAATATCCTTAGTGGTAACATTAATAGCTCCTCTATATTATACCTCAATAGAGGATAAAGTAATAGACTTTTATTCTTACTTGACCAACTAATTAGACCCAAACCGAGGGAGAAACTAAATCCTAAATTAGACTTATGATTCTCAATATTTATAGCCTAATTTAAATCTATATAAATAATCAATTAAATGTTGATACTTACACCATAATGAATCCTAAAATTATGATTAACCTAAATGTGGGGGAAAATCCAATTAACTTCTTTACAATATAGCTCATGTGGTTCCTACATGAATCTTGAGACCATGCCCACTGCATATGAAATACCATGTCTAGTGTGTATAAGGTAGATGAGACTATAAATAAGTTATCAATAAAAGTTTTAAGAAACAAAAAGAGATGTGTAATCATACTCAAGATTCAAAACAAATAAAAAATGAGTTATATCTATATTAAATTCAAAAATGCTATACTATTCAATCAAATCAAGAGCATTCTTGGATTGTGCAATAGTGATACTAGAGTCAAACTAATAAATTTCAATCTTGAGGAAGTAGTGTAATAAGCCTAAGTTAATCATGGAAAACCTACTAGACAAATAAATTTTCACTATTATGATGGTGGATGAATAAATCCCTATGATCAATAGGTCATCCATTTAGAGAAACAAAATCAATAGTGAATCATCTTTCCATAAAATATATAAATTTAGATCAGAATGGCATCTGGTGAACCCAACTAACATGATAAAGGATTATATCTTGGCATATCAAGATCAAGGAGATTGTTTGAATCCATATATAGATTTTATAAGTTTAAAAATTGAAGAGGAATTTTCCAAAAATACTTATGATTGCTCCATTTATATATCCTCTTTGAGGTTAATATGAAGAAATTCACTCTTTACATCCATTTGATGAACACCCTAGCCATGTGTTTCTCCAATGGTGAGAGTGATTTTTATTGAGTTTATTTTATAAAATAAGGTGAAAATCATAGTATATTCAATTCTAGGTACTTGATGAAAACCATTTTCTCCCAAACATGCTTTGAAATTATCTATGGACCCATATGCTACAAATTTTGTTTGGTATATCCACCTACATTGAACAAGTTTTCTTCCCTTGGGAAGAGGGAATAAATACCAAGTGGTTTTCCTTAGTGAGGAACCATATTCCTCTTCCAAGGAATTATACCACTCAAGAGTGTATAATTTCTTGTGAAACCACTAAAGGTAAAAATTAGATACAATGAAAACATGTGGGGAGCTCTAGAATTTTGAATAAGTTTGCCTAGTGTATGATGGATCTCCAACCCATTGGAAAATACGTTTTAGTATATGTATAGGTCAAATAGGTCAAGTGATAAAATATTTAGGAGCATATTCTTCATCCTATAAATATATTATAGGATAAGGAGGAGGTGAATCCTCATCACTACTCTCATCATCAGAACTAGATGAATAATATGAATCATCAAGAAGCTATTCATGTGAATCTTAATCAATAGAACAGTCATAAAATCTTAGTTCATCCAAGGAAGAGGGAGGATTCTCATGTGTGGATTACTTAAGACCCTATTGAAATTGAAAATTCTTATCAATGATCAAATTATGAGTTGTGTGATGGAGAAGCCTATATCCCTTAACACCCTTAAAATATCCAACAAAGAGGTAAGGTTAAATCTAAAGTTCCATTTCCTTACATTTATTTTAGAATTAGGGCCATAATAGGAGATCCAAATACTCATAAGTGATTCACTATGGGTTTTTTACTACTCCAAGATTCAAAAGGAGTGAATCTCTTCAATGATTTATGAGTAACATGGTTCTTAATATAACACACACATTTGATGGCCTCAACCCAATACTGAGGTGCAAGAAACTTGAAGTGTAGTATATAATTGGCCATTTATTTCAAAGACCTATTCTTACACTCTATAACACCATTATTATAAGGAATATATGGATATGTACATTATAGTTTAATCCCCTCTAGTGTATATAATTTATTAAAATGGTTATTGACATATTCACCACTATTATTAGTACACAAAATATTGATGGATTTACCTAACTATTTTTATTAAAGTAAATTAAAGTCCTAAAAATGATCAAGCACCTATAATTTATGCTTAAGAAAATACACCCAAGTATGCTTAATAAAGTTATCAATGAAATTATGCATTTACTTTGTTTATTGAATGAAGGTTTTCAAAATGGAATAGAAATGTCACTATGGACAATATCTAATATCTATTTAGCTCTTTGTTATTTTCCCTTGTCATACTTATCCCTAGAATGGCTACCAAGTATGCAACCCTAGAAACATCATAAAATAACTTAACTCATGGTAACCCTGAAACCATATCTTGATTATTGAGGTGCTCCAATTAATGATATTTGAGATGGTTTAATCTCTCATGCCATAATTTAAACACCCCATTTTAATGAGTGATAAGTGTAGTAGAGAGTTTATTAAGAAAAAATATAAGAAAGTATACAATTGTAACCAATTAGGGTTAATTTTAGTTGGCTATATTAAAAAATTCTTGGAGGTTCCCAAGTGAATTATATTAATAATGGTGGTAAATTAGTCTAGAAGGCATATATTTTTTTAAGTGAATCATGCAACACCACATGATGAATTGTACAAGCTAAATTAGTTTTTTGACCATCGAGAGAATGCATAATGTAGGTGAACTATTTAAAGACACAAACGAGTTTTTACATGATACAAATGACCATCCAAAAAAACATTGGAATGGCATAGACAAATGTTTTCATGCTATAGATGAACAACTATATGGAATAAATGAGCATCTTCATAGTGCCAATGAACATCAACATGCTATTGATGATCATGTGAATGATGTAGATGATTATCATATCATAGTGAATGTGTATTGGAATAGCATAGATAGATGTTGGCATTCCATAGATGAACATATGAATGTCATAAATTAGCATCTACATAATTTTTATGAGCTCCTAGATGATGGTAAAGAGTGTCTACATGATGTAGATGATCATCTAATCAATGTATACATGCATTGATATAGTGTAGATGAGCATCATCATGTGACAAACATGTGTTTTCATGGTGTGGATGGGAATCTATGTGATGAAAATAAGCACCTAAAAGGGAATAATGTTGTAAATCATCTACACCATGTTGGTGACTGCTAGCATCTCAAGGTAAAATATGTGTTATGTATGTGCACTAGTAATAAATCAGCATGTATCCATGATGTGCTAATGATCATCCCCACACTGTAGTTGTCTAAATGATGCAGGTGATAAATATTACCTATCCATATTGGAAAATGGCATGCATCCATACCATAAAACATACACAAAATACAAATGGTCATATGTGGTGGATAGTTAAGATGTTGACACATGACACTGACACCTACCAAATAGATGTTATCTCCTATCCTTATGGATAACTATAAAGTGCTATCATACCTCATTTTTCACTCTCCCCCCATTTCTTACTTTCCTTCCATTATTTCTCTCCATCCTCCCAACTTAAAAAATCTATTTTTCATCCTTGTATAAACTCAGTTCCCATGTCTTTCATTTCCTAGACTTCATCTAGTGTCAGTGTAAGTAGAGGCACCAATGGAAACCCCAAAATCACATTTCAAAATTTAAAATGAATAATCATAAAAAGGATTCTATAGTTAGAAGACACATATAGTGAGTGGGTATAGCCATTAAATTTTAACAACATTGTCTACATGCTAGATTATGAGACAAATGTTCATTTTCTCAACTTTTTATTGAAAATATTTGATACTGCTTCCTCCTAATTTTAAATGATCTTGAGATATTACAATTTTTCATTGGGAATCTATCCAAAGGATATCTAGAGATTGACAGGTTTACCATACAAGGATGGGGGCCTTATCATAAAAAATTTCTTATTGAATGACGATGAAAAAATATTTGGAGTCCCATTATGCACTACAATTAGATGGTAGGAAATTTTAAATTTATAATTAATCAAATTTTTGAGTAGTTTTATTTCTATTAGTTCTTGTTAATTTTTGTATAGATACTCAATGTTTTGATAAAATGGGGATAATATTTGAACGTGTGATAAATCCTTTTCTACTGGGGATGCTTGAAATTTTACAAGAAATAATTATTTTTTAGGCTAGACCATTAGATATTCCATTCTGGGATCCATACTCTTAGTGCTCAACCATTTGACTTCTACACTTTTATTTCCACTAGAATCAAAGATGATTTGAAATTTTCTTTGTGGATCTAAAATTATTACCTTTCTTATTATAATTATATCATTGATGTTATCACTTGAACTTACACCCCATGAGGAGATGACAAGTCTTTCCTCATTCAAGTGGCACAATGGAACCACCTCAGGGCTGTGGGTGACCCAAATTTGAGGTGGATCTCTAGATTAGGGCTAGTTCCCTTGATATACCACTATAGGTCAAACCTACTACTAACTTTTTAGGGGTGAAAGGGAGAAGGATAAATAAAAACAAATCATATATTTTGGAGGTGATACACCAAATAGATAGTCTACTCACACCACTTATAATGAACTTGAAACCAAAGAGAATCTCACACATAAACTTTATTTAATTAAACACTCCTCTTCTACATTAATGTTTCAAGCATTGGGTCTTAGAGAGAGTCTAGGATATGAGGACTTACACCATAGGTCTTCTAGAAAAACTAGTGAATAAGCTAATCACTATACCTATAATTCATATTATATAATTCTTGATAACCTATAAAAGAGAGATTTCAAATCACATAAGGCACTAGGAAGAGTAACATGTGAAGGTAAGAAAAACACACTTACACAAGACCAAAAACCATAACATGCACTTAGTGAAATCTTAAATGAGTTATAAACAACATTATTCAATATTTAAAGGTAAAAATTGAGCAAGGATTCACCGTACTGAGGTGGAGAGATCAACACAAAAATGAAAAAGGCCAGTATTTATAGTAATTATGAGAGGAGAGAGAGAAGGTGAAGCTTAAGAGTCACTAAGACACTTGTCAAGTGAGGATTATTTATAATAGTCAATTACGCATGAGATAGGTCCTAAAAGGAAAATATTGACAAATGTCTCCCAATCCATTAAACTCATCCATATGTGGTGTAGATGTCCTTTGCCTATGTGGTGTAGATGTCCTTTGCATATGTGGTTTGATGTCAAGAGAGCTTTTAGTTTTTAACCTTTGTTCATAAAGACCAGAAATTAGAATTATATAAAAATTACATTAAAGGATTCCTAGGGATCCTCTCCAACATTATTAAATTCCTTGACTCTCCATTCACAGCATCATGGGAGATAAAAGCATTTCAAATTGGCCATTCGAGTCATTTATGAGCATTTTACATGGTTTGGGTACCTTCAAGGAAAGAAATGGCTTCCTAGTTGATTTATATGCAAGGTGAAGATTAAAACACACTCATATACATCCTAAAAATATGTCTCAAATCATTATAATGATCATAACATGATATAAATGTACGTAATCCATCATTTGCCTTAGGCTTAAACATTGTTTCCATCATTTTTCCTACAACCTAAGAATCAAAAAGACATTTTAATGTTTTCCTTGCATATAAATAGCTTATAAAAATCCATTTACACCTAAAAAACATGACCCAACTGATGAAAATGTCTAATCAAGGCTATAAATAAAGGTGTCTTCCCATTTGGCTTTAGGCCCTAATTCTACCTACCCTGCATGACTACAAACCTTAGAGTATAGAGTAATATATTTGGATTCAAACCTTCCTAATTAGTTTCCCATGTTTTACCAGGTTTAATTAAAATCCAAAAACCTTCCTTAAATCTTTCCTTGACCTCTAGTTCACTAATTTAGCCCATACTTCAAAATTGTAGGTTTTGGGGCAAGGGGATAGTGCCCCCTATCTGAGACAAAATAAGGGGAAATTACCTTATTATTATAAAAAAACAAAATATTTAAAGTGAAATTCAACTCATAAGGATGATCTCCATAAATATTTATCTCATGATTTAGTTATTTGACCTTCCATCTCTCTCAAATCTTAAAACTGGCTTTTTTGAAGGTAGACTACATGGAGTTTTTGATATTAGACTATGTTTCATGAAATTAGAACCTATTTGTATTGAAATATTATCATTTAAAGTACCTATATATGTTTATCATATCACATATAGTTCTCCCAATATTTCTTCAATACCCTGACCTCTCAAACCACCTCTATGCTCCATTTCTAAGACTTGGTTCACAAAACCCTAATTGTAGGCTACTTGACAAACCCCTATTCACCCATACCTATAGGTTATGTTGTTTTAAATGAGAATTTAAAACATTTTTTATAAATTTTTTGAAGTATATAAGTTTTTTGACACTTATTTACAACTTTTTCATGCTTTACTAGGTCCTTTTCATGCACATTAGCTCATAAATAGGCCACCCAATGTTTTGTTTGAGACACCATACTTTAGTAGACCCATGTAGGTTGTTTGTCACAAATAAAGATTAAAATAGTGTTTTAAAAAATTTAAATAGTCCCTTTAGGTCATTTTACACTTTTTTTAATCCAAAATCCACCAACACAATCTCTTTTAGTACTAAGAAAACCTTACTCTTAACTCACTATCTGTATTTCTATATACAGGGCTATAGATGGTGTTAGGGCCTTAATGAGATATATAAGATTAATGAACTAATAATGGTGTATATAATCCTTTTATATCCACTATAATTGGTTTTAAACCCCCTATCTCATCTTTAGGCCTACCCAACTAAGCTCTTTATGCTCACTATTATCTCAATCCTTCTCAACTAGATGTAGGTGTTTATTGACCTCATCCATATAAAAAAGATCATTGAAACCTCCCTAAGGTTAAAAAATATGTGTATAATATTTAAAATACCTATATGATTTATTTGAAACCAACTATGATTTTACATGGCTGAGACACTTCCTTAGTGACCCCTATTATAGGTGCTTATTAAGGTCACATGTATGTATTAAGGGTGAGTGCGTGAAGTGAACATATGCAACTCATATTCTCTTTTAGTGATATTAAGTAATAACGCCACTCTCATACATTAGAGGTATTTTAACATGATGTTATGGATAAGTTTCAATTTTGAGTTATAATCCCTCCCTTTTGAGCTTGAAATTATAGACCTCTCTGCCTACTCATAATGCATTTAGGATCATATTTGATCTCTTAAAAAACTATCCTCCCTTAGGTATCTACCTTTCAAACATTGCATATGTCTTGTCTTATATTAGGAACACAAATATTAGAAATTTTTAAGTATCAATGTTATTTAAAACTATATTTTATGATATTACCAAAACCTATAGGGCCTCTATTTTTCCTTTTTAAGGACAAGTTCCTAGAATTCAATCATTTGCCTTCATCATGTTCCCACCTTCTAATTTGTAAATCTACTCCATAAAAAACATTTTTCATGCCTTAAACATGTTATAGGACCTTAAATGTGTTCACATTATTATTCAAAATTCCAAAATGACTAGTTTAACCTCTATCAAGACCACCTATAGGTGGCTATCAAGCAACAAGTGTGATCTTATAGGGGAAATGCATGCTTCTTACCCCATAGTTTTTACAATGGTCATCAAGTGCACATGTATAGTTTCAAAACATATAAGAAACATTCAATTCCTTCATTTAAATGTGGAAAACTTCCTTCATGGAACCTTTAGGTGCATATTTCTGAGTATAGAGAAGTGAGTGTGAAATTAGACCAAACATAAGCCTTGAAGATGCTTCTTGAACTCTTGAGAATTCCAAAACTAAGAGAACCCTATAAAAATTTTGGAGAATCCCTATGACACATATGAAAAAATAAAAACCATCAAACTAAAGTAAACTATTTATAAATTATCTCAAATAAGGACCCTCTTGAATGTAAGAGCATAAAAAGTAGTCTAGCTTCTTAGTGATGCTTCATGGAGGAACAATAAAACTAAAAAATCTTTCCATGGATTTAAATATAACTCAAACCTATTTCAACCCCCAAGATTACTCCTCTCAACTCCACCTGTATGACTTTCACCAAAGTTCCAAATTGACCCTTCTTGGCTTGTGAAGGCAAGAAAGGAGGGGCACAAGCAAGAACTAAAATTTCTGACCTTTTCTATAAAACCAAACATGTTAAATATATTAGGGAGTTAAAGAGATACTTTTCCCATGTTTTTAGCTAAAGGTAAGCTCACCAAGTGTGTATAAGTGCCATTAATGGCCTACTTTTAAAGAAAACTCCCTATTTTCATGCATGAAACTACTTATTTAATGGACTCTGAATACGTCTTGACACATTATGACCTCCTCCATGTTGAAATTTTCCTCAGTGACACTTTTATTCTTTAACCCATTCATACAAGTCATTTAATGAGCCAAAAATATGACCAAAAGGTCTTTTTTTGCATATGAAACATGGTGAAGGACAAATTCATGACTTAGTAACACCTTAAAACATCAAAATGATCAAATGAGGAAATTTTAAAGATAATTTTAACCTTTTACCATATTTGACCAAAGTTGACTTTGGTTGACTAAGCAAGAACAAGGAAGCTAAGATTAGACCAAGGCTGATTAGGGACAGGTAAGGTATTTAGACACACATGAGACCCTATTAGACATATGGGAACTTTTGAAAAGTTTAAATATGTATAGGTTGACCCAATTTGACTAAAAGTCAAATTTGGTCAACACCTTTGGTAATTCCTAGGGGTAACATGCTTGCCTATGTTAAGGACCAATAGCCTTATCCCATCTATTGGGCAAAGGGAGTCAGATGCACTTTGAAACAATAGGATTAGATGCTAACTTGACTGAACATATAGCTGATTAAACTCAAAACACATAAAAGGAATACATAACAAGACCAATCAAACACATAAAGTAAAGGCACACTTGTGCTACTAAACACTTAGGGAAAACAAGATAAACCAAAAAACAAACTAATTATGTACTTATAACCAAAAATAATTCCTTCATGGATCAAAAGGATAGTACCTTGAATCTCCTTCCTCACTAGATGAATGAGGGTGCCAAGCATTATTCATTTTGGATGTAGTACTATATGATCCATGCTTTGTTTTTGCTCCTTGGCTTGGCATGTAATTTGATGGAATCATGTCAAACAAGTATCCAAAGTATATTAATCCTTATTGACCTTGGAAAAATGCCTCATATTACTTCCCCTTTGTCTTTTCATGGTAGATTTATATATCTATGAATGGAATAACTTTTTAAAAATCTGTGTCTTCTTGAAAAACCTCATTCTCCTTCTCATTTGTTACAATATCTTCAAATCCTTAGAGAAGTGTTGTATCATGGTATTCTAGGGTTATTTCTTATTCAAAATCCTTCTTGGTGTTGGTAAGAGTAGATTCACATGTGGTTGTAGGGTCAATCTTCAAGTCATCTTCAAAATCGTCATAGCCATCATAGATTGTTCCATCATGGTTTGGAGTTTCTTGATGGTGATACTTCTCAACATATGTTTACTTCTCAACATCTTGTTATTTTTTTCTTAGGATCCTTGCCTTCTCACTATCTTCATATTCTTTAGACATTTCTAAATAAGTGTGCCACATGTCTTCTTCTTGAAACATATCATCTTGCTTTCCATGTCTTATAGTCAGTTACAAAGGAATTTTATGCTCCTTGGGGATTTAAACTTCATTGTAAATGTCTTAAAATCTCTTCTACAAGTCATCATCCTATTTTTGGTTAGCATCATGAAGGTGGAAAATAAGAGAAAATTCTTCCTCTTTGGAATCCAAAATAACCTCTTCCAATGTTTCTTCTTCAACATAAGGAATGTCATATTCATTATCATCACAGTATAAATTCTCATCACAATAAGCTATCCCCTCTTCATCCTCAACCCAATCTAAAATTCCCATCTCCTTCTCCCTCTTAGTGGTAACAATACTAGGCATCTCAAAACTAAGAACTTCATCCCAAGAAGGATTCTAAGAAATAATGTATTCCTCACCATTAGAATGGTAGAATGGATCAGGTAGAGGAGGTAGAAAGATGGGTTCAATGGATTCATTGGATTCAATATTCCCTTGAATAAATTGGAGATTATGCAATTTGAGTTCCAACTCCTCAATTCTTTTGGCAAGGCTTTCTTGAAATAGCTTCTCTTGGGGGAAATAAGATCTTCATTAGGAAAAGAATTGAAATAATGTTAATATGAAGGGTAAAAGTATTCCTAAAAATGTGTGGGATGGATTTGAATAGGTTTATATTTCTTTTCACTTCTAACTTATCCAGTTAGATATTCTTTTTCCTTTTTTCCATAAGCTACCACTACCTCTTTCCATCTTGGGAAGTTAGGCTTAGAGGATTATTCATGATGTTGAGATACAAATGGAGGGGTAAATTATAGGCTTAGGAAACTTGGGGTTTCCTTTGGCTTAGCATCTTGTCTCCCACTTCAGAAATTAGGCTTAGGAATCTCATTTTCTACTACCATGATGGCTTGTGTCAAATGTTGGTTTAAAAACTCAATATACTTGCCAAGATAGGCCTCAAACATCAAATTTCTTCTCTTAAAATATTTTACCATCAAATTTTGAGATGGATCAACTTGCTCAACAATGGTTTCCTCCTTCCTTTGGCTGCTCTCTTGGATGGACTTAAAAGAAGGGAAAATTTAGGGAATGCATTAAGGATTTGGGGTATTTTGAAGCATGATTAGGTTAGAATTTTGAGTGGGTATAGATGACACACATGAAGGATGATGTGGGGTGTATTAGATCTGCCAAGATGGATCTGGTTCATGAGCTTTCAACCTCTCTTCTAGAAGTAAAATTTGAATGCAAACATCAAGCATTTTAACCTTAAGGCTCTACCAATTAGCTCTCTAAATGGGCATTTATTCTCTATTGAATAGCTCTAAAGAATCCCTCACACTTTTGATAGAATCACTGGGGATGAATTGACCACAACCATTTATAGTATTAAGGTCTAATACATAGTCCTTATAGCCAATGAGAGTCTTATTGAAACTTGGAATGGACCGACTTGGAGAAGAAATAGGTGGACTAGGTGAATCACAATCTTAAAAGGGATGATCATAGGCAACATATGATTGATAGGGATCATGAAAATATTGGTCAAGGACTTGTTCATATTGAGAGGGAATAGGCAAATATGGATATGTCTCACCAACTTGTGTTAAGACAAACTCAACATGAAAATAGTCCATGAATCACTCATGAGAAGTGTATAGAAAAAGAAAAGTACATCAAATAGAGTACCTAGACTTCTTAACTAGTTGATTTATGTTTGGATTCATTATTAATGCTTAGTGGAATTGCCTCCAAAGGCTATTATCTTGAGGAAAACACAACAAACTCCTCAAGGAATAGACATTTTAGTCCCACCAGTCATGCCAAAAAATATTATCACTTCAACTTTCACTCCTTGAGGAGATGACAAGTCTTTCATCATTTAAGTGGTGTAATGGAACCACCTCAGGTCTTTGGGTGACTCAAATTTAATGTGGATCTCTAGATTAGGGCTAGTTTCCTTGATGTATCACTATAGGTCAAACCAACTACTTACTTTTGGGGGGTGAAAAGGGATAAGGATAAATAAAAACAAATATAATATATGGTAGATGATACACCAAATATATATTTTACTCATACCATTTACAATGCTCTTGAAACTAAAGATAATCTCACACTATAGTTCATTAAATTAAACACTCCTCTTCTACATCAATGTTTCAAGCATGAGATCTTGGAGAGAGTCTAGGATAGGAAGACTTAAAAAATAGGTATTATATAAACACTAGTGAACAAAATACTCACTATAACTATAATTCATATCAGACACTCTTGTTGACCTACAAAAGAGAGCTTCCAAATCACACAAGGCACTAGGAAGAGTAGCATGTGAAGGTAAGCAAAATACACTTATACAAGACCAATAACCATAACATCAACTTAGTGAAATATTTAATGAGGTAAAAACATAATTCTTAATTAGTTAAAGCCAAAAAATGAGAATGGCTTCACCATACTTAGGTGGAGAGATCTATACAACAGCCAAAAAGGCTAGTATTTATAGTAATTATGAGAGGAGAGAGAGAAGGTGAAGGTCAAGAGTAATTAAGACACTTATAAAGTGAGGATTAGTTATAATAGTCATTTAATTATGCATGAGATAGGTATATAAAGGAAAATATGAACAAATATCTCCCAAGTCATTAAACTCCTCCATATGTGGTGTAGATGCTCTTTGCTTGCATAAGAATCTGTCTTCATGATTTTTATTCATCAAACTACCTCATCACTGGATAGGGTCAAGTCTAATTATTGATATAACATGAAGGAGTTATTTAAAATAATCTACATACATGTTATTAGTCCTTAATCATCCATATTCTTCTCACCATGAGCAATCATCCTTGACAGTCACAACTGACTCCTCATGCACCTGTCACACTTGGCACATAAAATTCTTCTAATTTTATAATATTATATATGCACAAGGAGGAATTACACATGTCAATATTGTAAAAGTCATAAATTTCATGAATCAAGCCTTAAAGGGCTTCCTAATTTGAGTTTCACCATTTTCACTAAGTGTTCACTATGATTAGATGAGATGAAGGAGATGGTAATCATAGTTGGGACATTATATATATCAATATATGAAATAGTGACTTAAAATAATTACTAATATCTCTCCCAAAGGTGTTTGCATACTTTATAAGTTCTCTATTTCTATAAAACACATAAAACTATCAAAACAATCTCTATTTTACCTCTTCTATACAGGTGTAGTACATATAAGTTTCATGTGATAGGACCCTAGAGATTAATATACAACTCTAAACAATCTCATTACCCTTTACTCCCCATCTAGATACTCCATTTGCAATCTTTCCTCCATCAGGTCTGAATTGGGGTTTGTGAGGGTTTTAGAGAGGTTTTAGGTCTCAGCCTTTGTTCATAAATAAAAGATGTTAGAATTATATAAAAATTCCACTAATGGATTCCTAGGTACCCTCTCCAACATCCTTAAACTCCTTGACTCTCCATGCAAAGCATCATGGGAGATAAAAGCATATCAAATTGGTCATTCATGTCATTTCTAAGCACTTTGCATGGTTTGGGTACCTTCAAGCCAAGAAATAGCTTCCTTGTGGATTTATCTTCAAGGTGAAGGTTAAAAAACATTCATACACATCTTAAAAACATGTCTCAAACCACTATAATTATCATATCATGTTATAAATTCACTTAACCCATCATTTTACTTAGGCGTAAACCTTATTTCCATAATTCTACCTACAAATTAAGAAATAAAAAGACATTTTGATGTTTTACTTTCATATATTAGACCCAACTAATAATTACACCTTAAAAACATGACCCAACTAATGAAAATGTCTAATCAAGGCTATAAATAAAGGTGTCTTCTCATTTGGCTTTAGGCCCTAATTTTGCCTATCCTACATGACTACAAACCTTGGAGTATAGAGCAATCTATTTCAATTCAAACCTTACTACTTAGTTTCCCATGTTTTAAAAAATTTAATTAAACTCCAAAAACCATCCTTAAATATTTCTTTGGCCTTTGGTTCACTATCTTAGCCCATACTCAAAAATTGTAGGTTTTGGTGTAAGGGGAAAGTGCCCCTGATCTGAGACAAAACAAGGGTCACTTCCCCTATTAGTCTCAAAAAATATATTATTTCATAGGGTTATTAAATTAATAAGGATAATCTCCACAAAAATTTATCTCCTAATTTTGTCATTTTACCCTCCATCTCTCTTAAATCCTAAAATTGCCTTTTTCAGAGGTAGACTGTGTGGAGTTTTTGCTATTAGACTATGTTTCATAAAATTGGAATATCTTTATCTTACCATATGATCATCTAGAGGACATATATATTTTTATACTATCACATATAGTTCCTCTAATCTTTCTCCAACACCCTAACCTCTCAAACCACCTCTATGCTCCATTTCCAAGACTGGGTTCACAAAATCCTAACTGTAGCTTACTTAACAAACCCCTATTCACCCTTTCCTATAGGTTATGATGTTTTAAATGAAAATATAAAACATATTTTGTAACCTTTTTACTTATAACTATTTCATTATTTACTAGGTCCTCTTCATGCACATTAGCTAGATAGGTCACCCACTATTTTGATAGAGACACAATGCTTTAACTGACCCTTGTAGGTTTATTTTCATAAAGCAAGTTTAAAATAGTGTTTGAAAAATTTTCAATAATCCTTTGAGTTCACTTTCCACTTTTTCTAATCCAAACTCAACCAACATAGTCTCTTTTAGTACCAATAAAACCTTACTCTTAACTCACTGCCTGTATTTCCATATACAAGGCTATAGATGGTGTTAGGGCCTTAATGAGCTATATAAGATTGGAATGAATTAATAATGATGTATATAATCCTTTTATATCAACTATCATTAGTTTAAAACCCCATATATCATCCTTAGGCTTCCCCAACTAAGCTCTTTATACTCACTATTATTTCAGTCCTTCTTAGCTAGTTGTAGGTGTTTATTTTCCTCATCCACTTGGTCATGATGTCAAAAATTTATTTGAAACCTCCCTAAGGTTTCAAAATATGTATATCATCTTGAAAAAAACTATATTATTTATTTGAAACCAACTATTATTTTCCATGGCTGAGACACTTCCTTAGTTACCCATGTTATAGGTGCTTATTAAGGTCACATGTATGGATTGAGGGTGTGTGTGAGGTAAACATATGCAAATAATATTATATTTTACTTATATTAAGTTATAAAATCACTCTCATCCATTAGAAGCTTTTGAAAATGGTTTTAGGGCTAAGTTATAACTTTGGGTGATAATCCCTCCTTTTTGAGCTTGAAACTATAGACCTCTCTGCCTACTCACATTGCATTTAGGGCCATATTTGAGATCTTTAAAAACCACCCTCCCTTAGGTATCTACCATTAAAACTTTGCATATGTCTTATCTTATATGAGGACTACAAAGATAATAAATTGGGAATTATAAAGGTTATTTGAAACTATATTGTATGATATTACCAAAACCTACAAGGCCTCTATTTTACACTTTTAGGGACAAGTTCCCAAAATTTAATCAATTGCCTTCAACATGTTCCCACTTTATAATTTGTAAATCAACTCCCTCATAAATCTATGTCAGTGGCTATCAGGCAGTAAGTGTGACACATTTATTGCCTTCATTTCAACATGGAAAGCTTCCTTCAAGGCACTTGTAGGTGTTTATTTTTAAGTATAGAGTAGTGAGGGTGAAATTAGACCAAGAACAAGCCTAGAAGAGGCTTCTTGAACTCTTGAAAATTCAAAACCCAGAAGAGGCCTTGATACACATATGAAACAATCAAAACCATCAAACTAAATAAAAATATTCAGAAACTAGCTCAAATAAGGACCCCTCTTGAATGCAAGAGCATAAAAAGCTACCTATATTCTTAGTGATGGTTCATGAAGGAGGAACCATGAAAATAAAAAATATTTCCATGCATTTTAATCTAACTTGGACCTCTTTAAATCCCAAAGAGCACTCCTCTCAACATCAGATGTACAGCTTGCACCAAGCATTCCAAATTGACCCTTATTGGATTTCGAAGGTAAGAAAAGAGGATTAGAAGCAAAAAATAAACTTTATAATATTTTATATGAAAAAAAAGCATGTTAAATATCTTGGGGAGTTGAAGATACACTTTTATCATGTTTTTAGTTGAAGGTGAGTTCACCAATTTCATACAAGTGCCATTAATGGCTTAATTTGAAGAAAAACTCCCAATTTTCAAGCATGAAACTAATTATTGAACTGAATCTAACTATATCCTAACATATTTTAATATCATCTATATTTAAATATTATTTTTTGACACTTTTATTCCTTAACCCATCTATATATGTCATTTAATGAGCCAAAAATATGACCAAAAGGCCTTTTTTTGCATATGAAACATGGTGAAGGACAAATTCCTAACTAGTAACACCTTAAAACATCCAAATGAACACATTAGGACATTTTAAAGATAATTTTAACATTTGACCATGTTTTAATAGGGTTGACCAAAGCTAACTTTGACTGACTAGGAAAGAACAAGGAAGCTAATCTTAGACCAAGGCTAGAGTAGGGATAAGTAAGGTATTTAAACACATATTATTCCCTATTAGACATATAGGAGCTTGTGAAAAGTTTCAATATGTATGGGTTTATTAAATTTTACTAAAGGTAAAATTTGGTCAATAATTACATTATACCATGAGGCATTTTTTCATTTACAAGTAGTGACTATTTCAAATTCTCTCAATCCCACAATGTTTGTCAATGTGCTCTCTCTTGAAGCTCAGGAGGCTAATTTGAGTTGTAGTTAGAAATTTGTACTATAATTATTATCAATTAATTATATAAATATTTATCTCATTAATTTAAAAATATTTTGGTTATTTCTTTTAGAAAAATTAATTGAAACAATTTCGAGAAGAAATGCATTAATCAAGGGATGTCAACCTCTTGAGGCCATGGTAGAAATAGACATGGAGAAATATGCAAAATCATCTATGCAAGTACCTAGGTGGTAATTAGTAGGAATAAAATGAATTTGGTGTGTGATTTCACCTCCAAAATAACCTTCCACTCATGTTTTTGATACATATTTATAAATTATCTTTACTTTGATTAAATTAACAAAACTGATAATTTTATCACTGTAATATTTTAATACTATTTTATATATGCAGCGATGCAATGTCTGTTACAAACACTAGTGGGTCTATAAAACCTTTTATAATTCAAATAAAATATCAAGAGCAAGGTGGATTAAATAAAAATATGTTTTTTATATTTACTATATGCTAATTTAATATTATATTTATTTTATTTTTCATTTTAGTGACTTTCAATCTATTTTGTAGGTCATTCTTCTACTAAAAGGAAAAAAATCCCACTACCACCACCCCCACCACATCATATCCTTGTAAATACTAGAATTAGGAAATAATTATCTATGTTTATGTAGAGTGGTGCCACTTTTCATGTTGCAATGTCTGATTTTCCATACTTTTTTATTGGTGGTCTACCTAGTGCAATGGGAAAGAGCATTATTTGTGATATTGATATGGATGAAGAGTATTTGGGAATTGATAGTGGTATGCCCATGTTTTTTTTAACCCACATGATATGATAAATTTATCTCAACCAAAATATCCTTAAAGTGACCTCATATTCCCAGATCTCCACCTAGCGACATCAAAGACAATTCTGTGGAGGAGATTCCACATATAGATAACCAACATACTTTTTTCCGAATTTCTAATTTATTGGAAAAAGATAATAAATATTATGTTATTTAATTTATTATTTTTAACCTTGATGATTTAATAACATGTGAGTATCAACCAAAAGTGTTGATTCAATAAAATAAATTCCCATTTCTATAACTACAGTCAATGCAATCAATTATACTCAATGGTGAAACATTAGCTAGTAATAATTGAAGTTTTATTCAACCAAGTAGTTTTTATAAATATTATGGTGAATAATAGATTTAATTATTATATTATTTATATAATATTAAACAAGACTAATAACTTAAATGCATAATCCCAAGCATACTATAACAAATGGGCAAAAAATAAAAGCCTTGTGGATCTTGTAGATGCTGCAAAAGAAAAATATGCAGTAATTTTCTTTATTATTTTTTATAATTAAAATTTATTTTAAAATAATAAAATAATTAAATTTTGTTTTCTCATTTATATCTAAAATATAGAAATCTAAATAACCAAGTTGTTGTCATTGACATGCATCTAAAGAATGCACTTAAATGTATTTTTGCAGCAATTTCTTTCCAGGAAAAACTTGTTTTATTGAATAATAAAAATAATACATAAATAAAATAATTAATTAAAATTACTTGGGCCTTGATGTTTTGTTTAAATAGAAAGTTGAAGTGGACCCAACATTGATTTTAGTGGAAGATGTTGTGGTAGAATAATGGGCAACTCTTGCCAATATCAATAATGTAGTGAAAGATCTTATAGAATAAGGTATCCTAATCCTCATAGATATCATAAACACTATCATATCCACTACCAACCAATAAGTGGAAGGACAATCTAATACACAATGAGACTTAAGCACAAGAGTTATTTTATAATTAATTATGTTTTGTAATTATTTGAAACTAAGGATTGATCTGAGATTCATTGAGTGCTTATCTTTTGTAATTAATAGAAACTTATGTTTTATAATATTTCAAATATATTTGTTAATTTTGTATTCCTTACTTGAGTCTTAATTTTTATTTGTATGGGTGTACATGAACATTTTTTTTTGAATGAATAAAATGTCTTGAGACTCATATTAGGATGTGATGTGTAATAATTTGTTGTAATGTTCAATTGGTTTAATTTATTTTAAACTTGGTTTCAAAGCTATTAACATCTTGTTTAACATTTTTTTGTATAACCATTTATTTTGATTCAACAATGCGAATTTGGTTTAAAATTTCAATAACATTAAAAAATAAAATGTTGAATATGTACTTTTTTTACATCTTGAAATGTAAAGAATGATAAAGAATACTATTGTAGAATGATAAAGACAAGAAAAAACTTAGCTCAATATTTAAAAAAACTTAGCTCAAATTGAATCAATTAAGCATTTCATAAACAATGTAATAGATTAATGAATTAAAAACATACATACATACATACATATATATTTATATACATATATATTTATATACATATATATATATATATATATATATATATGCACACACACACACACACACACACACACACATATATATATACATACACACACACACACACACACACACACACACACACATATATATATACATACATACATATATACACATATATATATATATATATATTAAAAACATGAATTCATTCATACATACATACATATGTGTGTGTGTGTGTATGATGTATGTGTGTATGTATGTATACATATACACATATATATATACATGTATATATATAATTGTTAGAAACTAACACTCAATTATCTCAAACAACCCTTTGGCAAACTATGCTTCATTGTTGACATTTGTATGTATTGTCTCACTAGCATTTTCACTACCTTCTTTTGTATTTGTATTCGTGACATATCTCATTTCAATTAGATTACTCCAAATTTAGATTGCTCTATCATATGGAAACACACCCAATTCATACCCTAAAACATAAAACCTTAAACATGTCTCAGTATTTTTATCCAATCTATTTTGAAGTCTTGATTTAACAAAATATAATGCACTAAATACCATTTCATCTTCCATAAACCCCAAAATCATTATTTGGCACAATTGACATAATCAAAAATATTCACTGATTTCTTCCTATAGAACATTGTTGTGATACAATTTATTCTATAACCTTATAATAGAATATATTTCTATTGGTTTAGTTAACAATTGATATTGTTCAATGATTATAATTCCAAAAAATATTAACTATTTTTTAGTAAATCATTTTGAAAAATACCCTTAAATTTCTCTCCAGTGATTTATACAGATTTAATGAAATTATTAATGAGAGTACCCATGCATTTGATAAATAAATTACTTATTCTTTCTTCCCCATCTACACTTTTCCAAAATGTAGGATTCATCACCCCTATGGCTTCAAAAAACTCATCCCTTTGAAAATGACCTTTAATTCTATAATATAAGATTCTTGAAATGTCTCTCAATTTCATTCACATGTCACATATGACATTATCATATAGAACCCTTGTGATAGGTACTTCTTTGAATTCTAATCCAACTACATTAATTAATATTTGGAGAGTGTGTAATGGTATCTCCTTTCCATTAATGAAAATACAAAGATGATAATGAATATTAAATTTCAAATAGTCTTGAGGGTCTTTTATATTTTTTAATGTTTCCTAACTCTTGAATATTGGTCCCTTAAAGCATTCATTCAAATGGTATAATATATCAAGAGAGAGACACACATTTTTCCTCAACTATATGAAGTCAAAAATATATATTAATCTCTCTTGTGCTTGTTTTGTCAAACAATACATTTCCTTCAACATGGGAAGAATAACACATAATGTTAGAAGAGTTTCAAAATCTATCAAATTGTTTAATAAATCATTTTCCTTGTCAACCTCCATTCTATACTTAAACATAAAACCTATCAATGATTGATATTCTTCAAATATTCTACATATAGGGTCATACATGGAAATCTATCTATTATTGACATCTTTTAATATATTTTTTTCCTTTAGTCATTTGAATTTCAAATTTTTGAAAGTCTAAAAACCTTTTCTGATTATATGACATGTACACATGAAAATAATTAATAAGATCCTCCACTTTTCTGACATTTTTGAATGTGCTTATAATTTTGTAATCAAGATTCATTATATGTGCCATGAAATGGATTATAGTCATATTTGGGGCAACTAATGTTTGTAGGTGAACATAAAAATATGTTCTATTCTCCTACATTGCTGATGTACCATCTACATCAACACACACCAACTTGGTACTCATATCATGATAACTCATCCCAATAATATCTATCAAATTAGAAATAACCAATTTGTAAATATTTTTATCATTAAAATTTTTAATCATTTTATGTACTGATAAAAGGTGAGGTTACCTTCAATGGATCTAAAATGTATAAACACGCATGAATAACCATGGTGTGTTGTCAACCACTATTACCTTATCAATGGACATTGATATAAACCTTTTTTCTTTTACTTTTTCTTTCAAATCCTCTTTTTCAATCATTGTGATGCATTTTTCCATCTCCCAAGCACTGGTATCTGACTAATCTGAATGTGGAATGTTATGTAGTCCAATATGTTGAAATAAAATCTTGTAATCTAAAAAATTAGTGATTGGTCTTCCTATTTTTAGAATGTGATATAAATTTGAAATCTCTATATTTTTGGCAAGAAAATTAGATTGAGCAACTTTTCTAAATTGAGATTTAATTATTCCTCCTTTCTCAAGAAAGTTTCATTGAAGATTTTGATGATTATGATACTATGTTGTGTAAAATTGATACATGCTTTTATATTTTTACATCTTAGTATTCTTTTATGTTTCCATATTTTTATTTTACTAAATCATATATTTTTCCATAATGTTTCTCAATTGTGTCCAACTTGAGTTGCATTTTTTATCATTTCCAAGTTTTCAACTCATATTGTGAATTTGCATTTTGTTGGTGTGTTAATAATATTTTTTATATGTATAATTTCAATGAATGGGTATTTATATACCCACTCATACTAAAGTGGCATTCTAATTATCCATGTATTTTTCTTCTTTCACATAGTTTTTTGGTGCCTTTTTTAAGTAGAGATTGTATTAGCTTCATAGCAATCTCATTTTAAGATGGTTTTGGGTGAGTATATATGTCATTTAGTGTTAGGAACTCATCATAAACATCACTAACTATGAGGTCATATCTCTTTTTCCTTGAGTTTAGTGGGAAAATTGGCATTTCTTTCTGAATGACTTCTTTAGGGGAGGAATATATTTAAAAGTGTTATACAAGTCTTTAATACTTTTATCATTGAATTATACATATAAACAGGTTATATGACATTAATTTTTAATAAAAACCAATACTAAAGTAAAAATAAATAAAAAATATTAAATAAAATAATATTTATAATTTAGTACCTATGTTTGGCATTTCATACCTAGGTACATCTTCCAATTCAGGGATATCTTCGATACCTTTATCGATGGGTTCTGCATATAATATTATTGTAGAACTTGTCATTATTATTTAATATTTATATGAATATTAAATCAATTAAAAACATAACATTTTATAATTTAGTACCTCTGTTTGGCATTTTAGATTCATACCCAGGTATGTCTTCCTATGAGGACATTTCTTCAAATGAGTTAGCAGTGGGTTATACATGCAAAATAGATGTAGAAATTTTAATTAATATTTAACTTTAACATAAGTGAATAAATAAAAATCACTAGTTAATTGAAAAAATTGTACCTCTATTTGGTGTTTGGCTAAAATAATATAATAGGTTATTTTGTTTTTTAAATTTCCTAGATGCCTTAAAATTTTTAGTAGAAGCCATGTAATCAAGCCTAAAAATTCAAAAATTCTTAATAGTGAAATGAAGATATTGACACCAAAAAAATATGCTTCATTGATGAATAAGGAATCATGATAGAAAACTATAGCCACCCAATGGAAGTCTGTGATTAGACTACTATAGGCTACCATTTGATGACCACAGGTTACCATAAAAAAATCACATGCTATCATCAAGTGAAGGGAGGTTACCCAAAATTAACCTATGGTCATTTGATAGTATCCTACCATCATTTGACTTCATCCTATGATAATCTAACCATAGGCTATGGATGTTTTTTGATAGCCTATAATCATCCAACTATAGCATGTACTCATTTGATGGTAGCTTATGGTCATATAAATATAGCTTATAGTCAGATGATGATAGCCTATGATCAAGAAGTGATAACTTATAATAACATGATAACACATAAAGAGAAGTAAATGATAATACAATTAAAAATATTAAATAATTATATTATAAAAAATTATTTCATACCTTGTTAGAGCTTGGAACTTGTTGATTCTTAAGATTGCTATTACAAGTTACAACCAAGGTTTTTTTAATACAAACAACCAAATTTTTCCTAAAGTCACCTAAATCCATGTGATGCCTTAAATTTCAACTATTTATTATCATCTGATGGTAGGTTATTATTTCTTAATGGTAGGTTTTTTTTGCCCAATAAAGGGTTGTTGTCTCTCGATGGTAGGTTACACCATTACGATCATTCGACGATGTGTGACTAGAATAGTAGAGTTTGGGGAATGCCTCTAAATTAAATTTAAAAGTACTAGTAATTTAAATTTATATGAGGCAATTTATATTGAAATGTAGGTAAACCTATCCTAATATTAACTTCAACCCCAAAAATTTAGGTGATCCTACTCTTTTAAGCACTCCATAAAAATTGCCAAACACCAACTTTGAAAATGAAATATTCATATATTAATGAAGATTCACCACTAAATTAAACCTTATAATTTTTGATCTACTTTACCAAATGTAATAATGTATTCATTATCACTTTCCCTTATAACCATTGAACTAGGTGTGAACTCAACTTTATTTCCAAAACTAATGTGAGTGATATGGTAAATAGATAGGATATTGGTGGATAAATAAGGAACACATATAAAATCATGAAATCTCCCATAATTCACTTAAATATATCCAATCCCACTAAATTTTGTGAAATTATCATCACCTAAAAATATGAAAGGCATAACACAAGGCTACAAGGATGAGAAAATTGCTTGTGATGAATCCATGTGGTGCAATGAACTAGAATCAATAACCCATGTCGAAGGATGGGATGTAATAAAAATAAGCGTTTTGCCCTTATATTTTCCATTCTTACTATATTTTTCCTTAGACATCTCTTATGCTAATGAACTATGATTATAAGACATAGGGACACCAATATTGTTATTCATGTGCATCTTTATTAGTTGGTCAATCTACTTATTCATGCATATATATTTATCATGCCCTTATTTATTACAATAACTACATGTGAAACACTCTTTATTATGTTTTACCTTTGAAGAGGAGGACTCTTTTAATGCTTTTAATTTCACATGAAGTTTTTGACCCTTTTTTGTTGTAGTTCCTTCTTGTTTTATTTATTCTCCTTAATGCTAGAATCCCTATGTTTCTCATGACTCATAATTAAGGCATGCAATTTAGATAACTTTAGTATACCAATTTGAGTGATCTTGCCTTGTTTTAAGTCAATTCAAAGGCAAATTCATCCAAAAATGGCATAGTCCATGTAGTTCCAATGGAATACTTGATGGCATGGAATGTAGAAATAAAGATAAAATAGTCATATCCCAACTTGGAAATGATGGAAAGAAATAATTGATCATCCTTATTGTTAATTTTTCATAGTTTCAAATACAACCTAAATAATTTGAGCTTTGTAAATAAGTTATTTACCATATAAAAATTACTTAGGCTCAAACTAATGAGCTCATTCTCTATCTCATGACCTCTCATTATGTCATGATTCCCAACCATTTTTTCAATGTGGACTAGAATTCATTCAGAGTAATAGTAAATTCAATATGAAAGATCAGGTCATGAGACATAAACATGCATAGTAGACTGCAAGTTTTTCAAATTTTTTTACAACTTCACCTTATCTACCTCATTTATTTATTTTTTACTCATCATGATTAAATATAATCCTTTTACTCTCAATAGGATTTGCACTTTGAATTTCCACTTGTGATAGTTGAATGGTGTAAGAATCAAAATATAACTAAGATCCATGGTGTAGAAAGGAAGTATGTGGTGAATTATGTGTTAAAATAATAGGAATATGAAACCCAATAAATCTATAGAGGTTTGAATTTATAAGTAATGAGAAAAACAACAATGCATAGAGCTCTAAAAATATTTCACTTTGAAAAAATTGACACCTCAAAAAGAGTAGTAGGTTTAAATTTATGCATGTTTAAAGTTATATATGGCAAGGGTAATCTCCACTTTACAAAATTTGTAAACTTTTGGTTCCAAAAAAATAATATTATTCATCTTTGGATAAAAATATAAATAGTTTTATGTTATAATTAACTAAGGACTTAACTCTCATGTGATGAGGGGATAAAACCCATATGACTATTAGGTTCCTATTGGCCAATTTTGCCTACATACCAAAATTTTCTAAGTCTAGGATTAAAGGTAAGTAGGGTTCCCTTGAAGAGTGATCCCATGGAAGAAGGAATATACATACTTAAAATTAAGATAATAAGTTTTTTATAAGCTTTTGAAACACCTTAAGTAAGGTTAAAGTGTGAATTTGGTGATCTTAGACAACTAGATTATCATCAGCATGTCAAGCATAAGCAAATGGGTTAATCTAGTTACAAACTTAATAAATGAACTTGGGAAGCCTCTAATGCTAATATATTTCATTGACATGATTTTATTCATGCCTTTAACATTCTCTAAATTTTTTGTGGCTTGATGAGTTCTCTATCTCAAGTTATAAATCTCCAAAGTTAGACTTAGAGAGAGACATTCATGGGAATGCCAAGTTAAAGCTTCATGAAATAACCATTTAAATTTAAATGTTCCAAGGTTTAACATGGATCAAACAAGTGTCTAAATATTAGGAGATAAAATAAAATCCAATGATGAACATACAATCTTTAGTGTCAGTAGGTCCTAAATATCTAATGAGGAGCATTTGATCATGCATCAAGGATCAACAATGAGTATTGAGTCAAAAGCTCAGCATTAACATGGAGCTAAAAAATGTCAAGATCTTAGGTGACTATGTAGAGATTTAATGGTGAACATCAATTTATAAATCCAATGGGCCCAAAAAAGTCAATGACACATTTTTAATCATATCAAGCAAATTGATGGTGAGCAAGGGTTAAAGAGTCAAATGATCTCAAGGATGAATGAGCTCCTACCAAGCATCACAACCATGGTAACTATCAAAAATATATATGGATCATGTTCATTAAAAATAATGAGTATTAATGGTACATCTGAGGTTAGACTATTAGTGGGATCCTATGAATAAATAAAGAGCTGCAAGCTAGCACAATATGAGAGGCTCAGATCAAGATCAACAGTTGAAATTAAAATTCAAAACCAATTCGATTAAGGTTAAACTAGAGGAAATATTGTAAATGGATTCCATGGAGGTAGACATATCTATTTTTATGGGTTCATCACCAATTATAGTAGCATGATTATGATCCCTTTCCTCCATTCTTGCATACTAAAGATGAACTAATAGGGATTCAGTAGGGAGTAATCGATACTACCAAGATCAAAAAATATTGACTAAGTTATAACTACATCATTACCAAAATAATATTGATAAAAATATGATCCCAAAATTATAACTATAAGGATCATTAATCTAGAATAAAAATAGATTTAAAGGGACTGATATGATTTTTATGGTCATTTTCTAGGAGCCTTAGCATGATGATCCTTGATAACTGAATTAATACCATATGATTGTAAATATTGATCATAATGACCCCTTATACATTATTCTAGGCATGTTACCCATCTCTCTCATTCCCATTATGATATATATAGGATTTTAAGACTTAAAGTGGATCCCTCTCTTTGGTATGACTACACTTTACTAAGATTTTTAGTGTAACACATATTTGGTGCAATAAAGATTAAATTCATCTATTTTCAAGATGGTTGAAGTGCATCTATTGAATTAATTAATGTATATAAGTGAATGTATGTTTTCCTTGCCTATGTCCAAGTTTTATCACCTTCATTTAGTGTTTTGGTAGTCTTCTTAGGTCATTCTAATTGCACATATAGTCTATCAGTTAATTTGTAAGTGGATAATTGCCAGCCCATGCTAGGTTGATAGCTAGTCCATGCCTTTGTGTGAAATACTTATGTGAGGGATGATTAGAGAGTGAGTGAAGTGATCCTTTATAGTCTAAATGTGTATTTTAATGTGTCTTATACAAGTATAAGGATCAAAACATTTGGTGCATCACCTCATTTTTATATGCTTTTATGAATCATTATCAATTTATCTTCCTTTTCTAAGTAAGAGTTAGCTTAAAGCTAGTTTAGGTGATAGACATGAAAATGAAGCTAGCCTTCTCTAGAGGTTTGACCCAATTTTAGGTGACCCAAATCCTAGGGTTAGTCCCATGTTGGACTAGGTTTGAGCAAAAAGACCTAAACAATCCCCTTCTCAACTAGGTTGCAACTTAAGAACACCAAAAGTTATGGAACACTCAGTGAGACCCATCATCCTCACCATAGATTAAAATTTGAGGTAAAGAGAAGAATGTGAAATATAAAAAGAGATCCATCATCATCAAGAACTAAATATTCTTCAAGTTGTAGATTTTATAACACTATCTAGACATCATTTTCATGCCAAAAGTTACTACAAGGTTAGCTAGTAAATGTTGTTCAAGATAATGTGGCTATTAAATTTATTGGTGTTTCCTTAAAAGGAAAAGCATTGGAGTGGTATATAAATCTTCCATTTAATTCTATTACTACCTAGGAAAAATTAGGTGTATCCTTAGTTATGAAGTTTGAATATAAATCTGATCACCTATCATTAGTTGATCAATTGACTACTATTCAAAGAGTTTCCCATGAGTTCATGTCTAATTTTAACCTCAGAATCTAAACGACATGGAGTAATATTCTTATAGTGATTATACTATCCCCAAAATATGCCTTCTTATACTATTTGAAAGCCTTCAATTTGGATATCAGTGGATGATATAGTCCATGGGTGGTAATACCTTTCCAAATGCATATGAAGTTGCCATAAGAGCATAATATAGTTTGATATAAAATGGTAATATTTCTCATATTAATATAATGTCCATATTCTTAAAGTTATAATCTAATCAACCACATCAAGTTCCCTCATTTCCATCATTAGATCATATCCCATCTCTTAAATCCCAAGTTATAACCCTTTCTACTCAAGTTAGTGAGATTTGAGAATTGTAAAGTTTGTTCTAGTGTTTTTGAAATGAAAAATATCAACTAAAAATACAAAAATACTAAGTTAGGCCTTATTAAAAAATAGAATTGGACCTTCTATCAGTATTTTAGAGATCAAAATCCTCATTATCAAGGATTTAAAGAAAATAGACACCCTACCAAGCATAAAGATCCATTGTGACAGATAAGCCATATGCAAGCCTTGACCCTAATATACCAACAAGTTCAAAAGCTATTATTCCCACACCACCTCAAAAAAAATTGATGCATTACTCAAATTGGCAAACCTACCACCTCAATGATATTCAAAACTAAGCCTTAGTATCACATAACATTACTATGTTACAAATGACATAAGAAGAGTTTTGTCTTCAATAAGGTTAGTATTAGGAGATAAGTTTGGTACCCCAAAGAGAGTCTCAACAAGTGTAGTGATATCCTAATTCCATTAATGTAAATTGGCCAATGGATGATTATTTTGCTTTCAACCATGGTGGTGAGACTAGTAGTTGAAATGGTCAAGTTAAAACTATAGCTAAAGCTAAGAAAAGAGCCATCGATGAGCTTCAAGATGTGACTAATTATTCAAGTGATCTTAATTTTATTTCCAAGAATACCAATATCAATTTGATATCCCTATAACACAAAAAAATAGAATGCAAAGGCTGGGAAGGTCCCTTAAATACCTTTGGTCCATGAACAACCTATGGTTCAAAAGGTACAACCAAAGATTAGTGGAGCTTCTTTTAGTATAATAGATCAGATGAAGAAATACAATGTCAAAATTATCATGTGATATTCCCTTACTATTTTAAGACAAAAATATTTTTTCATTCAAGAGATTTTAGCTCTCAAGGTGTCTCCAGAACCAATTGAGAAACAAGGAGTAGTCCTAACTAATTTAGACTAGCTAATGAAGCATCAAGTATAAAAGGTACACAAAATGGAAAAATGTGACAAAGATAAGAAAAATTCAATTAAAAATCCCCTCTTATACCTCTCTCTAATAGTTTGTGACTATTTATTTCATAACTATATGGTGGATAGTGGAGTTAGTATCACTATTATGCCTTGGCAAATTGTATACAAGCTTGGTATTGTCAATGAACCAAATGCAAAAGGAGTCTTAAAATTGGATGGTTCACCAAAAAATATAGTAGGAATCATTACAGATCTAAATTTCACACTACATTCTTTTCCAAATGTTACCATTCAATAAGATGTAGTTGTGGTGGAATTGCCTCCCTATTTTACCATGTGTCTATGAAGGGACTTTACCTCAAATATTAGAGAATATTTATCAACTGATTGGACATATTTAATGTTCAAGACTAGTTATTACATTAAGGTAACCATACATTCTAAACCTATTACATAGTTCCATTTAGAACCATATATGCCAACTGACGTGAACACCAATTGCCTCATCTCAGATGAGGTGATAGAAGATAATTTAGACAAAACTAAATCTCCTTTAGATGACATTCTAGATTTTTTCCTTAATGAGTGGCCATCTATATCACAATAATATGATTCTTATAAGCTAATTGAAAAATAAAGACCTAGTGTTTATTGTTTTCATCAGAAAGATGCACTAATTTGAGCCTTGATGAAAGATGATGAGCCTAGTGATGGTCTTTGGAAATTATACTTTGATGGGTCAATGAATAAGAATAGTGTTAGGGATGGAATGCTGTTTATTTCTCTATCAATGTAAAGGTACTTCACATCTATTAAGTTTTAATTTGGTTGTTTAAAAAATGTTGGAGAATATGTGACATTAGTTCATGGTTTACAATGGGCTAGGAAGATGAAAGTAAACACCTTACAAGTCTTTTGTGATATTGAACTTGTGGTTCACTAAGTGATAGGTCTTAATGTATGCAAAAACCCATTGATTAAATATTATATCATAAGGTATGGGACTTACTTGAATAGTTTTAGGCCTTCAACATTTAGGCAATACCAAGAGATGTAAACAAAGATGTAGATAGGTTGGCTACCATTGGGGCATAATTTAGTGTCCCAACTGATGCAAGAAATGAAAAGGTCTAGTCACACATTAAGGTGATTGTAAGGTCTTCTATCTTAGATAATAATGATAATTGGTAAGTGTTTGAATATGATAATCAAATTGTTAGATTATATTAAGATAAATCTAAGTTTTCCTTAATAAATAATCAAAATACTTGTAACACTATGGTGACTAGATTGTGTAACTGAAAACAAAAAAGTTTCCAAAGGGATTGGTCAAACTTGAGAACATATTCATTGGTGATGATGAGATGAGCAAAGAAAAGTCATGTTTGTCAACAAAGGAAGTAAACTATACTAATGTGTAAGTTTTACCTAGTAAGAACTTAAAGTTGGGCAAGGTATGTACTTATTTAAAAAAGCAATATTTCATTGAGTTATGTGCAAGTCTTAATTATGTATTTACATGGAAATATAGTGATCTTAAGTGATTCAACCCAAGTATAGATCAAGACAAAATTGAGATAGAATATAAAATTAAGTCATTAATACAAAGACAAAGGCCTATTAATCTTATGCTTAAGCCTTTGATGAGAGATAAACTTCATAAGCTCATCAAGTCAACTATTATATTTCTAATCAAGAACTCAACTTAGGTGGAAAACCTCATTCCAGTATAGAAAAATAATGGTAAAATTAGATTGTGTATTAACTTATGTGACCTGAATAAGGCTTCCCTTAAAGACCACTATCCATTGCCATCAATAGAACAAATTTTACAATTGGTTGTATGTTCAAAAAGGTCTTCCTTGTTGGATGGCTATAATATATACAACCATATTTTGGTCAAGGAAGAAGACCAATTCAAGATAGAATTCACCACAAATTGGGGGCCATGTGCATATAGAAAGATACCCTTTGGTTTATGTAATTCAAGAATAAATATTTAGAGATCCATGGATATGGCATTCCAAGGACTTCTTAACAAGTTTGTGTTGGTTTATTTGGATGGTGTAACAGTGTTTTCAAAGAATGAAAATGAGCACATGGTTCACCTTGAGCAATTTTTTGAAAGTTTTAGATAATTTTAGGTATCCTTGAAACCCAAAAAGTGTTTCTTCTTAGTTCATGAAGGTAATCTTCTTGTACATATAGTTTCAAATCATGGTTTAAGAATATATCCTAAAATAATAGCTTCAATTTTTGCCTTTCCTTTTCCAATCAAAATATATATTTATAAATTTTCTTAGGAGAGATCAATTTTATGAGAAGGTACATCTCAAATGTTACCACTTTAGGTAGGCCACTTACAACCATGCTAAATAAGAATTAGAGCTACAGCTAGTCTAAGAAAAGAGTAAGGAGTTTTGAGGAAATTAAAAAAACCTTGACTAGTGATCCTACACTCATGAACTCATATTTCTCAAAGGACTTGATTCTATACATCTATGCTAACATTAACACAATTTTAAGCATTTTTATGTAACAAAACCATGAGGCCTTAGAGCAGCCAATAACTCTATTCAATCAAGGATTGGAAGAATATGAAACAAGGTATTCTTTTGTTAAAAATAATGTACTTTTAGTCATAAGGTATCTCAATAAATTTAGATACTTTTTATCTAATAATAAGATACATTTGATGGTTGGCCATCCAAGTATCAAATAGTTTCTCTTAAACAAGGATATAAGTGAGAAAAGAGCTACTTGGATAACAAAATCAATCGAGTATGATGTGGAGATCAAGGTCACAAAGATAGATAGAGTCAAGGGACCTGAGCATCTAGCCCAAGACTTAAAAGAAGCCAATGAGGTGGTTATGGTGTCAATTAATGAACAAGTTACATCTGATCATACCACACCTTCTAGCTAGTATCATGATTTGGTAAGACATATTCAAGATGGTATTTATCCCTCCCACCTAACCACTTTAAAAAGAAGATATTTCATATTGTAATATATTCCTATTTTTCTTGTTGATGGTGTCTTATTCAAGAAATATATCAATGTAATGTTGTTAAGATGCATTGAATAACATCAAAGGGAAGAGTTACTTGTGGAGTTCCATGATAAACATGGTGGAGGGAATTATTTAGCAAGGAACACAACCCACAAGATTATGAGAGGTGGGTATTATTGGCCAAGATTATTTGGTGATTGTCATATATGGGTTAGGTAATGTAGACAATGTGCTATGTTTGTTGGAAAGGTGAAACTTTAAGCCTTACCTCTCCAACCAATTGTAGTAGATCAATGCTTTATCTAAAGGGGATTGGAGTTTTTTTGTCTCATTAACCCCCTTCAATCTTTGGTCATAAATGGATATTGATTACTATAGATTACTTCACTATATGGACATAAATAATGCCATTGAAGGAAGAAAATAAAACCAATATTCTAGACTTATATGAAGGTCTACTTACTAGGTTTGGATCCCATTCAACTATTATTTTTGATAATTCTATGGTCGTTGTGGGGTCTAGAATTAACTAATGGGAAGTTCAACATGGGGTTTATCTCTGTAGTTCATCAAACTATTATCTCCAAGGAAATGGTCTTATTGAGTTCACTAATAAGAACCTATTGAAGATCATTAGAAGAACAATTGAAGATAATCAGATGTCATGGCATCTAAAATTGAAGTTGGCTCTATGGGCTAATAGGATCACCTATGAAAGGTCAATATCCAACTCTCCCTACAAGTTAGTAAATGTTAAGGAATCAAGAATGCCTATTTATCTTAAATTTCCTACCCTAGAACTGATTCATCAAATTGAGATATTGGAGAATGAACCTATGGAGATCAGATATGATGATCTTATAGAGTTAAAAGATATAAGACATCAATCTATTCTAGCCATAGAAAGCCATCAAGAAAAAGTTAAGAGATATTTTGACAAAGTAACTTCTCCATGAAGTTTCAAAGAAGGAGATTTGGTCCTCAAGTGGGATGAGGACAGAGCTAAGATAGGAAGGCATACAATGTTTGACTCTCTTTAAAATGGTCCATACATAATCTCTAGCTACAAATCCCAAAATTCTTTCCAACTTACAAGGATGGATGGTGAGGAGATTCATATCCTAGTCAATGGGATAAATTTAAAAAAATTCTATTAAGGAAGCCACTTCCCCTATACATAGTTACTTTGTTTTTCTTTCCTCCAAGTGTTATCCTAACACATTAGTTTGTTTGATTTTTTTTGCTTAGTTAGATTACCTATTCTATTTATTTCCTTCCTTATTTTGGTGGATTTCATTGTATTTTAAAGTTGAAAGGGTTTTTTATATCCAAAAATTGAGTTTTTCATTATTTACAAGTCCAAATTCATGTATATGGTCTGAGTTCTAAATCATAGTAGGCATGCTTCCAAGTTGAGTTGCCAAAGATGTTGACCAATTTTTCCTACATACCAAAATTTCCAAAATCTAGGATTGAATCTATGTAAGTTCCCTTTGAATAGTTATCCCATGGAATAAGGAATATATAGACTTAAAATTAAAATAAAAAGTTGTTCACAAGATTTTGAAACACCTTAAGCAAGTTTAAAGTGTGAATTTTGTGATCTTAGATAACCAAACCATCATCAGTACATCAGACCAAAAGTAGGTTAATCTAGTTGTAAATATAATAAATCCACTTGGGGAGCCTCTCAAGATAATATATTAAATGAAAATGATGTTATTCATGCCTTAAATATTTTTTACAAATTTTTTGACTTGATGAGTTGTCTATCTCAAGTTATAAAATCCAAAGTTAGACTTTTAGAGTGAGACATTTGTCTAGATGTCAAGTTAAAGCTTCTTGAAATATCCATTTAAATTCAAATGTTCAAAAATTTAACATGGAGCTGACAAGAGACTAAATATTGAGAGATAAGATCAAATCTAATGGTGAGTGGGTAATTTATAGTGTCAATGAGTCCCAAAGATCTAATGGAGAAAATATGATCATGTATCAAAGATTAATGGTAAGCATTAAGTCAAAAGGTCATCATGAATGTAGAGTTCACAAGTGTCAAGATCTTAGGTGCCTATGCAAAAATATAATGATGAACATAAACTAACAAGGCTAATCAGCCCAAATAAATCAATGGTATGCATTTAATCATACTAAGTAGATCGATAATGAGCAAGGGTCAAAGGATCTCAAGGATAAATGAGCTCCTACCAAGTGTCACAACTATGGTAACTATCATAAAGATCTATGGTTCACATTCTTTTTTACCAAGGAATATCAATGATGTACATGAGGTTAGATAGTCAACATGATCTTGAGAATAAATCAAGAGCTACTAGTTATAAAAATATGAGAAGCTTAGATCAAGATCAATGATTGAAATTAAAAGTCAAAGCCAGTTCTATCAAGGTTGAACTAGAGCCAATATTTCAAAGGGATGACACAAATGTAGACACTTTAATTTTGATAGGCTCATCACTAAAGCCAATAGCATGATTATGAACCCTTTCCTCCATTATTTCATGCCAAAGATAAACCAGTAGGGAACTTATAAGGAGTAATCAATGCTACCAAGATAAAAAAAATTTGACTAAGCTATTCTAATTACATCGATATTATAAGAATATTACTAACAATTTAATCCCACCATTGTAATTATAATCAACATCAATGCAGACCAAAAATAGATTGAAAGGGACTAATATGGTTTTTATGGCCATTTTATATAAGTAGTATTAGCATGATGATCTTTGATAATGGAATCAATGCCATACAATTGTAAATCTTGATCACAATGACCCCTTCTCCATTATTCTAGGCATGGTCTCCCTCTCTCTCATTCCCATTTTACTATATATAGGCTTCTAAGCATTAAAATGGATCCCTCTCTTTGGTAGGACTAGACTCTACCAATATTTGTATTGTAATGCCTATTTGATGAAATAAAGATTGAATTCCTCCATTTACAATATGGTTGAAGCATGTCTCATGAATTAATTGATATGGCTAAGTGAATGTATGTTTTCCTTGCCTCTATCTGAGTTTGATCACCTTAATGCAATGTTTTTTTAGTATTCATAGGAAATTTTAAGTACAAATATAATTTTTTGGTCTATTTTGAAGTGGACAATTTCCCTCTCATTCTAGGTTGATTTCTAGTCCATGACTTTATGTGAAATACTTATGTGAGGGTTGATCAAAGAGTAAGTGAAGTGATTATTTATAGTCTTGAATGTGTCTTATAGTGTGTCTTATGAAATTATAAGGGTAAAAACATTTGGTGCATCACCTCTTTTTATATAATTTTATGAATCATTATCAGTTAATATCCCTTTTCTAAGCAAGAGTTATCTTAAAGCTAGTTTAGGTGATAGACATCAAAAGGAAGATAACCTTCTCTAGAGGTTTGACCCAAGTTTAGGTGAACCAAATCCTAGGTTTAGTCCCATATTGGACTATGTTTGAGAAAGAGGACCTAAATAATGCCCTTTTTATCTAGGCTACAACCTAGGAACACCAACCATTCTCTTGGATTTACAAATAAGGTCATTGGATTTGAAAAGGGTTGTGTGAAATGCTATTAGGTTCTGATGATATTGTAAGAACTATATTTAGGTTCTAATATATTTTTATGTAAGGATATAATGGTCCATGGTGTCTATTGGTAGAGGTAATAGGATCCATGGGTGTTATAGGTAGGGTCATTAGGATCCAATGAGAATTCATGTAAATAACCAAAACTGCTTGTGAGGGGGCTAAATCTCACTGTGTTGAATAAACCTCTAAAAAAACATATTTTGTATGGATTCTCCAAAATATGAAAGATATCCAAATTGTGTCTTAACAAACCTATAAAAACATATAAATGTGTTTTTATTGAAAGTCACCAAAAATAATGTATTTTGCATAATTCAAAAAACAATGTTGAAACCCTCAAAAAATGGTCAAAAATAGATTGTCAAAAAACTAGGTCATATTTATAGTCATTTCAAGGTTTTTACCACCTTCTAAATCAAATGGAGATGTCTAATTTTCAATTATATACTTTTAATATGTACATTTACATGTATTTATGAGAAACCCCACCAACCCTAAAAAACTAAAATCAATAAAAATTTGTAATAAGTAATAATGGAATATCTCACAACATAATCAATGGATTTGTCTACTAGCATAGCTCTAATAACAAGTTAGATTAGGCCACAATATAGGATCAACTAGATAGGGTTGAATTCATGAGGTTGAATTTGTATAGAATAATGAAATTTGAAGAACAAATCATAAGAGGAAGAATATTATCTTCACAACAAAAGTTTCATTAATATTAATTAGCCAAAAAGTACATAGGAAGGTACATTATATAGTGAGGAATTAGGTCACCCCAAAAAGGTAATCAACTCAACTCATAATTAAAAAATTACTTAAAGTGCATTTACCTTAATGGAATTCTATTAACCTAAGTAAGCTAATATATTGTGTAGGTAAAACTAAATAGTGGTAAAAAGCCTACACTAACAATAATTTTTTTAAAAAAATATATATGAGTCATAGGTTCAACATACCTCAAAATATGGGTATATGATCTACTTATTTTATATTATAATTACATGGTGATACAAAACAAAATTAGAAATTTATACGACATACTATATAAAATTATAAGGAACATGCTCTTATATTTGGATGCATTCATTAGAGATTTACAAGGCATTCTCATAATTTATCTTACATTTGTTGGTGTTTGCTTAAGGGTTGCAATTAATTGTTCTACTTATTACTGTATTTAGAGGAATTCACTAGAAAATTAAAATATATAATTAAATTAGTCTACTCAATGAGATTCATAATCAAATATGATACAAATTACATAGATATGGCTTCAAACTTCATACTCAACTATAAATATTCATTCCCACTCTTATAGCATTTCAATACTCTTATAGTTTTCAACCCAAAAAATTCTTTAAGACCTCATAGGTACACTTGTATATTTTAATTTGATATGTATGTAGACATAAACACACACACCCACACACACACACACACACACACACACACACACACGAGTGGGTAATTATTTAAACACATGATTTTGGTACAAGATAAAATATATTCTATGGTGCTAATGTGTTTATGTTCTTATATATTGTTGTTTTAAATTAGGGTCGTATTTGCACATTTTAGTTATATTGTTTGCCTCATTTTCATTTTATGTTTTGTGTTTCATTTTAAAAATTATCATTTTAATCATCATATTTTAATGGTAAGATATCCATTCAAATTGGAATGTATAAAAATATTTAAAATGGGTATTTTTTTCCCCGGTACCACCCTTGATGATCTTATAATAGTAAAAACATTTTATTAAGGTTTCCTTGTATTTTTTACCTAAAGTCTACCAACATGTTCCCAGTCTTCCTTTTTTATTTGTAATTTTACCCTTTATCCTATTATATTTTGTTCTTTATGACTCATTTTTTCTATTTACCACCTTTTATGTGTTAAATTTCATGCCAATAGGGTTTTGATTTAAATATGAGAAGTCTATAAGTACATGTTTACATTTAAACATTTAAAATAATAGAATGGCATACATATTTAAATTGATAACAAATATAATGAAGTGTAAAATCTCTATACATATCTGTGTGTGTTTGTGTGTGTGTGTGTGTGTGTGTGTGTGTCTATATATATATATAGCCCATGCACCAAATTTATAAATTGAGAATTAGGGAAAATTATATACTATACACCAATTTATTGAATATCATTTATAAAGAGAAGGATAAGGGTCAAAAAATTATTATTGAAATGGACTTCTTGATAAGTTATATTGAGATTTGAAATCCAAATTATCAAAGAATAGGGATTACATAGAGAATGGTCCTTCAAAAGGACTCCCATTTTTATAGTTTTTAAAGGTGATTTTAGATGATTATGGTTACAAGGAAGGAATATTATTTCCAAGAGGGTTATAATGAATGGTGAAAAACTAAATGAGGTTTTTATATTACATAATCAAATAAAGGCGTATATAAAAATTATTTTATGAGTTAACACAATTTGAATATGAGCATATACTATCTAACCAAGAGCACACACTATTTCACAAGTATTATTATTTTCTCTCTCTAAGAGTGGACCATCCCATTCATGGTCAACATATGAACATACTAAAATGATTATAGTCATTTTTATACACTCATATCTAAAAATATTTATAGGTCATCACTAAATCTATCTTTGTACCTATTTCCACTTGATTTTTGCCTCAACTATTACACATTTTTGATAAAATTTATAATTTATATTAAAACATTCTCTATGTTAGTTTAAATAATTTCAATAGTTTTAATCCCTAAAATTAGATTTGTTTTTATTATTATATTGTTGTGTTTTATTTAAATGTAAATTCCACACTTTTTCATGGTTTAATGTGATGACTTATTGATCTAAATCCAATTTAACATAATAAAACTAAAAAATATGTCCATGTGTGAGACTATCATATTTTATTTATTTTTTCCCTTTTTAAATATAAAACATTTAATCCTAATTAATTATATAGGCATGAATGTAGTATAAGTTAATGTCTGGCATGTGTATTTATTAATTAATATATTTTGTATATCTAAAATACTTTAATAATTATTAGTGTTATTACTCTTGATATTACATCTATGGATAAATAAAACATTTAAGAACATATTTATTTCAGTAAAGGAACTTTTGAGATTAAAAAATATCTAGTAATTTTTGAAGAAGATGATTTAATATAAAAAAAATGTCACCTAGGAACATTCACCTAACTTAATTAATAACTTTTGTATACCCTTCAAAATATTCACCTTATTAATTAAACCATGTGATTATTCAGCTCCAATAAAAAAGGTAGATCTATATAAATAAATTTCCCACAAGTATATGCTATTTTTACATAGATTTCTTTTTCATACATTTTATTTACATTGATCATTTTATTTATTTAGATTATTTCATAATATTTTCATTCTCTACTATTAATACATATTATCCACTTATTAGCTACATAACTTGTACCTTTTTATATTTATATTATTATTTAGTACAATTTAATTTTTATTTCTATATAAGTGATTCCATCAACTAAATCCTCAACATTAGATAAATGATTTCTATGTTTAATCCCTAATAAGTATTGATTAAATTTATATGTCCATGTGCTTAAGGGTAATATTAATGTGGATGCAATAGATAATTTTGGCTTGATTAATTAGAATTATATTTCTCCATAAATTATTTTTTATTGTGAAAATAACTAAAATTTTATCTATAAAATATTATTTATTAATTAATAAATAAGGAATTAATATAAATATGGAATAGAATAATTTAAAATCAAAATTTTAATGATTTACAAATGTTTTCAAGGATGAATACTATCATGAACATGTTTACATTGACTATCATAATCAATGGAAACTATTTTGGCAAGTATTTAACAAATTAATAAAATATATTCAATGACTTGTATGTAAAATTAAGCACATTTTAATAATATAATCCTAAAATTATTATAAAAATAACATAACAACCTATATCCATATATTTATACAATATTGATATTTTTAAAATCAAGATTATGTGTAAATCATACTGTTATGTGATATCTCCTAAATAAAAGTTAAATATAAATGGGAATAGGAATATACATTCTACATGAAAAAATAATTGTTCTAATAAAAATTATCAACCATACAAAATGTTTACATGATGTAGTAATCATAAAAATATCCACTCAAACATAGGCTACCACTCTTAAAAGGAAATGTTAATGTTGAATATAATGGCACTATATAGATGTCAAGTTCTCTAAATATGTCATTGATATAAAATCACATGTTATATATGACACAAAATAAGAGAAACAAATATTACAAAATCTTATATAAAAATCATGTCATTCTTTCCACTCACAAATATTTGTGCAATGGACGCCTTCATATTTTTGGGTTAATGGCTATGACATGAATAATCTCATCTCTATGGAAACTATAAACACTAATAAATATTAATTAAATATAGATGTTCATTTTAATGTGGATTTTCACACATGTTAAGAAATTTAAAAAAAAAATAAAAAACCCATGTTTGATAAAAATGCCTTTTTATTTTTATAATTGACCTTCAATTTTAAAAATTGATATACTTAATTCTATGTCAAATTTTCAACAAGTAATTTTTATGTGGTTTGTAGATTTGGATTCATAGATATTATTATATAGAAATTTTGACATTTAGAAGACACAAAACCTAAACTAATAAATGGGTGACCTTAATTTTACACTCCCATAAAATTTATATAATAAAATGACATATATAATGAGGATATTTTATTAGATGAAAATGATAGGGAAAAAAATTGATTCAGTAGAGAAGGAGGCTCCCAATTATTATATGGTGAATCACATTGATAATTATGTTTATTTGATAAGGTGAGTGTTAGGTTTTATAAAGACTTCAAACCAAAATTTTGAATAAGAATTAAATTCAAGTAAAAAGGAACAAAATAGAAGCAATATAAATAATCACTAGATTTTTGTAGACTTTTAGAAAAAAAAACAAGACCAAAAAATAGAATAGGACTAAAAAATTAGGACACATACTATATTTATTTTGAGGGCACATTGAAGCCATGTTTTTTCCTAGAAGGCATTGAATATTTCCTATTTTTGTTAATTTTTTTCTTGATACTAATGGATTTTCCTCTATTTTGGATGCTAGGGCCTTCTTTTATTCTTCTTTTATATTCAACAATCCCCTTGTCCTTCTCCAATCTTATCTTCTATTTCTTTTTTATACTTACAAGGGAATTCATTAGGGTGATAGTTATGATTTCCTTGAAACTTTTATTTGGGGTGTCCTCTATTTTATGCTTATTTCCTTTAGTCATTTTAGGATTTATCAAAACCTCCCTCAACCTATTTAACTTCAATTTCATGGTATTTCATTGTTCTATTATAAGTACCAATTGTGATCCCATAATTTGTAGATTATCATGTAATTCTAACATCTTTTTCCTAATTCCTTTAGGGAGGTCCACCAATTCTCTACCATCTTCTTGCCTCTTAACTTCCACCACCTTAATCTCATAAATTTAAAAATTAGGATTTTCTATACCCTAGGGAACCTATAGAATTATGATAAACTTATTCTTATATTTATTCTCTTATGAGTGAGAGTAATGGGTTTTTATTTTTACCTTCTTTTTGGTAACTCGAGGGATAGGTGGGGAGATAAGGTGGGGGGGGGGGGAGGTAAATATAAATCTTCCTCCCAGTATTTAGTAGATTTTTCTAAGACATCCCAAAATTCTTTTGCCTTACTATTTTTTCCTAGGGTGATCTCAATGATCCTCAAAAGTTTCCATTTTTTGGTGAGGAGGAAGATTAATCCCTATTAAATCATGTTAGAAGAGGGTTTTTATTAAAAGGTCCAGATGGAACATTCAAGGAACATGATTAGATAGTAAGGAAGGCTAATATAATGTACTTTTGAGTAGTTTAGTAATAAGAAGTGATGGGAAAATATGTGAGTAGTTTTTTCCTTCTATAACTAAATATTTCATTACTAAAGATAGATGTCTGGCTAATGCTTTAGAAGATTGGATTTAGGGTAACCCTTATTATCATCTTGTAAGGTTGAGTCCATTTCAAATAAATTCTACATCACCTCTTATTTTGTCCTCTTGTCCATAAAAGTTTTGGTTCCGTCATAGGACATACCTATAACTTCTTCAACTATCTCCTTAGTGATGTCAAATCTTGTGCCCCTAAATGTGACTTACCTCTATTTCCATCCCATGGAAAAAATCTTATCAAGCATTTCATCATGGCCTTTAATGTGGAGAATTAATTATATAAGCCCCCCTTTTCTGAGATTCCTCCAAACCTTATGATTTATTTGGAATTTAAAATAGGAAATGGATTCAAACATTTCCATATCACCTCCTATGGTTGTGTTATTTTTCCTATTTGGGTAGTGAGAAATGTAGAGTGGAGTAGAGGGTTAACCTATTATGATTTTGGTTTGTCCAACTTCTATAATTGTGGTGCTATTTTAGGATGATGTATGCCATCCCAAAATTCTAAATGAGTGTCATCATCATGACACTCAGTGTAGATTGAGCTTGGATTCGGTGTGATATCCATTCACATGTGTGCATTTGATGCTTGACACATTGATAATTATTACTATTAAATTATAGGAGTATTTTCTAACCCTTTATTTATTTAATTTATAATATTTTTACTTCCATACATGAAGCTTTGGGATGGATTATTAGTTTTTTTAAAGGTTTTTAGTGTGTTAAAATATTTTATAGGGAATGTTTTACTCCTTAAAATTATTGAAGTAAATTATTCAAACTTAAAAACATTTTTATTTATATCAAATTATAGTATTTCATGTTTTTAATGTGATTAAATTAAAGTATATGATCATTGAATAATAATATAACATAACCATCTCATTTATGTTTCAAACATTCAATATTATTAAATAATGGTATGTATATTCATAAAAATATATGGAGAAAGCTACAAGGCAATTAAAAAACCACATAGTTAATTCCATATTATGATGGGTCCCATTTATTTTGATCTATTAACACTTATATGTATATAGTGAAAAAAAAGAGAAACATAATTAAATACATCTGACATGTATAATGGATGTATATGTAATCATACTATTGGGAACATGTGAATCAAAAAGGTTACATAGTAAATGGAGATAAACTTGGTACCATGCGTTAGATAGTTCTAGTTTATTCACCATTATTATTTTTTATTATAATTTATTAATATATTATGTGAAATCATTATTTAATATTAAAGAATAAATAAAATTTATTCAATTAAATGTTATTGATTAGAATTAGAAGATATCACCAAAATGATTTAGGTTTAATAAACAAACTATATTCTTATAAGGGTTTTAAAGATAAAGTGTATTTATTCAATCATTCATTCACATAAAATAATTGTATTACCTCATCAATGATATGTATTATAATATTAATCATATTGTAAAAATTCTTCAAGATTGGTTTGATATTTATATTATTTATAAGTAAATATATTCCATCTCAACATAATTGAGATTATCGGTTTCTAGATTTTTCAAATTGCATTTAAGAGTTAATTTTATATTCACTCTTGTATTGGTTGAAAGTGATTTTGGATTCTTTTATATGTTGTAAATCAATTTAATTAGAAATATTTTATTAGCTCATTAATATTCATTTCATGCAATGTTTAAAAAAAATTGTTATATGCAAAGTTTTCAAGTTTTCATTTTTATTATCTAAAAATAGATTTTAGAAGTGAAAAAAATAATTAATTAACTTAATTTATATTTTTAATTTTATTATTATTATGAAATATTTAAAAAAAAAATCAGTTACTATTACTTTGAAATAGTTATAGGATACAATTTGTAGTATCATACATCTTATTTTATGATGTTAAGATAGGTTTTCCTTTTAAATTTATCTAGTAGAGTTTGTGCTCTATAATTATATTAGGTTTTATTTATATTTTTATTATGGTATATTATATTTTATTTAAGGTTTATCTACAATTTTTTAATTGTGTTAATATACACAATTCTATTAGATATTATTTATTGTTATCCTTATGAGAGAAATATTCAATGGTGATCCTACTCCAACATTAAAATTACCTAATAAATGAAAATTAAATATATTGGATATTATTTTTCATATAATAAATTAAAAAATACATTTTTATAAATAATTATTTCATTAAAGGTTGGTTCTTAAATGATATTTTTTCTTCCTATGACCAAATTCTTCTTTTTTATATAGGTTTCAAGGATTATAAGCCTCTACATGATTAAATCCATAAATATAAATAGATAAGCTTGTCTTGATAGTAAAATCTACCAAGGCATCTGACCAACAAAATTCAAAATATAGACTAACAAATGTGTTTTTATATCAAGTATCAATTTTAATAAAAAGATAATAGTTTGATTTTTACAAATAAAAACTTATAAAAACCCTATTTTCCAAAATTAACATAGAAAAAAAACCACTTATAGTAAATTCCAACTCTCATTCCAACATAGTGTTAAAGTACAATCACTGAGAGGGGAAGTAAATCAGTGAGCCTAGATATTTCAATGTTAGATCCAATGCATTCATGAGGCATACACATAATTCATATAAATGAATAATAAAAACAATTCAAGATCAAAAACATAACACATGACATATGTGAGAAAACCTCGTGGAGATAAAACCCATTGGAACCTATAAATCTACCACTATCCTATAATAAAAAGATTCAATTTAGACCAGTAAGCTACTGATTAAGGAACTATTATTATCACATGGATTTAAACCTTTTTAGGAGATTTCTTATCTCTCCTTATCCAAGTGGAATAATTAAAACACCTCTAGGCTTTTGGGTAGCCTATGAATGAGGTGAGTCTCTGATAGGGCTAGCTCCCTTGATGTACCACTTTAGATCACTACTACACTTAAGATTTATAACAAAAAATGGAGAGAGAAAACTAAAATAGAAATATTATAAAGGAGGTGATACACCAAATAATTTGATTACTTCCAACCATTTTCATGTTACACATGAGAACAAAGGACTAACCAAATATACACTTCTCTAATCTACATCTTCTCACATCAATGTTATATTATGAGGTTATAATGAATGTTTAGGCTAGGAATACTAAAAGATAGGACTAGAATGGAACTATTTAAATATAATAACTCACTAAAACATGAAACATAATTAAACACTTTACATTCCCTATAACAAGAAGCATTCCATTTATAAATAGGTGAGAGAATGAGTTAATCATGCTAAGGAAATAATAGTCATTCATTATACAAAATAAAAAATTTCAAATGAACACACTAAGAATAGTCATGGAAGAGGTAAAAATAAGTATGAAAAATAAAAAATTTCAAATGATCTACAGTAATCAAATGAGTAGGGCTTTTCCATACTCAGGTGGAGCATGATTTATAAGGGTTAAAATGTCTAGTTCTTATAGAACTTGAGAGAGAGGAGAGAATAAATAATTCTAAAGGTCACAAGATCACTTTTAAAGATGATAAAAGTAGTTAAATATGCATGATAAGAATATTTTAAATTAATTATGCAAGGTTAGGAAGCATAGGTGGATATTCTAGGCATGAAACTCTTGAAAAGTGGTATAAAATTCATTTTTCTAGCTCATAAAATTGTCTTCATTATTTACCTTTGTTTGAACGTCCTAAAACTAACTAGGGATAGGTATAATGATTGGAATGATATGGAAGTATTTTATACATGTTTATTTATGCATTTTTTATAGTCCTGGTCATTTTAAATCTTCTAGGAATGAGCCATCACTATCTACATTCTAAGAAAACTCCTCTTCCATACACCTTGCACACTTGGCTTTCAAAAAGACTTAGTTTTCCATGAAAATTAATAAAATTGAGTGGATTAAAATTTTTTATAACCTTCATAGACTTAGAGGCATTAGTAACACCTTAAAATTAGCTCACTTGAAGTTCTCCACCCTTCTCACTAGTTTGGTCACTATGCTAGTTTTGATTGGTTGAGATGAAGCAGTTGGTTGAGGTAGTTGGGAGTTTTTACAAGGCATTAAATTGACATGGGTAGTTATATTAAGTCCTAATATTCCATTATATGTGATTGGAATCTCTTCAAACCTCTTTTAACCTACATAACACATAAAATAGTAAAAATTATACTATTTTGTACTCCATTTGTATAATTTCGTACAACTCAATAGGATGGAACAGAGAATAAAGTAATATTCTACAAACTCCAATTTTAATTATAGTAAAACTATGCCATTAGATTATATTTCCATCTCCATTTCCTCTAACTTGTTAGTAGTAAGGGTTTATGAGGGTTTAGGCTTAATTTACCCTCTTAGGGTTTGTTAATAAATATGGGACATTGAATTTGCTAAGAAATACCACAATATAAACTTATAAGATCCTTTTAAACTTATAAAATCTTATTAGGTCCCCATGCAAAGCACTAGGAGAGATATGAGCACTCAAAGCTACCTACTCGAGCCCTTTCTTCCATTCACATAGGCCTAATGTTGCCTTTGAGGAAAAAGATGACTCCCGTATGACCTATTATACATTATAATACCTTAGAAACATAAAAATTAATCTTAAAAACATGATTAAATGGGGTATAAATCTCACTAGTGGCTGGACGTGAATTTACACCCCCCATTGGGCTTTAGGCCTCAAATAGTCATGTTTGCATACTTGGCACTTTAGACCATTCTATTTGGTTTCATTATTATGTGCTTGATTTTACTTTCTTTTTATATGTATTAAAACTCCACAAACCTTCTATAAATGTTCACCCAACTCTTGGTTCACCTTATCACTTCCCTTCTTCAAATTTGCCAGCCTATGAGTAAGGGGAAGTACCCTATATTTAAGACAAAATAGAGGATAATTCCCCTATTATCTTAGACAAAATGACTATTTTATGGAATTATTAAAGTGGTGAGTACCTACCAAAAATAAATTCAGCCTTTTATCTTATTATTTTCCCTTATAATTCCTCAAGTTCCAAGACTAACTATATAAAAGGTGACTGTGTGTATGATAGTCATGGGTTGACTGTGCATTACCCTCAAAAACCTCTTTTTATGTTAAAAAACCATCATGATGGTTTTATGGTGATTTTATAATTTTTATGAAAATTTTATAACCTTCATTCATCCCACTAACCTATCATATGTCTCCATATTCTCCTTATACTCTTGTCTGGTCCAGACTATATGCATATTTTTTTACTATGATGACCTATTTTTTAGTGTACCTATAGGTTTTTGATTTAATAATATTGGAAATATTGGTGTATTATTCATAATTTAGTTAAAGTGTCTAAGTAATAAAATCATTAAATAAATATACAATAATTGAGATACTAATTTGTGTAAATTAATTACAATTTGAACTTTTTAAAAATAGTAATAAGGAGAAGAAAACAAAACTTAACTGGAAACTGATTGATCCAACTGAGAAAAAAGATGTAATTCACTATATAAGACTAAGACACTATGGAAAACTAAGATCTAAACTTTGTTTTTTGATTGGATAGGAGTGATAAAACTAAACAATAGTGGCATCAATGTTATAATCTACCTCTACCATTGTTGTCCTAAGCATCTGAGCTTTCTAGGCTTTGTTCCTTATGTCTATTTGACCCTATCTATGAATTTTCATCAACTATAAGTTTGTATAGCTCCCTGTAGAGTGGATTACTTCTTCAAACCCTATATTTCATTGTTCTTTGACCAATTTTTATCAATATGGTGGGTTAATGTGTGTAAGATGCATTGGATGTACTTCACACCATGTGTGTGGGCATGCTACCTACATACCAATACTCTAAAGAGGGATCAAGCCATATGTAGTTCTCCCCATTTGATCTGATTTATGAAATTATGTATATGAAGATGTTGAATTATAAAATATATGTGTTTGAAGTGGCTAGAGACTAGTGTAAGGACCTTAATGAGCTTATAAGTGTGTTGACTAGATGTATGTAGAGAATAGGGAAGATTGCTTGAGTAGTGTTTCTTGTATTATTTCTTGCTTAGTGATAATTTACAACCCTTTCTAAATGATCCTTAAATAGGATTTTATATGGATTTATTGGTCATGGATTGAATTTGATCATACTAGGCTTATAAGGATAAGGATGGGGAACTAGAATAAATTGACTGTTAGGGCTAGAAATGGGCTTGGATAATAGTGCCAAAATATTATAGTAGTAGCACTTGCACTATAGTCCACTTGTAGCACTATTTTTTTGAGTAGATGGGACCTAGGGGGATTGATTTATCTTGAAAAGAGTAGTTTGGGTGAGTTGGGACCAAGTCTAGAAAGCTATGGATGACTAGGAATCAATGAAAATAAACCTAAGGGTGTGATGAAATCAAGCAAGAGAGATCCATGGGTTGGGTGTCATTACCCATGCTCAAGTTACCAATTTTTGCATTTTATATGACTAAGTTTCCCCCTACCCTTTATTCTAGTGATACAAGAAAGCAAAATACTAAGATAAAGTAAAAATAGATAGCATACCTAAACTTACCTACAATTGTGAAGATCATGATGCTGTGTGATGTTGGGTGTCCATAGAGAGAGCACATTGTAAAATGGGAATCTAAAAGAGAAAATAGAAAGTAAATTAGTTATTAATAGATACACTATACCTAAAATAAGAATGTACAAAGTTGGGTAAGAGAGAGAGGAAGAGAAAGGAATGAATACACCTCACTGGGTATATAAACTAATACAAAACTTGTTGTGATGTTGAGTAATGTGAGTTATGTTGGATGTGTGTTGAACCAAGAGTAATATCACAAATGGAGATGAGTTCTCAATTCCATAGAAGTTGCTCAAAAATGCAAAGACTAGCCCTTTGGCTCCATCATCTCCCACTAAGTGAATCTGGGTAGTCTTATGTGTGTTGATCAATTTCTAGAATGTGTGTCTAATCCCTCTGAATAGGTAGCTCAAGAATACAAAATATAGATAGTCCTTTGCTCTATCATTTCCCCATGAAGTGATGCTATGAAATAATACCAATATAAATTTTATGTCTTATGAGATAGATCACAAATCCCATGAATGTACTATGATCTAAAAATGTTGGCATGGATATGCAAAGGTATGTTAGAAACTATGCCACTCTTGGCCATTTCAAAAGATGGAGATCATGATTGTATGAAAGCCAATCCAAACTAGTACACTAGGCTTATAAGAAAGCCACTCAAAAACTCAAGAACTCAGGAAATTATGAAGTTAGGCTTATATGAAAGCCAATCCAAAATGATTCCAACCACCTACAGATGGAATAAGGCACACAACTACTAAGAATGCCTAGGTAAATATAAACTCAAAAAAAATGTGTTGTGCACATTACACTTAATCATTGGTGTCTAAAACGTGTATTTTTATCTAGAAGTTGTACCAAATACCCTATCTAAAATTGGAAGTGAGAGCCATCACGCCATGCATTATGCCCCCTATATCTATATTCTCTAAGAAAAATTGTACTAAAACTACTGATTTTGGTCTAAACTATAGCTAAAAAAATAATAATTGAACTTAACTTTCTATCTATTTCTAGAAAAAAATTGGTTTTTTTGTTTATTGAAAAATAATAATTGAAAGTGGACACTAGTGCCACTGATGTTGTTGTCCAAGTTGGGAACTATTTTCCATGGAGAAATCTAGTAGCTGTTCTAAATTATTGAATATCTGCCTAGTATGTTCTGACTATTTTGATGTCTAGTTGTTGTTCTTGGTGTGCGAAATGTTGCTATTTTAACCATTAAGAGCTTTGATCTCTAAAAAAACCCTATTTGTTTCCTAGTCTTTTGAAGGTTAGAATGAAGACCCTGCAATGACTACCCTCAAAATAAATATCCTTACAATTGTGTTATGATACAAAGATACATGGTATAGAAATGATAATCGACAAGATATCTCAAGATATAGCATGATTTGTATTGAGAGATTATTAGATCAATAATGGTATGCTTAGATATACGTCACAATGTAATATCATGTACAATATACTAAACTAGAAATGAAAATCTGGTTAGTTGTTAGTTGGAGGGATGGAGCATGATGTCCATCATGGCATCTACAAAAGCAATATAAATACATGATGTGAATCATGGCATTGCAAACAATGAAAAGCAAAAAAGTAACAAGCATTCAAGGTAAGAAGCAAGAAGAATATAAGGGTGGCCAAGGGGCCACACAAACAAGAGACATGGACACATGTCACTCAAACTAGAAAGCAAGCATACAAGGCATGTTCAAATGTTACATACACATACATTTGACATAATAAAAATTGGCATGGAAGCCACAATCACATAGAAGAGTATAGGCAAAGTACATTGGAAAATTTCCTAAGGCACATACAAGAAACAAATAGTAACTAAGAAATGCAAACAATTTAGCTATGCTAAGCAAGAAAATAAATCATGTAAGGAAATAAAAGTACAATCAAATCTAACTAATCAAATAAAGAGGGAAAGTATGTAAGACATGTTAGTACAAGACTAGGTAAATGCTAAGAAATACACAAGTGCTATATACTAGTGAGTGTCGATAGAGTAATTTGTGTAAGATAGTAAGTAATGTACATCAACATGATAACTAGACTATGTGGTATAGAAATGACATAACTAGGATTGTGTAGTCATGTAGAATATTCCAAAATTGGGTACGTATATTGATGTGTGTCTCATTGTAGAATTAGGATGCCCCCTCAATAGGTAGAGTGAATTAATCAAAGAGCTAGACATCACTACACACACTCAAAATAAGATCAAGTGAAGCATGGTAATGTAGATAAATTGATAAATAATAAGCATAGAACAATAAATTTAAGTCTAACATGGTAGTATAAATGTAAATCATGGATGATGCATACAGTAAAAATATTTTTGATGTTTTTGAATATTATTTGTATGTTTTTGTATTTTGAAATATTTGATTTTTTTTTTAATTTTTAATGTTTTGAACTATGTAAAATCAATCATAATAAACTATGTACAAGTAAGCAAGAAAAGGATGATAATAACCGATGAGTCTCATCAAAGACTCCCTATCATGGTGTCCTATATCAAGGAGAGGAATTGTGTGTGATTATGAGTAATGATGGAAATATTGAGACTATGGATTTAAAAGCTATATATGTTTTAAATTCTTTAAAATATCTAAAGTAGAAACAAAATATGGGGTCCCCCTACAAATATGATAAGTTGATGTAATTATAGGGCTCTTAGGGACCCATTTGGTAGTAGGATAAGATTTCTTAACATGTGCTCTATGACTAGATGCATGAGATCTTAAAGATACTACTCTAGGTGTGAACACTATAATTAGAAGCTATCTAGAATCCTCAAGTTGTGGTGGTGTATGAACTCTCTATGCTAGTGATGGATGCCTCAACTATGTCTGAATCAAAATTAGAGGAAATATAACTAGTGGAGAAACTAGAACTAGAAGCTGAACTAAAATTAGTGACTATACTATAGAAGATGTCTCTAAAGTGGGGTGTGGTAACTCATATGGAACTTCACCAACTATAGTAATGTAATTATCATGAATGAATTTCATGTATCTATGAATTTTACAAGGTACTACTCAAAGTTCTTGAATCCATGGTCAACCATGTAACATATCAAAAACTCTTACATTGGGAACAATAGTGAATGGTGTGGCCACATGTGTTAGAGAAAACTATAAAGGAAGTACAATATCACCTAATGAACTATTTATATGCCCACTAAATCCACTAATAACTATGTTTATCAGTGTAATATCCTATTCTAAATATCCCAAATTTTGTAATAATGTCTAGTGTACATGTTCACACTAGATCCATTGTCTATGAGAACATTATGAATAGGATGATTATGAATGTGACCTATAATAAAGAGTGCATGATAGTTCATATCATCTTGAACAATATCCTACTTTGATAAGGAGATGAAAGGTTTAGCTAGAAATCTAGAATTATATACACCAATCATGTTAATCAAATGATGTGTCCTAACTGAAGGCGAGTTGTGTGTATCTAGTGGGGGATGTGCATGGTATGCTTGGTGAACCACTGATGTGTCCCCTATTTCATATTTATAATTTTTTGAAAATGGATCTTAAAAGGTTTTAAATACTTTATCCTATGTTTTATTTGCTTGAGGAGGCTCAACTAAAGTTCCAAGATCAATATGATTTCCATCTATTATATCTTGTATCTTGTGTCTCATACCGATGCATCTATTTTTTGTATGGCTTAGATCCTTGTGAAAATCAAAAAATACATGTTGATCATATCCCCATGGAAGAGGCTTTGTTGGGTAAACTTACCAAATAGGAGGGAGAGATATAATGTTACATTCCAATAGTTGTAAAACTCTAGATGGAGAAACTAGTAGATTGGTAAAGGTATTCTGAGGAGGTGCTATTAAAACCACTCACTGAGGGAGATCTAAAGCTGCATTATCTATAGATTGATTCTTAAGGGCTCTAAAACTACGTTATCTATAGGTTGATTCTTACTCTTGTTATCATTGAACTTTATTTTGTATGGTACTTTGTTGTTACTCTTGTTTGTTGTGTTTGAGATATTTGTGTACTTAAGTTTTCCCATTGAAATTAACTTTACTTCTCTTTCCTTTAGTGTGTGACATAATTCAATAAATGAAGAAAATATTTTGAACATAATTTATTTATGCAAGGCTAGTAGAACACTTTTTTTGAAGAGATTCTTTAACTCTTGATTTGCCATGGGGCTAGTCATCTTAGACAAAATAGTCTTATATCAAAGAACATAATCTATGAGATGCTCATTTGACATTTTATTCTATTATGAAACATGAGCATATGAAATTTTATCACTAATGTTAATGCTAAAATGAGCTAGGAACATGTTAGCTAAAGGATTGAATGCATTGACTGACTAATTTGATAAACTATATAACCATTGTAAAGCATAATCCTTTAGGATTCATGGAAATAACCAAGTACTTAGCTATTCATTGGGTACATATTCCAAGCATGATACATGAAATGCATTAAAATGTGTCTCTATATCACCATTTCCATCATATAGAGTAAGTTTGGGTTGAAAAAAACCTTGTGGCAAGGGTGTAAAAATAATATGACATGCCAATGGTGTATGTAATAGAGTAAAAGAATCCAAAGACTACGTAGGTCTAGAGGTACCATGCTTGATATGTAGCACCTTTGATTGAAGATATTTTATCTCATACACAAGGGCTGCCACATCATAAGACAAATATGTACTAGTTGTAGCTAGTAGAATAGAGGTAGGTTGGGCTGCTATAGGGGGTTGTTGAGACATAGTTTCTAATGTAGTGTCATTTGTAACTAGTTGCTCTCTGGTTTGGAAAGATTGACCATTTTTCACTCTTTATTTCTCTTCTTGTAGTATTTTAAGCATGCCATAGTGCATGTAAGGGTGTTTAGTCAAGAGTTCTTAAAGTTCCATTTTATTAGTTTCATCAAAACTAGTATATTGGGACATTGGTAAAGTAGGAAAACAAGTTTAAATTTGATTGAAGTTTTTTCATAAATTTTTAATAGGTAAAGTATGAAATAAAGAAGATACTAAATATAGGAAATGTAAAGTCCTAAAAATAGTTAAGTAGATATTATATAAAAAGGATACAAAGCTCACAAAAATGTAAATTGATACCTCACTATGCATATAGGAACTAGTACATGCAAATGGGGTTTGAAAGATGATTATTTGAGAAATTTACTATGAAATTTTGAAATTGAAAGTGAATTTTTGAGTTATATATGCAAGTAAAAAATAATAAATTTATTGGAAAATTAGTGATTTAACAAGACCTAGTAGATGCAACTAGGGTTTTGAAAAATAAAAGTTTTTGAAAATTAATATTTAATTTTGAAATTTGAATGGATGTTCTTATTTAAATGTGCTATTAAAAATTTAGAAAATGATTTGAAAATTACTAGAAAAATAATGGGACCTAGTATGGGCAACTAGGGTTTTAAAGAAAATTATTTTAAAATTACTACCAAATTTTAAAATTTAATGCTAATTTTTTATTTTATTATGGAGTTAAAAAATAATAAAAAAATATGAAAAATTAGTAATAAAATTACCCTTAGGTTTCTAGGGTTTTTATGTGCAAATGAAGTAAGTCAGGTTCACCAAATAATTAAATAATTTTGGGAATATTGGTGTATTATTCCTATTTTAGTTAAAGGGTCTGAGTAGTAAAATTAGTAAATAAATAGACAATAATTAATATAATAATTTATGTTAATTAATTACAATTTGAAATTTTATAAAAATAGTAATAAGGGGAAGAAAACAAAACTTAGCTGGAAATTAATTGATCTAACTGAGATAGAAGCTAGAATTCACTATGTAGGACTGCGACACTATTACAAAATGAGATTTGAACTTCATTTTATGATTTCATAAGAGCACCAAAACTAGATAATAATAGCACCAACACTATAGTCTACCTTTATCTATATTATCTTGAGGATTTAATCTTTTCAAGTTTTATTCACTATGTCTATGTCACCTTGTCTATACAGTTTTGTCAGTTAGAAGTTTGTATATCTCCCTATAGAGTGGATTCTTTCTTCAAACCCTATCTTCTATTATACTTTGACCAATTTTGAGAAATAGGTGGGGGGTTAGTATGTGTAAGATGCACTAGACGTGATTCACATCCCATGTATGGGCATGCTACCTACATACCAATACACTTAAGAGGAATCAATCCATATGTAGTTCTCCCCACTTGATGTGTTTTGTTCAATCATGTATATGAAGATGTAGAACGCTAAACTAGATGTGCTTGAGGTAGATAGGTACTAGTGTAAGGACTTGAATGAGCTTTTAAGTGTGTTGGTTGGTTATATTCATAGAATAGGGAAGATTGATTGAGTAGTCTTGCTTATATTCTTGCTTGCTTAGTGATAATTTACAAACCTTTCTAAATTATCTTTGAATGGGATTTTATAGGGATCTATTGGTAATGGATTGAATTTAATCACATTAGGATAATAAGGATAAGGATGGGAAACTATAATAAATTGACTTTGGGGCTAGAAATAGGCATAGAAAATAATGCTAAAAGCAAATAGTAGTGGCACTGACACTATAATCAAAGTGTGGTGCTACTGTCCTAAGCAAACAAGACTTGGGGGTATTGATTTATCTTTGAAAGAGCAATCTGGGTGAGATGGAACCAATTTTTAAAGACTAAAGATGACTAGGAATTAGTGAAAATAATCTTAAATGGGTTATGAAAGCAAGCAAGAAAGACTTATGGGTTGGGTGTCATTAGCCATGCTCAAGTTACCAGTTTTTGCATTTTATATGACTACAATGTGTGTATGTATTAGGCTTTGATATTACTGTATAAAGACTCTCATTAAATATATGAGGTTATTTATAAATGGTTTTTACCCTTTAATTGATTTTTGGACTCTATTTACCTCAAAAAACTCAAACCTTCTACTCTTTTCCCCTCACAGTCAACTATAGTTGACTATGTGGGGTGTTGTAGGTGTACTTTAGCTTAAAAAAATCTTTGCACCACCATTGGGATCCTTTGAGATATTTAAATCATATTCTCCTTGACAATATTGATATTTATTCCATTCTTAATATCGTATAATAAATTATGTGGAGGTTCACAATCTCTTGTAGGTAAATGTTTTCAAATGAAGAGACCCTTGTAGGTGTTAATGGGGTTCAAAACATTGCATATCAATTCTTATTGATGGTTTATTGGATCATAAATGTTATTTATATGAATATCACATATTTATATAGTTCAATAATGAAAATATAATACATTTTCAATCTTGGGCATAAAGACCTCCTTTATGACTCAAAACTGTAAGTGATCATTGCCTAGATTTAGTGCATAAAAGCACAACTTTGACATTACAAAAAAACTAACCTCCATGCATCATCAACCCCTAAAATTTTATAGAGGTCTTCTCATATATGGGTAATTAAAAAAAAACATAATATAATGAATCAAAATAATTGGAAACCTTGTTGAAATATGTCTACAGAAGGTCTTGGATCTCTATTTTCCCATTTTAGTGATTTGATCCCTACATCTACAGTCATTTCCTTTTGAAGTGGTTTTCAACTCCATTTTCCAACCTATTCCTTCAAGTGGGTATACCATAATATCCTAAATGAATTAGAACCATAATTAAGGGTTTTAATAGCTATTTTGACACCTTCATATAACACTTTAGATCTTTGTTAAAGCCACCTGTAGGTGACTATTTGAATACACATGTAGTAATGTGAGTTTAGGTAGTAGATATGGTTTTTTGAGGTTTAAATTAGTTTTAATCTTTTAAAAAATTAAAAAATATAATTATTTCATTCCCAAGACCTTTATCAGCTCAAAAACTCCTTTTCAACATGTTAGCCTTCATGAGATACCTGTACATGTTTATTAATCGATGTTTGACTGTGTGCATACTAAAACCTATCTTCTCATGTTTTTTATGGTGTCACTTGGGTTTATCCAAATTTTTCATGCTCAAGTCATGTATTAAACCTCTCAATTCTATAATTATACCTCCATGGACATGTCTTAGAGCCTTGCATAGTTCATCCAACTGATTATATATGGTAGTCATATAACAAACTAATTATATACTAGTTATGACTCCACCCTCATAGAGAATTTACATGGATAATGAGATTAAGAATGTGAATGTAATAAATATCAAAATGAAACATGTAAAATGACATGTTTTAACCCTCTAAATCCATTTTCAAATCATGAATATCCTATAAATAGTGAAAAATTGCCTATTAGCTTCAAGGAGACCAATTTGTAAAGCTGAGATGATTCACTCATCCAAAATACCCAAAACACAAAAAAAAACATGGATAAAAACTAAGGAGTGAGAAAACATCATATATAAACAACATGACTAATTAGTTTGTACGTAAATGCCCAAACCAAAGAAAACCTATAGGGTTTATAGATTAGGAATCAGAAAATCATAGTCAGCTTCATGATGATGGTTCATAAAGTATAGGTCATCATTATTACAATTATTTTTATGTAAATTAATCTCTATAAGTTTAATTTAACCTCCCAAAGGTGTTTTACCTATAAATTCTCCAACTTTCTGTACCAAGTAAAAACCTATTGATTGGTTTTGTGTGTCTAGAACGGTGAAGAAGGAATAAAATGATTATAACTAAATTTTGACACTTTAAAAGTACTTCAAGATTTTAAATTTATCTAAGGAATCTGAATATTAACCTCATGACCTTATACCATGTGTCACACTCCACTATGGGTCATACAAGTGCCAAACTCTTCTCTTTTCCTAGGAAAATTACTCTTTATTCTAAAGAACATGTGTCTTTTAGTTATGAAAATTTTATTAAGGTATAATAAAACACATGTCATGTGAAATCACCCTTAATACACTTTCACACTTACCTAGGAAGTTGTAAAACTCATTTAATGCCCTATTTTGACCCCAAAATGACTTAAAATGATATAAAGACTAAAATGACTAATGACCAAGGCTAATATAACATGAAATCACACTAAATGACCTATAATACACCTTATTAAATATATATTAAACCCATAAAACACCTAAAAATCATGTTTATACCTATAAGACCCCTAATTTGACCTACAAGATCAAATTTTGTCAATAAATTGGTGACTCATAGGGGTAATATGCCTATTATACTAACTAGACCAGAAACCTTATCAGTTAATTAGGATTAAGGAGTCATCTTAAGTCTAAAACACAATAAGGAGACCTTTTACCATTGACCATAATATTTTATCAACATAAGACCAACTAATTGACTATGTCAACCACACAAAACAAAGGACACACACAAAACAATTCAAACACACTAACAAGACACACATTTTCTCAAAGAACTTAGGAAAAATAGGACTAAAATAACTATATACAACTAAAAATTAAGCATACTTCCCTTTCCATGATCAAAAATAATGTTTTTTGTATTTCCTTTTGCATGAGATGAATTGTGGTACCAAGCATGTTTCTCTTTGGATTGAACACTTTGTAGATAAAACCTACTTCTTGGAAATTCCCTTGATATGATATCAAGTATACCATGTTAAAATAGGTCTCTAATGTAAAATTATTCCTCTTGGACTTCAACACATACTTCATATTACTACCCACTCTTCATCTCATGATCAACTTGCATCTTATTTTTAGGCATGGTTTGATGAGGAATGATTTCTTGTTACTTGGAGGATTGAGGCAAATAGAATCTTGGTTTGACCTCTAAAGGATGATATTAAATTTTATTTTTCTCTTTTATGACATTTTTAAAAATGTCATCTTGATTACCATCACATGTAATCATCTCTAATGAAGCTATAGACCCCTTGAGAGATTCAAACTCATTGTAAAAGTTTTCAAATTACTACAACAATTCCTTGTCTCCTTTTGTATTAGAATCATGAAGGGGAAAAAAAAGAGAATATTCTTAATCCTCTTCTTTATAATCCAAAAATAATTCATCTAAGACTTCCTATTTGACATAAGGAAGACATTATTCATTATCAACCAAATAAGAAGACTCAACACAAGGACTCACCTCTTTTTTAGCACTTAAGACCTCTTAAGGTCTCTAAAATTATATATTTTATATCATAATTTGATCTTGATTATCAAGGGATACAAGATCTTTAATCTCCTCCTTTTTGGTAATGCCAAGACTAGGCATCTTGAAATCAGGTGACCTAACCCAATGAAGCTTCCAAAGAGCTACACTTTCTTCAAGAAAGAGTTTTGAATTTACCTCAACCAAGTTATCCTCTTTAGGTTATAATATGATAGGTCCACAAATTCAAATGGTGATGGGGTGAGGAAAAGATAAACTCATTCATGGAGGTGGAATATAAGTCTCATAATTAGATTGAGGATAGATTGTAGGGGATCCTATTAGAAGAACTTGAGGAAGGGGAGGTAGACCATGGCCTAAAATATATTAGTTTTATTCATTCCATAGTTTATAGTGGCTTAATTGATATTTTATCAAGCTTAAGAACTCTCTTGAGGAAGGGTATATGGGGTGTGTTTAGGCATAGGTTCTTCTTTTGGAACTAAACCTTCCATCACACCTTGACTTATTAATTTCATCCTTGACTCTAACTCTTCAATTTTAATGGCTAGGTTCTCTTAGAAAATTATTTATTGAAGTTCATAGGAATCTTCGTAAGGATAAATATTAGAATATGGCTGACATGGAGGATAAGGAGTCTCTTGAGGAAGGGTGGGAGGGGCTTACTAGGATCAATTTCATTCTCAACTTCACACTCTTTATCAAGGAATTTATCCTCTTTATTTCCCCATGAATCCATTATATTATTAAAATTTAATATGTTAGGATTAGGAGTCTCTTATTGAGGTAGTGATGCACTTTTATGAGTGGATGAAGTTTTCAAGAAAATTGGGATCTCCTTAGGCTTGTATTCTCCACCTTGTCTCCAACTTGGAATCTCATATCTATAGGTCACTTCTTGAGGTGGGAATGCAATTAGAGAGGGAAATGAGGGATTTAATTATACTAATTTTTCTAATGATATGAACTATTTCATCTACTTATTAGCCAACTCAATCTGCCTATCAAGATTTTCTTCAAAAATAAGGTTTGTCTTCCCAACTCTCTCTTCTAAATGATTTGGAAAAAGATGGATTTAATAAGATTGATTGGGATCATAAATAAGGGTCAAATATGACTGATATCCATCTTGGGAAAGTGGATATGAAGGCTAATATGTTTGGTGAGGCTACTTCTCATGAATTTTTGGCCTGTCTTTCAAAGATGAAGCTAGGCCACTCACCTCTAGCATCTGACTTGTGAGTCTTTGACAATTGGCTCTCTTAATAGTTAACTACACTCTTTTGAATAGTTTTAATGAATCTCTCACATTATAAATGAGATGGCTAAGAATATCTAGACTATGTACCCTTTGTGTGTCAAGATCTATCATGTACTTCTCATATCCCAAGAGAGTTTGCTTGAAAGTGGAAATGTATTGACTTGAGAAGTGACTAGGTTGACTAGGATGAGAAAGATATTGAGAAAGTTAGTTATAGGGCTGACAAAAATCATAACAAGGATGATAATTATAATTTTGGAGTTAATAGGGATCAGGACAAGCTTGGTAATATTCACATAAAGGTTGACAGGGAATTCCATAAGCTTGAAATGTCTCACCAACCTATGTAAAATAGTACTCAACACCAAGGTCGGCCATGGAAATTCATTAAGAAGTAGGAATAAAATTAATGGTTATCAGAAATATTCAAAAATAAATACATAGGCTATTTGACTAATTGATGTAACTTTAGAGTCACTATTGATGCTTAGATAAATGCCTCCAAAGGTTGACGTGTTAAAAGACAACACCAAAAATGTTTCAACTTTTTGGAATAAGAGTCCCATTGAGCATGCCGAAAAATATTATCACTTGGAATTTCACCCTTTTAGGAGATGTCTTAGCTCTCCTAATCTAAGTGGTATAATTGAAACACCTCTAGGCTTGTGGGTACCCTATGAATGAGGTGAATCTATAGAGAGGGATAGCTCCCTCGATGTACCACTTTGGATCACTACTACACCTAAAATTTTTGAGGTAAAAGGGAGAGATAAAACTAAAAGAAAACTATTTTAAGTGAGGTGATACACCAAATAATTTGATGACTTGCAACTAGATGCATGCTACATATGAAAATAAAGGACTAACCAAACATACACTTCTCTAATATTCATCTTATCACATCGATGTTACATTATGAGTTTGTGATAAATGTTTAGGATAATAGGACTAGACAATAGGCATAAAATGGTACTATTTTAATAGACTAACTCACTCAACCTTGACACATCATTAAACACTTCACATGCCCTACAAGAAGAAGCTTTCCACCTAAAAATAGGTGATAGAATGAGGCAATCATGCTAAGGAAACAAGAGTCATCACTTATGAAAATCCAAACATTCAAAATTAAAACACTAATAATAGTCATGGAATAGGTAAAAATAAATATAATTATTGATCCATGGTATGAAAATGTGTAGGTATTCACCATACTCAGGTGAAGCATAATTTACAAGGGCCAAAATGGTTATTTCTTATAAAACTTGAGAAAGAGAGGAGAAAAAATAATTTAAAAGGTCATAAAGACACTTTTCAAACTGATAAAATGAGTTACTTATGCATGATAAGAAGATTTTAAATGAATCATGCAAGGTTAAGAAGCACAAATGGCTATTCAAGGCATGAAACTCTTGAAAAGTGGCATAAAACTCCTTTCTCTGGCTCAAAATACTAACTTCATTATTCACCTCTATTTGAACATCCCAAAACTTACTAGGGATAGCTAATTTTATTGGAATGAGAGGGAATTCTCTTATACATGCCTCTCCATGGATTGTTTGTAGTCCTGGTCATCTTGAATCATCTAGGAATGAGCCATCACCATCTATAATCTAAGAAAATTCCTCTTCAACACACATTTCACACTTAGCTTATAAAAATAAATAGTTTCCCATGTAAAATCATAAAAAGGAGTGTATGATAATTTTCAATACCATCCATGGCCTTAGAGGCATCAAGCACACCTTAAAATCAGCTCACTTAAAGTTTTCCACCCTTCTCACTAGTTTGGTCATTATGGCAGTTTTGATAGGTTGAGATGAAGTAGATGGTTGAGTCACTTAATAGTTATTAAAAGGATTTAAATTTACACATGGAGTTATATTAATTAATAATATTTAATTCCATGTGATTGGCATCTCTTTTAACCTTCTAGAACCTACACAACACACAAAATAGTCAAAAATACCCTATTCCATACTCCATCCATATAGTTATATACAACTAAAAAGGATGGGAAGGATATTGAAAGATTATTATACAACCTCCACTCATAATTTTGGGTAGAATATTCCATTAGAGTAGCTTTCCATCTCCATTTCCTCAAACTAGTTACTAGTAAGGGTTTAGGAGGGTTTTACCCTCTTAAGGTTTGCTCATAAAGATGGGTTGTTTAATTTGAAAAAAAAATCCCAAAAGATAATGTATAGGACCCTTTTCAACTTATCCAGTATTTTTATGTCCCCATGAAAAGAAAAAAGAGATATATGAGAACTCAAAGCTACTTACTTGAGCCCTTTCTTTGATTCACATAGGCCTAATGTTGCCTTTGAGCCAAAATATGGCTCCCTTGTGAACTCTTATGCATCCTAATATCTTAGATACATAAAAATCCATACTAAAAACATTATTTATTATGGTATAAATCTTAATAGGGGCTGGAAGTGATGTTGGACCTCCCATTGGGATTTAAGCCTCAAATAGTCATGTTTGCATACTTGGCACTTTAGACCATTCTGTTTGGTTTCATTATTGTATTCTTTATTTTACTTGTTTTTTATATTTATTAAAAATATAAAAACCTAATATCAATGTTAACCCAACTCCTAGTTTACCTTATCACTTCCCTTCTTCAAATCTGCCAGCCTATGCATAAGGGGAAGTATCCTCTATTTGAGATAAAACATAGGGTACATACCTTATTCTCTCAAATAAAATGAATGATGTAGGCAGTTTTTAAAGTGTTGAATACCTTCCACACAAAATTTAATATTTTTATCTTATGATTTCCCCTTCTAATTCCTCAAGTTCCAAGACTAATTGTACAAAAGGTGGATTATGTGTATGATAGTCATGGGTTGACTATGCATTGCCCTTGAAAACCTCTTTATCTATAAAAAAAATCATCATGATGGTTTATAGGGATATTATAATTTTTATTAAGGTGTTAAAAACTTAATTAATCCATCTACCTCTCACATATCTCCATATATTCCTTATACTCTTGCCTGGTCTAGATTGTATGCATAATTTCTGACTGTGTTGACTTATTTTGTGGTGTACTTGTAGGTGTGTGTGTATGTATTAGGAAATTATAGTAATTTATAAGACTCTATTTGAATATTTTAGGTCATTTAGTAATGGTTTGTATCATTTAATTCATGTTTGGCCTCTATTTACCTCAATAAACTCAAACATTCTACTCTCTACCCCTCATAGTCAACTATAATTGATTGTGTGGGGTCCTGTAGGTCTAATTTACATTGGAAAATAATTCACAACACCATTGAGATAATTTTAGGGAATTAAATAATATTATACATGAAAATATTTATATCTATTCCATGCTTAAGATCTTTCCATGAATGATTTGGAGGTTGATAATCTATTATAGGTGAATGTTTTTAAATGAAGAGACCCATGTAGGTGCTAATGGGTTTCAAAACATTGCATATCAATTCCTCTTGATGGTTTCCTATATCATAGATGTTATTGATATATATTTAACCTATTTATATATTTAAATCATGAATATATACTCTATTTTCAAACTTGGGTATAAAGACCTCCTTTAAGACTCAAAACTGTAGGTGATCATTCCCTAGATTAGGTGCATTAAAACACAACATTGGTCTTACAAACAATTAACCTCCATGGATCATATATCCCTAAAATTTTGTATAGGTATTATCCTATGTGTTTTATTAAAAAAACCACCATAGGATGCATCAAAACAATTAGAAACCTTTTTGAAAGATGTCTACAAAAGGGCTTGGATCTCTTTTTTACCATTTTAGGGATTTGATCCCTAAATCTATAGTCATTACCTTTTGATGTGGTTTTCAACTCCATTTGACAACCTAACTCTTCAAGTGGGTCTGAAATAATATAATTAATTAATCATAACCATAAATAATGGTTTTACCACCTATTTTGATACCTTCATATAACACCTCAGATCTCTATTAAGGCCACATGTAGGTGGCTATTTGCATACACAAGCAACAATGTGATTTTAGGTAGTAGATATGGTTTTTTAAGGTTTAAATGAGTTTTAATATTTTTAAAAAGTTAAAAATATAATTATTTATTTTAAAATACCTTTCTCATCTTATAAACTCATTTTCGATAGGTTAGCCTTCATGAGATACCTATACATGTTCATTAATGGTTGCCTGACTGTGTGCATACTAAAACCTATCCTTTCATGCTTTCTATGGTGTGACTTGAGTTTTACCTATTTTTACATGCTAATTTTATGTATTATATATCTTCAATATATAAATATATCTCCATGGACATGTCTTAGATCCCTGCATAGTTCATCCAACTGACTATATATGGCAGTCATATTGGAAACTAATTGTATAGTAGCTATGACTGCACTCTCATAGAAAATTTACTTATAGAATGAGATTAAGAAGTTAAATGGAATAAATATCACATTTAAATATGGAAAATTACATATTATAACCCTATAAATCCATTGTCAAAGCAAGAAGATCCTATAAATAATGAAAAACTACATGTTAGCTTCAAGGAGACCAATCTGCAATCTTGAAATGATTTTCTCATCCAAACACCTTAAAAAACTAAAAAAATCATGTATAAAATTTAAATAGGAGTAAAAATAATATATAAACAACATAACCAACTGTATTATATGAAAAATCCCAAACCAAAGCAAACCCTATAGGGTACATAGATTAACAAGTAGAAAAATATTGTCAAATTTGTGAGGATGGTTTATAAAGAATAATATGCCATCATTATTTAAAATATTTTTATGTAAATTAATATCTCTAAGTGTACCTTCACCTCCTAAATTCATTTGATCAAGAAATTCTCCAACTATCTATACCAAGTACAAAGTTATTGACTGGCTTTGTGTCTAGAATGGTGAAGAAGGAAACATTTGGTTTTAGCTCAATTTTTACACTTATAGAGTACTTCAAGTGTGTAAATGGATCTATGGAAGTTTAAGAGTCATCTCATGACCTTATCCCATGTGTCACACTCCCCTATGGGTCGTACAAGTGCCAAACTCTTCTCTTTTCCCAAGAAAAATGCTCTTTTTTCTGAAGAACATATCATTTTAAATTATTAATAGTTGATTAAGGTATAATAGGACACATTTCACGTGACATAAACCTTATTATACCTTCACACTTCCTTATGATGTTTTAAAACTCATTTAATGCCCTATTTTAACACCAAAATGTCTCAAAATGATATAAGGACTAAAATGACTAATGACTAAGGATAATATAACATGAAATCACACTAAATGACCTATAATACACCGTATTACACATATATTTGACCCATAAAACACCCAAATATCAATTTTTTACCTATAAGATCCCTAATTTGACCTATAGGGTCAAATTTTGTCAACAACTACCATTCTTGATTTTAGTAAGACTACAATTCCACAAGGAACTACTACACCTATCTAGCCAAGCACCCATAATAACTAGAATTTTATCAAGTTTTACCTTAAAAAGAGGAAAAAAACCCCTTAGATTTTGAACACCCATAACAACACCTAGGAACATATATCTTCAACATTGATTGGTTGCCAATCTGATGGAGATACAAAGTATGTCATATCTCTTCAACTCTACACACTCAATGCATATAAAACCACATTTTAGACCACTCTACACTTTTTAGCAACAACTCTATCACCAAAATACTCCTTGTTGATAAAATCACATTACATACTTGAACCAACACATAAATAGCAATTAAGACACATTACATATACCAACTATCCCCACTCTTCAACTCTATATACTCAATACATCCTTCACAACAAAAACTATATCATAAATTCAATAACATGACTAGATGGTCATACACATAGGCCACACACTGATCTACCTCTCAAATTAACTAACAAGCTCACATAAACAACAATAATTCTTCACTCATTCTTAAGACATCCAAACCATCAACTTGGATCACTCTAGACCTCTTCACTCATGCTCAACCTATAGGAGCACTATTCTAACTTTAGAAACATTGACCTATAGGTCATATACACATTCCTTAATTTGATATAATTGTCAACCTATCCATTGGGAACACTTCACCTCCTTACTTCTTTGCTTCAACACTCACACAACATCCAAGTCATACAAGCCTAGAAACCATCACATTTTATTTCACTATATATTGATGATTCATGATTAACAACTTCTTGGTCAGACATTAGGCATGCCATAACCCTTAAGGCATCTCTCACATGAATATATGACTCAATAAAATCTACAAAGGTTAGGCATAACATCTATGGGTCACTTTAAGTAGTTAAACCTTTTAATAAGGCCCTTGTAGTTATTATAGGTATCATGGAGACCTATTCACCCATTTAACTCTCCCTTAAGTAAAACCAAAACATAAGACCACTTTAAAATACATGGATCCACTCCTTCTGTCCCCTTCAACATCCAAAAATGATCATAGTCATCTTATCTCACCTTTTAATATGTTGAAAAAACTCAAACATAGACCTTATACACATGAACACCATTACCAAACATATGGTTAACTTCTTAATATTTATTTATACTCAAAATAGATTGATCACACCTCCAAAATACTCATAGAGCATCCTCATGGAGTCTAAAGCACTCCTTAATAGCTAATTCATCATGAGACATTGAAACAACATCAACATGAGCTCAAAATCCTACTTGGATCACTTGTAGTATAAACACGGACACATAATCAACTTTGAACATTAATATCTTTGATTGTACACACTTTTAGATCTTCAAATTAGGTTCAATAGATGCACCATGGAATCCTATTCATCTTTTATTTTTAAAACACCATCAAATTTGACTTATATAAAAATATGTGGACAAAATACAAAGCTCTAGTTTTTCCCTTTATCAAATTCAAATATTAAAATGGCAACAGTCACAGTTAACCTTCAAACATAATGCTCGAATCTTGCATCCTCTCAACTTAGATCAAATATGCACCATCAATCTCTTCCAATATTTAACACATAGGTTCCAATACTCAAATAATAAACCTTAATCACATTAACCTCATCTCATGAAACCTTATAATGTTGAATCAATGTGCTCCATCGATCTCTGTGGATCGACTAGGTCATTAATGATTAACACTCACTATTTGATCAATCTATATAAACACCCATTCATCATTGGATCCTTATCCTACACATTTTCTCAATAATTAAACTTTATCTACTTATATTTATCTTGATACTTCCTAAATTATTAGAAAAACATGCATTGTTGATCTTTCTCAAACTTTAACTTATGTAGAAATGACTAATTATGGGAACCCTTTCAATATGCCTAAGTAGCCATTTTTGAACCTTAATAACTTCCTCTGCACTTCGACGCATAATATCAAATTTAGAGCAGATGATCTCCTTACATAAGATAATCCAGCCATATTACACAGTAATCCTATAACTCTCATGCATTTTATATATAACTCCATTAATATGCCTTTTGAAAAACTTCTATCATAAAGCCAACTATGTCAAAACCTGCCTAAGAGGCCAACTTTGAGCATGCATAACTTTTGCCATGCTTCAGTGCATGATCTAAAATTTAGTACAACTAAAATAGGAATAAAACTAAACAAAATGATATGATAATTTTATCTTGACACCTTATCACTATAATATATGTGACCATAAAAATTCCTACTCGGCTCTTTGTTGCCTTATGCAAATTTGGCTAAGTATCGAAAAACATAGTCAAACTACTTGAGCGACCAACTTTTTATATCTATATATTTTGAAAAACTTTGTCATATGATATAAATTTTAGTATAAATAAACTAATTCTAAAACTAAACAAACCCATATGATCACCTTCTCCTTAAACATTCACATGTGTAAGATATTCCATCATTAAACTGCTTACTTGACTCTTTCTGGCCACATTGGGAAAGCAATGAATTCTAACCAAGAAGCCAACTTTATACCCTCATATATTTAACCAAAATTACATGTATAACTTGATATATGGTGCATAATAATTATGTAATAATTTGATCAAAATAATATGACCATCGTCCTTTGACTCACTCCCATGTGGCAATGGTGACATCATCAAATTGCCTATTCAAATTTTCTGCCTTCTAGACCCAAACTATCTAGATGAAAAATATGGACTACCAGATAAATTCCACTTATGTACATAAGATATCAAATCATATATAAAATCTTAAGGACCTCTTTCACATGTTACAATCACCATACTCATCTTTGACCATCTCTATCTAGTTAAACTCTAGAGATTAACTAAGCATACTTCAAGAACACTAGGACAAACACATTACACACTTTGTCATTATTACTTAGGATATTAAAAAACTTCATCCACTTAATATAAAACCTTCATGACATCAATAAAAAATCTCAAAAAATATCCCCCTTTATCATTGATGTCAACACTGATCAATATATCAGTATATAGCTCACCTTCTCTCTCTTTAAAGCACTCCCACAATACAAACTTTTCACAATAAAACATTCTCCTCCTTTGACATAATGACAAAATTGGCACAAATTGATGTTTAGGACCTAAAAGTACCATAAAATAGGAAATTATCATCTTATAAAAGATGATACAAACTCCCCCTTACCTTAAACCTATTTCAGCTTGCTTTGACAACATCCTATTGCAAGAAACATTTGAGAGGGACTCCCCGTAAGAATTTTGAACAATTTCACCTTTTGAGCATATTAAGATATCCAAAAACCATGATTAACCATCAAAAATCATAACTAGCATCCTCTATCAAGCTAATTGAAACACACATACCTTTCTCTTTTTGATAAACTAATCAAAAATCACTCTTCTTCAAACTAGGCATGTCTAACCTCCTTGTAGCCCTACCTAAAACTTGCAAAGCCCACACCTTTTAATATACAAATATTGAGTACTTGAAACTCCATATACAAATCAATATCATATGTCCCCTTAATCAGACCAATTTTCATCACCAAGATCATCCTATGCAACATACTTCCTTCACAATCTTACTAGCCAATTAACCCTTCATATTGACAAAAAATTGAATAATTTGAGAACCACAAACCTTAAATTATATATGAATATTTATTTGACCACCCATTTGGCCCATTAAACATATTAATAATCATTATACCTTAATTCATAAGGCAAACCACTTTTATAGCATAGCCTAAAACCCTAGAATCTTAAAACAAACAGGGTCAACAAACCTCCTTATGGTCAACACAAACCTATGAATCTACTTGAACACCTAGAGAAACCCATCACACACTTATGGAAAAATATTTGAGTCTCCACACCCTTGGTAACCCATACATCCTATAGCCCATTTTAGTCCAATTTACTCTTTAGCCAAAAATTGAGAAAACTGAGAGCACTCAAAAATATTCAATACATATCTTAAAACCTCAAAAACACCTAGAGAACACCACAAAAAAATTCATAGAAATTTATAAGCAAAAAAAAAATCTTGATAATTTCATCAATCTCATTAAGCCACCTAGAACCACCCATTCTGACTCTATACTACAACTCCTTTACAAACCTCTGGAGAAAACACATAAACTTGTTATTCTCATTTAACAAAAGGCTTTCTATAATTGTAGTTATCATCTTGAGAACACAAAATTGCTTATCCAAACCTTCTTTATCATATTCAACTAATCAGTCCTCTAATCTTAGGACCTAACCAATTATAAGGCTCCCCCTAATTTCATGCTTCATCAAAAACATGACATCTTCAACAAGTCTTCAAATACTTTATACCAAAGCATCCAAACCATTATCAACAAGATAAATCCTCAAGATAGGACAACTAATATTTTTCACAAACTTTTTTTCTCTAATAGATAGATATATAAGAAGAATGCATAAACATACCTTATTTGTATACCTTCTAATATCTTATAACCACCAAACTTTCTCTAACTGACAAGTGTCTCCTTGAATCCTAGATAGAGACACCCCTTTAACATAGAGACATTAAAACTCCAAAAAATAAGCAGAATCCCTTATCTTCATATCTTTCTTTGACTTGCAACCCTATTTTTCTTTAACTAAATCCTTTAATTCATTCTTTTCTTCATATTTTTCAATAAAAACTATCAATAAAAAATCTTGACTCTCCTTAAATTTTTATCCTTTTTCCACCTTGGAAAATAATCCATCAAGACTCTTAGACTTAATAGAGTTAATCTCCTTTTTATTTATTGATTCAAGTCTCCATACCATAGTTTGAATCTTCTCATCTTCTGTAGCTAACTTACTAACTTGACCTTTGAACTTAGACTAATCTACAACACATTCTTCTAAAGCAAAATTTTTATCAACCTTTGGAGTAGTTTGATTAGCATTAATAATATTTGGTCTCCATAACCAATAATGACCTTTCTTATGCAAAATGTAAGCTTCATGTCCTTTGAGATACCTTGAGGACCTATTACCTCCACTTGGATAGATTTTATTAGAGTGTCCAACTTTATGACAACTGAAACAAGTAATATCTTTCATACATTTTGATAGATTTGAATTGTGATCAATTGTTGGCTAATACTCCTTCTATCATGGCTCCATGAATATCCATACTTGATTAAATTCCTTATACAATCCTTAGCACTATTTTTATACTTATTACACGTATAAAAAATGCCTTGAAAATAACTTGTATAACTTATTGCATTAGGTTGTCTAATTGGCCTTATAACATTTCTTGTCAAGTTTGCATTCTCCTTCACTTACTCAAGTTTCTCATGCTCACTCTTCAATGACTCCATTTAAATCTTCAGTTGAGTACACTCATCTTCTCTTGATTTCAAATTTGTATTTGTAATATTTAACTGATCCTCAATAATACTGATCTTCTCTTCATCCTCTTTGGCCTTATTGGTCATGTCTTTCAATCTATATAATTTCACTTCAATAGACCTAGTCTATTCTTGATACTTAACTTCTTTCTTAGACAAATGAAACAAACTTCCCTCAAGAGAACTGACTTGTGCTTCAAGACCTTTGGTCATATTCCCCATTTTATGATTCCTTTTCTTATGCTCCTTTAGTTAACCTAGTGCACCCATGAGCTTATATTTTAGATCAAATTCTTCTACACTAACATGGAAAACTTCTTCATCACACATGATGTTCTTTTATTTTGAACACAAACTTATCTCAGCATCTACAAGATGAATCTTGAGATTATTTATAATATTATCAACCTCTTTGTCATATTTATTTAAAGTAAATATCTATTCTTCAAGTTCCTTGATAATAACCTTCCACTATTGATTTTATTTCATTAATTACTTAGCTATATTTCCACCAACTTAGGATCACCTTAAAACTATTAGGCTTCCTCCAAAGGACCCACTTTGATACCAATTGTTAGAGGTAAAATCATTGAGAAGGGGGTGAATCAGTGAGCCCAAATATTTCAATTTTAGTTCCAATACATTCATGAGGCATACACATCATTCATAGAAATTAATAAGAAAGACAATGAAAGATGAAGCACATAACACTTGACATACGTGAGAAACCCTCTTAGGGAATAAAAACCACTAAAACCTATAATTGGACTAATTTCCTATAATAAAAATATCTAATATAGACAAATAAGCTATTGATCAAGGAACTACCATTCTGATTTTAGTGAGACTACAATCCCACAAGGAGATACTACACCTATCTAGCTGATCACCCATAACTAGAATTTTAGCAAGTTTCACCTTGTAAGGAGGAAATAAGCTCCTTAGATGTTGAGAACCCATTAAAAAAATATGAATATGTATCCTCAACACTAATTTCCTAATAATCTAATGGACATATAAAGTATATCATTTCTCTTCAACTCTTCACACGCAATGCATCCAAAGCCACCTTTTAAACCAATTTACACTTCTTAACAACAACAAATCTACCACCACAACACTCCATATTGATAAAATCACATTGCATATTTGAACCAACACACAAAGATCAATTAGGACACATTACATATCCCAACTATCACCACTCTTCAACTATACATAGTCAATGCATCCTTCATAGCAACAACTCTATCACAACTTCAATAACATGACCATATGGTCATACACATAGTCCACACATTGATTTTCCTCTCAGATCAACCACCAAGATCACATAAATAATAATAATTATTCACTCATTCTCAAGACATCCAAAACATCCTTTTGGATCACTCTATACCTCTTCACTCATGCTTAACTTTCAGGAGCACTATTCTAGTCTTAAAAACATGACCTACAAGTCATACACATAGTCCTTAATCTGATCTACTTCTCAACCCATCCATTGGGAAAACTTTGGATACTCATTTCTTTGCTTTAATGCTCACACCTCATCCAAGTCATTCAAGCCTAAAAACTATCACATTTGGTTTCACTATATATAGAGCATTCATGATTAACAACACCTTAGTCAGCTATTTGGCATAATTTATCCCTTAAGGCATCTCTCACACAAATATATGACTCAATATAATCTACATAGGTCATCCATAGAATCTATAGGTCACCCTTAGGTAACTACACCTTTTAATAAGGCCCTTATAGATCTTATAGGTCTCATGGAGACCTATTCACCCATTTAGCTCACCCTTGAGTAAAATCTAACATAAGACCAATTTAAAATACATGGGTCTACTCCTTATGTCCCGTTAGACATCAAAAAATGATCACATTCATCTTATGTCACTTTTATGTATGCTCAACCAACTCAAACATAGACCTTATACATAATAACACCATTACTAAACATACAATCTAATTCTTAAGCATTGTTCATACCTAAGATAGATTTATCACACCTATAAAATACTCACATAGCATCCTCATGGAGTCTAAAACACTCCCTAATAGATCAGTCATCATGAGACATCAACACAAGATCAAATACCCTTCACAGATCACTTTCACAATAAAAATGAACACACCATCAACTTTAAACATTAATATATTTGATTGTACACACCTTCAAATCTTGAAATTAAGTTCATTATATGTACCATGGAGTCCTCTTCATATTCAATTTTTATAGCACTAGAAAATTTGAATTCTATCAAAAGATATGAAAAAAATATAGAGCTCTAGTTATTCCCTTTAACAAATTCAAATATTCAAATGGCAATGGTCATAATTAACCTTTGAAAACAATGCTTGAATCTCATGTCCTCTCAACTTAGTTCAAATAATAACCATTGATATCTTCTGATCTCTAATGCATAAGTTCCAATGCTTAGACATTAAACCTCAGTCACATTAACCTCATCTCATACAATTATATAATCTTGACTCAATGCACTCCATTGATCTCTATGGATTAACCAGGTCATTAAAGATCAATGCTCACCATTCAATAAATTTATACAAACACCCACTCATTGTTAGATCCTTATCATATACCATTGCTTAGCCATTAAACATCATGTACCTATCCTCATATCTCTACTTCCTAACTTCTTAGAGAAACATGCACCATCGATCTTGTTTGAATATTAACTTGTGTAGAAATGACTAATTATGGGGACCTTTTCAATATGCCCTAGTATCCATTTTTTATCCTTAATAAAATTTTATGGACTTTGATGCATGATCTCAAATTTGGACTAGATGATCTCCTTACATAGGAGAATCCAACCATGTGACACACTACTCCTAGAAATATCATGCATGTGAAATATAATTTCATTAAAATGCCTTTGCAAAAACTTCTATCATAGAGCCAACTATGTCAAAACTTTCCTGAGAGGCCAAATTTAAGCATGCATAAATTTTATCATGCTTTAGTGTATGATTTAAAATTTATCAAAAATAAACTAAGAATAAAACTAAATAAACCCATATGATCAATTTCTCTTGACACTTTCACACTGTAAGATATGTGACCATCAGAATGGCTAGTCAACTCTTTCTTACCTTATGCAAATTTGGATATGGAAAAACACAGTCAAACTACTTGGGAGCCCAACTTTGCATATGCATATCTTTTGACACGATTCAATGCATGATATAAATTTTAGTGTGAATAAATTAGGTCCAAAAATAAATAAATGCATATGATCACCTTGTCCTAAAACATTCACACATGTGATACATTCCATCATCAAAATTCTTACTTGGCTCTTTCTAGCCACATTGTAAATTTGATGGGAAAATAATGAATTCTGAATGAGAAGCAAACTTTGCACCCTCATATCTTTTAATATTTTTTTATGCATGGCTTGATATTTGACACATAAAAACTAGGTACTAATGTGATCACAACCATATGACCAACTCCCCTTGACTCACTCCCACGTGGAAGTGGTGATGTCATAAAATTTCTTACTCATATTTTTTACCACTATACCCAAACTCTCTAGATGAAAACTATGGACTACCAGATGAATTCCACTTATACACATAATATATCAAAGAATACACAACATCTTAGGGACCTATTTCACATGATATAATCACCATACTTAACATTAAACATCTCTAACCATTCAAACTCTAAATATCAACCAAGCATACTTCAAGAGCACTAGGACAAGCACATTTCACACTTTGTCATTGTTACTTAGCCTACCAAATCACTTCATCCACTCACAAGGAAACCTTTATGAGATCACCATGACATCACTAAAAACTTTCCAACACATATATACTTGAGTACCCCCCCCCCACCAATTTGATCCTATAAATTCACTATCTAACATTGTTAAATCATATTTTAGTCCCATTCAACCTGTAACATCATCCACCTGTAAATCAAAAGAAACATGATCCATATTCATTACCACTGATGCTATGTTGTATTTTCCTACAACCTAGAGACACCTATACACCTTTTTCATTTTCCTATGATCCCCCTATCTACCTCTTATTTCCATTTTATTCAAGATAAGGTAGAACTAGAAACCACCCATGTGCATACCCATGAGTCAGAGTGTTCATCATCTAAATCCTCTCCATAGATGTCACATCCTAATTTTTCACTAAAATAATTTACCTAATTATCCATGGATTATTATGGTGGTTAAATAAATTAATTACTATTTAATTAAGAAATAATTCATATGTTATTATGGGATAGTTGTATGTTGCTTAGATTATATGATTTTATTACAAAGAGTTAGTTGTATTTGTATATTTTTTTACATTATGATCATGTTGAATAGTGTTTATAGTTTTTATAGTAGTATTCTATAATATATATCATGATTTTATGGGCCTACTAACTTCTCATCATGAGTTTGATGCAAGAGATATTCATCCCTTAAAACATGATAGAGGGAGTCATCAGAGAGGATGGCATAGATGGAGGTGTTAGGGGATGAAAAAGTAACAAGAACCCATGTGCACACCATGATAGATAACACTCATTTTATGCATTTTTTGACTTATTATCTTTAGTATATCTTTTATATTATCTACATTTAGATGATTGATTATGTGTATTTTAAATTTTGATCTAGTTCACTTTAAAGCTTATGAGAATCTAATTTTGTGGGATTGTATTAAGGTTATAATACATTGAATGAGTGGATAATGTTGATTTTGATCATGTCATTAAATTGAATCCATAATTGTGGGTAATATTGATTCAACAATGAGTAAATAAGTTAGATTAATATTTATCTACTAATGCTTATAGACTAACTATGGTGTCTTTAAAATGTCTTATGCACTAGCTAGCGATAATGATATTCAGTAAATATTTTTTTTTTAACTAAATGCCATTATATATAAAATATAGTTAAAGACATTTGAATAGTATACATAGAATGGTAATAATAATGGCTACTTTGTAATCATATCATTATGTTTTGGTATATCAATTTTTAAACTTACGATTACGGTTAAAAACATGTCATTAACTTTAAATTAATCACATTATTATTTAAAGTCATAATGTTGTTTATATTTTTAAGTTATCACCAAAATTGAATTATTGTCCTAAGTTATCCTATGTACTAAACCTAATAAATATTTGAATGCATAGATAATGGTGACTTATGAAGTGTTAGTTATCATTAGATATGATATTAATAATAGATTTTGTGACGCTGATATACAAGCATGTAAGTCAAAAAGAGTCATGCAAAAAATAAAGGATTAAAATAATGATTGAATGGTTTGGGGAAAGTTAGATAGAATTAGGGCTTTCTTGTTTGTGTTAAAATGGAGTGACTTGTATTAGTAACAATTTTGATGGATAATGAGGATTGTGCATGGTGTAATGATGGAAAATTTGTGAGTTCAATGCAATAGTTACATGAATTACATGAAGAAAGAAGGTTGACAGAGAAAGGATAAGAAGAGGGGGTAGAAAAATAAGGATGTGGCATGTGAAAGAGAAGGAAGGAGTAGAGAGAAGGAAAAATAACTATTCTAGTTCAATAAAATTTCATCTATAAGCCATTGTAAGGTTGGTGATATTATTTAATTATTATTTAAAACAAGAAAATCTAGGAATATATTTCTCTTAGGGTTTTAAAAAATGACTTGAATTATAATGAAAATATAGGTTTATCCCTATGGATGGCTCATCCATCCAAATAACTAGACTTATATCCCCTAAATCCTTATGGAATATGGACTAAGACTATATGTAAAAACTGTTAGGGTTGAATAGATTTAGTTTTGTTGTGATTTCAAAAAAATATTAAGATAATAAACTATAGGAATTTGATAGATGGGTTTTAGTAAATAGGATGACTGATTTTTGTTTTATATACCCTTATTAGATATACACTCAGTTAGGTATTTAACAAAATTCTAATTATATTTATAATACACAAGACCATGTGTATATTGTGAATTACCAAGGGTAAAAATATGAAGTCTAAGTTAGATTGATGAAAGAATGAAATGTTATTAAATTTCTATGTATGCTTTTTATAAAATTGATAATGGGTTGTAGTCTATAAAAATGAACTGCGTACATATATTTATCAAAACTATGAACATATATGTAATGCCTATGTATAAATATTTTCAAAATCATGAACCTATATAAAAGGAATATTTTCATATTATTTTAAATCTTGAGTACGTAAACTATGTCCATATAAATTATCTATTCTTGGATTGGAGGATATATTAGAACAATCTTATAGTGGACATAGTGAGTGGTTAAGTCCCATCTCAGCTATGTATTCATATTATATAAATAGGTATTATGTGAAGAAACTCTTATAAACACTTAGATATTCATTAGCATATACAAGTAGTGGATATTATAATCAAATTGGATATCTATATTACTAGGATATCACTCACACACACACACACACACACACACACACACACACACACACACACACACACACACACACACACACACACACACACACACACACACACACACACACACACACACACACACACACACACACACACACACACAGAGTCATATGACTTTTAGTTTGTTTATTTGGATTGGGTATTTGGTTTGAACTCTATATAGAAACATGTAATGTGTATTTAAGTGTATGAGTTTTAATATGGGTAAAAATTTGAATGAGTCAAATATTTAATGAGGTTTAAGTCACTATTTATAGAACTATTCATAGACTATTGTAAGGTTAAATGCTTATATAGATTGTACAATGGTTTGGTTGTTATACGATTCATAATGAATTTGAGTTGAATTTTGACTTGATTTAGATGATATTTGTGAAACATGGGAAAAGTATAATCCTACATTAATTAAAAAGGTAAGAATATAGGTTTGTGTAGTTGATTAGTTATAGTACTCTATTTATCAACAATTTAGGATAGTATGTACAGTTTAATGACCTAAGTTGGGGGAAAATAGGGTAATAGATTTTGAATGGTTTTCTATGATAACTATTTTTTGTCTTTTAAATTTAAATTAAAAAAAATAAGAATAGGGGTTTGAGGATGTTGAAATCATATGTTTTATCTTTATTACCATATGTGAATATGTAAATTATTAATGTATTATTTAAATCATATGTAGTTCATAATAGAAAATAAAAATGACTATTAGTTTAGTACAGAATAATATTTTTATATATGAACAAATAATTTATTCAGTACATATTATATATGTATTTAATATGTAAAAGTACATACACACACACACACACATGAACGAAATATATTTATATGTGGAACTTATGTAATCATATACATATATAGCATATATTTATACATAAGAGATGTGTGCTTATAATTATGGTTTTTGTTGGTTATTAAATTAATTCATAAAATATTTAGGGATAAGACACTACAATTATATGCATACAACCTCCAAAAATTACAAGTTATATCAATGAAATATTATGTTTCATGTGAAATAAGACAATATTTAATAAGTAATTAATCTCTAAAATTAGTATGATTAACTTGTTTTTAATTGATAAATGTGTTTATGGAAAATAAACCATGATATTACTATTTATTTTAGATGGTACTACAATTGAATTAATTATAGAAATTAGAAAAATGTATTCTAAGTATATATTATACCTAGTTGGTATAGACTATAATCATTTATGTGATAAATAATATATTTGAGATTCATTGCATATGTTTGATGGCCTAAATGTATGTACTAGATTATTTCTATACCTAACACATTTTATAACTGTTGATAGAAAGTAATCTATTTGAATATGTTGGTTATATTTTAATTAATGAAATCTCATATTTCTAGTACTAAATAAGTAGTGAGACAAAATTCACTATCTTAATTAGCATCCCCAATCCAAATGAGGGTAATCTAATCAAGTGGTGTGTATGAATTTGATTGATCCTAGAGATAATTAAATATTTGAAACTTTGACCAAATTAATGTTTAGTTAAACATTGTCATTTCATATATATGATTTACATGTTTATTTGATATCATGTTATAACATATTTTATTTATGGTACATATCATGTATTAGGTGTCTTACAACACATGGGTACTATCTTGTCTCTATGGATTCCTTCACCATCACTATCTACCCATCTATGAAGGAACAGACATTCCCTAATTAGGGGATTGTATAAGGAATATATGTTCTAGATTTGGTTTATTAAATTTCTCATTTGATTCTCTCCCTCCCCACAATAGTAATTCATTTGGGACTACACTTGAGACTACCATATATACTGGAGTTTGTGAGACTCATGCTCTGGGGAGTTTTGTATCTAGTATTGTTTTTATTATTGAAACATTATTCCTAATGGAAATATAATTATTAACTCATATGTAAATTAAAAATAGTGGCTATAATATTGTACCAACCATGGCTATAATTATGTAATTAATTTATGGAACGTATGCAATTAAGTTTTGCTTAATTATTTCATAGTAAAAAATAACTAAATGGATTATGCTATACTTATTTTATGATTAACATAATAAATATGTTTTTATCACTAATTAGATTATTGTGGTGAATTTTATGGTTGAATACATGGAGTTTTTTCTTTTTTTAAATGCATTATTCTAGTAAATCCTAGTGGGGATGTTACATTATGGTATCAAAGTTATGGCTTAAACTCTAGGACATAATGAGTTTATTAACATCCATGTATGAAACTAGGGATTGAATTATAGCCCTGGAATAGGAAATTCATGGACATGAAGAGGAAGTCCATCAAGATGTGCATGAAGAGTATCCCATTGATAAATAAATCCCTCAAGATGAAATTCATGAGGAAGTGCCTTAGGATGCACGATCACATGTAGCTATGGAATTAGCTAGAGATATGAAAAAGGTGAATCCACCTAAGTTTGATGGAACCATTATGGGAGACAGAGCTGAAGCATGGTTGACTAAGTGGAGAAGTATTTTGAGATTTTAAACTACTCCAAAGTCACTAAAGTAGCTTTGGTAGCTTACCAATTAGATGGTGAAGTAGCTACATGGTTGGCCAAGAAAAAGTTGGAAATGAATCTTAACTCAACCACCACCACATGAGAGAATTTCATGACATTATTGAGATCACAGTGGCTTCCAAATTTATACTTTTACTAAAATCTTACAAATTTTTAGAATCTTAATCAAGGAGACCTATTGGTGAATGAGTACTGGTAATAGTTCTCCAAATTTCTAAAGTATGTACCTCAGTATCAAGTAGATGAGAGGTTAAAAATTAAGAATATCATGGGATTAAATCCGTATATTTGTGGAGAGGTAGATATTCATGGACCATCTACCATAGACTAGGTCTTTGAGAAAGCAGTCAAATAGGAGCTAAAGTTAAAACCCCTTACTCAAGTTAGAGATAAGTTTAAGAAAAAGTTTGTAAGTTTTAAACTAAATTTTAAAAAGAATAAATGGAATAATAGGAGTGGAGACTCCAAAGGTTAGTTTAATATTTATAATACTAGATTCAATAATGGTTTAGGTAATATAAAAACATCTAATGGTTTCAATAGTGGTTTCAAGGGAAACCAATAGTCTAATAGGAAAGGACCACCTAGAGGTTGCTTTATTTATGGAGGTGACCATTTTTCTTATGAGTGTACCTAGGATAAGTCAAGGGACAAAGGTTTTGATCTTCAATAGGAAATGTTTTATCAATATATTCATTGAAAAGTTGATAATTGGAAAGATGAGTTCCAAGGTTCACCTATAGAATTGTTAGGTATTTTATTTGAACATCCACTTTCCATTTTTATTGATACAAGTTCTACATAATGTTTTATAGCTCCTATAATAATAAATAAGTTATTTAAAAAAGCTATAGTAATGGAAAATCCATTGTTAGTACAATATGGGCATGAGTTAAAGGTCAAATTTTGTATGTTTTTAGTTGAATCTAAGATTAGGTTACCTAAATAAAGCACCAACTTACTAATTTGAGTAGTTTTATTATTCTTCTCATTGCCTCTAGTACAATTACCAATGCCCTATAGAGGTTTTATGGTTTCCTTCTTCATCTTAATCCCCACAATTATAGTTTCCACCTTATCTTGGCATGTATTTCTCCTTTCCTCTTATCCTCCTCCACTCTGGTTATGACTATTCTTTTTAATATGTGGGGAATGACCCACATTTTCTTCTCCTTCTTTTTGGTTATCTCCCTTCCCCATGAAGAAATCCTTTGGTGATAGTAATGTCTACAAATTTTTTAATTCATCATAGATTTTAGAGCTCAACAACCTATGAATAGTGACATTATTCTTAATATTTTGTAGGGATTATTTAATTTCATATAATAGATTAAAATTAAAATGAAAAATGACCAAATCCATAAATAGGGATAACATCCATAGGGATACCCTTTTAACTATCCCAAGATGAAAATTCCTCAAAGCATTTTCTTCACTTAATGCCTCTGGCTTCCCCTCATATGATCCTAAATAATACCCATTGGCCCTATCAAAATCATCTTGGTTACTTTTTATACGGGTAGCTTATAAGACTACTTTACTCTAGAGTGGTTTCTCCATTTTGATAATTATCAGAATAAGTCCCTGATAGATAATGTAAATCAATGGATTACTCTTGAAATTGTTAATAGATACCTCAAGAGAATTTTTTAAGAAGAAAGTAATGATAATTGGATGACCTATAAATTGGTTAAGTGAGATAAAATTATGGGGAAATATGGTAGTATGCATTCCCTCAAGGGTTATATATTTCATAACCTATAAGTAGACATCAAGCCATTTTATTGGCAAGTCAACTTGAAGAAACCCTTTCTAGTTAGAAGACTTAGGTTTTATCTTTTTATAACTATAAAATATGATAAAAATATCCTATTTCCTTTTATTATATTTAAATTTTTGAATCCATTGCAATCCATACTTGTGACTTCTTTAAATATTTCCTCAAAAATGGTGATTTTTAGGCCATGCATTCTAACTTCTTTCTTTGTCCATCCTTTAGAAAAATCATACAATATTTTTGTATCATGACATATTATCCTTTCCATGAAGTTATAAATACCTCCATTCACCATTTTTTCCACACATAGGGGTCTTCTTTGACCTCTGCATAATAAATTGGCTTGACCCTATTAGGATCACCACCCATGTTAAATTTTTTGTCTTCACTATGATTTTCGTAAGTAGAACAAGTAGTTATCAAGTATAAAAATCAATTAATTGTCATTTTCCTTATAATAATTCCTATTAAAAACAATCCTTTCCACTTGTGTATAGCCTTGAGATGTGAAAGGATCATGATTTTAAAATGTGTGATGCTACTATTCCCACACAAATTAGATTTATAAATAATGATAATAATTAAATAATATATTAGAATGGGCTTTATTTTATTAAATTATATGCATGACATATTTGAATAAGTCCATGTCACCTTTCCAATTCCTAAGGTAGACACATGTGACCTCTATATTTTCCATCTTGTCAGCGCTCTTATTTCCTTCCCTATAGATGTGAATAATAGACAATCCTTTGAATTATGTTATAAGAGATTTTTAATCCTCCATTATGTTGTAAATATACCAATAAGGTTAGGAGGTGCCCTTCAGACACTTCATAATATTTATTTAATATCCTTCTACTTGGAGGTTCTTCAAACCCATCTTAGTATCCAACTCAATCCCCCACCAAACTACCATGGATTCTACCACATGGTTATTTTGAATCCCTAGATAACCTACATATGTTTCAAAAATATTACCATTGGAATCTTAGATAACTCCCCACTCCTTTCTAGACTAGGATTCCCTTTTTTTGATCCATTAAAATTCAAATTCTACCATAAAATTAGAGGGTGAATCCACTTTATCATTGATCTATCAACAATCTAATTTTGAGTTTGAGAAGGGATCACTGGATTCAGTCATAAAAGAACTTGAGAAATGTGAAGAGGAGGGGAGTCACCAAAATAATAAGAAAAAGATGAACAATTCTCCTTTATAGATTTCATCATCCTCTTGAATGTGGTATTCGAGTTGGGATTCAAATTGTCAAAGATAATTGAATTTTTGGAATTTTAGATTCCATTAAAAATATGGGGGAGATATAAATCCCACCAAAAGCTTAAGGTGGGGTGTAATCCCAAGGTGCCTTCCATTAATATATCAAGCCCTATATATAATTCAAAAAGACCCAAGAGGAACTAGAGAAATTAAAAAAGATTGAAAAATGTAAGAGGCAAAAGGACAAAAAAGGAAGAGACGATGAAAGATTCAACCTCCTTATAAATAACATACCTATTGAGAATTGAAAATTGCCTTTTAATTAAGTTATCCAAATTAAATATTTTATTTTTGGAAGCTAACCAATAAAAAATATTAATTTTGGGAGTTAGATTTTTTATTCACAAGATTTTCCAATTTTATCCCAAACCTTCTTGGTCCCATAATAATTGATAACTAGATTTAAGAAAGAATAGACTACTGGGATTGGAAATTAAGATAAATTTATTATCTTTGAGGAATTTATTGATGTGGGTAATCTAAAGCTAGTTGTTTAAATCCTAGACAAAAAGAGTTTTTTGTTGATTCATTTCTTCTTTATGAAGGATATTCCACCTTTTGATTTCATTAACCTCTTACTAGTAATCACATACTTTGTGGCCCATTTCCTCTTTAAAATGACCTCTCAATCCCACTAAAACTTGAGAGGATCTAAGTGGAAGATGATTAATCCATAGGTCATCCCAAAAATCCACTCTATTACCTCTTCTTATTTTCCATTTTAGTCCTTTATTAAGAAGATTAATTTCTTTTCACGTGGCTTTCCAAAAAGCTAACCCATTGATAGGTCATTCTTCAACAAAGAAACTATAACCCTCCCTAGAATTTAGATACTTGGATTTAATAATCCTCATCCTTTGGTTGCCTTCCTTTATCAACCTCGATCCTTATTTGGCTAATAGATATTGGTTCATTAAATTCACCCCCCCTAAGGCATAAGCCCAGTTTTCCTTTAGGTAAACATGATTTTTCCCAAGAGATAAGGGGAAATATGAATCTATTTTCCATCCCCCTCTATAGGAATTTATTTTTTAATTGATCTATTTGGTTCACCCCTTTACCAAAAATTATAAATATAGACATAAATAAACTAGGATACTTTGCAAGGAACTTTTAAGTAATTATAATTTACCATATTGAGAGATCAGATTCCCTATCCATCCTACCAACTTCTTCTAAATCCTATCAATTAGTGGATTCCAAAAATTATATTTCATGTTTCTTTAAAAAATAAGGATACTCATGTAGGAAGAAGGGATATTTTTATTACACACCCAAGAATATTAAAAATATTCCCATGCAAAGTTGTTAGAGTATTTATGGAAAATAAATAACTTTAAATGAAGTTGACATATTATCCCAAAACTACCTCATAGATTTCAATAATTTTCCTAAAAAATTTTGCTTCTAACACTGAGGCTTCTCCCATCATCAATGTATCATCCATAAATTTTTGATGAGTTAGTGGTCTAGTGTTAGGGGCCACCTTAATTCCCTTGATAATTATATAATATATAGTAGTTTTAATGATTTTTCTCAATATTTTAGCCATCAAAATGAATAGGTAGGGAGATAGAGGATCTCCTTGACAGACATCTCTACCTAGTATAAAAAACCTTTCATAACCCCGTTAATAATGATTGAAAACATGGGGGAGGAGATACAAGAAGAGATTAAGTTCCTTACCACCTTATTGAACCCAATATTTTATAAGACTATCAATAAAAATCCATGAGACCCTATCATAGGATTTGTTTATGTCAAGCTTGAGGAACATTCCCTATCTGGAAGAGTTGGAAACTACATGGATAGTTTCATGTGTAATAATGATTCCATATGATATTTATCTACCAAAAACAAATGCCCCTTATTGTTTAACTATCAACTTATTAAGGAGCCTTTGAATTCTTCAAGTCAATCCTTTGGTGTAGGTCTTATATAAAATAGAACATAGGCTGATAGTCTAAAATACTTCAATCAGATTACTACATTTTTCTTAGGAATAAAGACCAAAAAAATGTTGTTAAATTATTGAAGCATTATTCCTAATTTAAAAAATTTAGTACTTACTAAACAAACTCCATTTTGTATAATGTCCCATAAAACATGGAAGAAAAAAGGAGGAATTTTGTTTGCTCCTCAGGATTTTTCTCCTTCCAAATATAAAATAATGGATCTAATGTCTTCATCAGAGGATGGAAAAATAATAAAAGCATTGTATTCTTAGGATATGACCCCTTGAATAAGATTTAGAACCTGTTCTTCTAGCTAAAAGTCCTGAGAGGGGACGAGGGCTAGAATATTCCTTTAGAAGTTAACAATTTGAAGTTCAATATCTTTTTCTTATTTATAAAAAACCACATCTTATCCTTTGATTTTTGATGTTTTTGTATGCTATAAATTTTATGAAGCTAAGTAATGGAAGGACCTTTTGTTCCTATCACCTTCCTTAAGCTAGTTTTTCCTCGATTTTTGATGCCAAAAGATTTATTCCTTGGATTCTAGATTGTGAAATAAAATTAGAAGTTCCATTTCTTTGACTTGAGAGGAAGGGTTGGAACCAAAGGCATTGATTTCCTCCTCCATTATATGTACATATTCCTCTAGTTTATTATTTTGGGTGAAAATATTCCTAAAAACTTCTTTGATCTAGATCTTAAGCTTGTTTTTAACATGTTTGAGTTTCATAACTAAGACGAACATAGTTGATCCTTGAACTATAAACTGCCACCACTCCTTCGAGGAATCAAACATAGACAGATGGGTTAACCACATTTTTTCAAATTTAAAGGGAATACACTTGGGTTTGGACATATATTTTTGTATTAAAATCAAGGGATTGTGGTTTGAATCAACATTGGAAAGAGAGGATAGAGAAATACTAAATTGAATATCCCAATTCATAGAAACTAATAACCTATCTACTCAAACTTGAATAAGGTTTTTAACCATTCTCCTATTCGACCAGGTAAAGGGATTACCTTTTAATTACACATCAATGAGATTTATCTTGATAATGAAGTGACTAAATTCCATCATGTTGTCATTGAGCAAACAAATTCCCCCTTTTTTCCATTTAATAAATATGAGACTTAAAGTCACCTACCACTATCCATTTCATATCTTTAGAATACTTCCTAATCTTAATCAAGTCCACCTAGAGATTTTTCCTATGATTTTTAGTATTGGGTGCATATATATTTGTGAGAATCCACTCCATTTTATTAGTAATATCTTTGAAAAAAATAGCAATATGTGAATTGAATTTTAATAGAGTCATCATGTCTAGAGCTAGGGGATCCCAAAAGATAGTCATATCACCAGAATCACCTCTAGAGCTACTACTAAAAAAATTAGATTTACCCAAAATTTTATCTTTATTCTTCAAAATTTTATCTTTAAGCATCTTGGTTTCTTTGAGGATAAAAATATTGGGTTTGTGCTTAAAAACAATATTTGTTACCAATCTCTATTTCCTAGGATTATTTAAACCCCTTATGTTCCAAGATATAATATTCATTATCTAGTGCTTAGGAATTGTCTAAGGGTCATTTAGGTAAAATTTTCAACTTGTTTATCTATTTCTTGTCTTCTAGCATTCAAATTGGATGATCTACCATTAGATTTTTGATCTTTTACTACTACTTTTTTCTTACCCTTTTCTATTGTACCTTTATCCATTGATCCTATACCATTTCTTTTTTTTTCATTGTTCTCATTATTTCCTATTGAAGAGAATTAGCCTAGAACTATGGAAAAGGATCATATATTCCTTCATTATGAATTAGAGTTAATAGAACCTTTGTAGGGAACAATCTTGTAAAATTGGGTCCCCACCTAAGATTAAATATTCAAAAGATGGAAGAGAATTCAAAGCCTCATCACCCTCAGTGTGAGATTCCTTTTGTTCCTAATAAATAACTATAGTTATAATAGGGGAATCAAAAGCCAATTCTACCATTTTTTATATCAAAGAGGGATGGGCTAAAGGGGCCTTCACCAAATGTAGTATGAAGGGGCCAAGTTCTTCAAATTCATATGTTAAAATAGGATTTATGGTACTTGATTATTTTATATATTTTTACTAAAAATTTTATAATGTATATCATAATTTGATGGATATTGCATTAAGGAATATCACTTATTAAATACAAATACATTTGATATTTGATCATTGTATTTTATTCACAAAAATAAATATTTCTATATAATGATATACAAATATATAATATTATAATTTAAATAAAATATTTTACATTTTTATTGCTTAAAATATCCTATTTACATAAACATGGGATACAAATTTGGGAACATGCACATATACTAAAATTATTACACAATGTAAATTTGAGAGAATACCAAAGCCTGTAAATTATTTGAGAACATTTCTCAATGAAATGTGGTCACACATTATGCAATTATTGTATGATGTTCACAATGTAAGGTTTAAAAATATTTTCTAAAAGTGTGAAAATATATATCATTATGTTTCAGAGATAGAGGAAGGAATGAGGTTGTTCATATTGATAAAATCTTAAATCTATGTTTTAAAAATGTTAAATAAGCTAATGTGATTGAATGTATTACATAAAAATAGAGTATCAAGACTAATTTTAGTTAAGAAAAGGTAAATTTTTGTTAGAAATAAAATTATAAAATGATTATACAAAAACTCCTAGATGTCCCAACATATAGAGACTTGATGTGGATGAGCCAATGCATAATAAAACTAATGTGTACATAGAGCACCCAACTCAACCAATAACTATTTTTGTTGAAAAATATATGAGATTCATTATCCCTATAAATCACACACATAGACATATTATTAGCAATAATATATGGTACTTATAACATTTTTTTTGAAACTTTGAATTTTTTAATCACTTCAGACACAAAGTAAGAATCTCATTTCCTTTCTATTTGCATTTTTCTTTGCTCCAAAGTCTGTTTGCTCATAGGAAAAAGGAGTCTCATCCTATATTGCATGAGGGATTAATTCTAATAATTGAAGGTCACTGCAAAAACAAGGCCATTGTACTGAACCCTTATTCGGATAAAAATAAGGACTTACAGAGTAATAAGAATGAAATAGTAAAAGGGAAAGAAAAAGCTAAATCCAAATCCCCTAGCTTTAAAAATCAGATTGCAGATGAGGAAACAGAGTGGGAAAGCACTGAAAGTTTTGAGGAGGAGAGCATGGAGGAAGAGGGAGGAACAGAAAGTAGGCAGTCAAGCTCCAGTGAGGAAGATGAAGTTCAAGACAAGAATGAGAAAGAAGGAGTCACTATAGAGGTAAAAATTGAAAACAGTAACCATGATCCTGAGGCAAACTAGCAAGTGTTAAGGGAAATTGATAAAGATTTGGATGATCTTTTTGAGGAGCATGCTTCAAAAAATGAGAAGGAAAATCTAGTTCAGGTTGCCAACCAAGTAATGGAAATGGGAGCTCAAGTTAAGGATGATTGTAACCAAAATGAAAGCCCTGTTGAAACTAAGGAACATAAATGAATTGAAAGGGAGGATCATATGGAAGAAGTTGAAAATAGTCCAAAAAAGAACATAGAAGATTGGAGTGATATAAGGCAGAATGACGGGAGGCACCCCCTATGAGCTTGGCCAATTTCAAAGCAGATGCTATCCTTCAATTCGACTCATGGATGTATAAAGAGATAATGGGACTCAAGAAGAAAATGGAAATAATGGAACGTAACCAGGAAGTAGTTTAGAATAAATTCAATAACATGGAAAAGCAGATGAGGGATATTCCTATCAAACTCAAATACTATGAGAATAACCTAAGGGAACTCATTAAGGAAAGTAAAATGAAGATGGAGGAGGTTACCTCTAGCATATGTGCAGCTGCTGTAAACATTGGAAAATGAGCAAATGAGGAAATCAAATCCTTGGAGGGGCCTAGCAAGAGAACAAGACAGAGCTCAAGAAAGAAATCAATGCAAGAGGGAGCCATGTCAGTGGCTATAGCCATTCAGGACACTACTGTGAAAGGTAAGGAAGCAGTGAAGATGATTTTGGAACTAGAAGAATAGGTCCTGGTTCTTTTAGTTGGATGTAATATTTGGTTCCATTTCCTGGTTTTTTGTTTCCTTATCACTATGGAGTTTCCAGGTCTCTAAAAAACTTGGGGTTAGTCTTTTGATTATCTTTAATGGTGGTTTCAGGTCCATGTAAAACCTGATTTTGATACTTCTTTGAAGTAGGTTTTAGGTTTCGCCTGTGGACGTTACTGTTTTATCCTTCTCCCTTTGTTTTAGGGTTTTGGGGTCCCTTCAAAACCTGTTTTTACCTTAATCTAAAACATTTTTTTTGAAAATAAGGTTTGAAAACATAGTGTGGAGACATGGAATTCAATAAAAAAATATATAAAAATAAATTTGAATCAATTAAAATATTCACAATTACAATGAAAAGATAACATGAGTTTGGATATAGTATCCTAAGACATTAATTTATATAGCATAATTTAAACTTAAAGTAACATAGTATGTAATTAGTGTATTATTATAAGGATGATATATTGATGAAGAAAAATATTTATTCCACATTGTTAAAATATGATAATGTTTTTTATGATGAACATATATATAGGATTATAAATAAACTTGTGTATGTGAAAAAACATGTCAAATATCAATGTTGATTGGATATATAATAAGGAACTCAAGAACATATTAGAAAAATTTGGAACAAATGATATACATTAAAAATGATTTGAACTATCTCAAGTAATTTATATAGGTAAGTTGACTCAATAATAAATAGATGGGATATACAAATGCTAAGAGGAATCTATAGATTCATATACAAAAATAAGAAAAATTGAAGAATAATCTTACATGAAATTTTAAAATGTACAAAGGATATGAATAAACATTGAATATATATTATTCATGTGAATGAAAAAAAATAAATTACAATAATAAAAAAAAACAATGTTAGACAAGAAAACACAATGAAAAAATAGAATGATTTAAAGGTCCTAGATAAGAACACAAAAAACCATTTGAGAATACAAATATTTGAACAAATAATTAACTATGTTATAAGGGAATAACATTACATGATATCCCTCACAATCCATAATAAGATATAGTTCCAAATTCTATGATAATTTGTCAACAATCAAAACACTATTTAATAATATCCTAAAATAATAATAAGTTGTGTTATATTTAGAGTCGTAATTTTATAAATAAGAGCATTTTTTTTTCTATATGCATTGTTTATCAATGTTATATTATACAATAATTTTTTTTTTATTAGTGTGCTTATTATTTTTTCTCAAAGAAGGTATATATTATAAAGTGATCCATGCTATGTAAGGATCCATATTTTATCATCTCATATATGTTATTATTTACAATATAATATGATATTATTGAATCTATGTTGTACATAGAGTTATGTTATATATAATGTCATTTTTTATTTTAATTCATTGTATTCTTTTATGTTATATGTTTGATGATCTATCTTACGTAAATTTTTGTATGACGAGTAAATTCCATCTCTAAAATATTTTTCCATAGTTATATTTATCTTTTTAAAGATTTAATTTTAGTACATGATTAATTATTTTTTATGATTTTGATTCAAGATTTATACACATTTTTTTTTGTAATTAGTCTATGAACATTTTTAACTTAATTTATTATTTTAAATTACACCTATTTTATATAATTTCATATTTATATTATAAACCTATATTCATCAATTTAAATAATTTTAGTCTATTCCATTCCTACAATTAAATATGTATTTACATGTGTGTGTGTGTGTGTGTGTGTTGATGTATGTATGTACATATTAATTCATGTCTACCTATATGTATGCATGCATGCATGTGCATGAGCACACACATGTGCACACACACACGCATGCACGCGCGCGCGCGCGCGCACACACACAGACACACACACACACACACACACACACACACACACACACACACACACACACACACACACACACACACACACACACACACACACACACACACACACACACACACACACACACACACACAGATCTAAATTTCACACATTGTTATGGTTTAGTGTATTTTTTTATTTAACTAAATTAACTTTACCAAAAAAAAATGTGAACATGCCATATTACACCCTTTAGGGATACATTTTGCCTATATTTCATATTGAATCTAATTTTTCCTTAGATTTTGTAAACCCTTTCTGTTTTGTGTCATCCTATTAGAATTACCCCTTTCTTGTGCCTAGTATTTATATCATCAATTTAAATATTCCCTTCTTTTATATGGTTATATCTTATTTTTAATGTTATATCTTATTTATTTGTTTCTTGATCATTATCCATATCTCTTTATGAGTTATTTCAAATTATGATATTTATTTTTTATTGATTCATTAAAATATTATGGTACTTATGCATGTTAAATATTTTTACATCATATTCCACCTAATGATATTAGATATTATATCCCTTATAGATAAAGTGGTATATTGAAATTTAAACCCAATTATTTTTAAAAAATTACTTTGGTTTATATTATTTCTTATTTGAAAAATAATGCAATAATTTTAAATTATGTTAATGCTTCTTATTTTGATACACATATGGATGATAATGTGAATGAAAATGATTTGAATTCTAATACTATTATTGAAAATGATGTGAATGATAATTTTAAAAAATTAATCTCAAAATATTGATATATTTAATATAAAATATATAATGTTGAAAGAATTTTATTGTATTAATTACATATTTTATACCATTCTAAAAAAATATATTCCATGTTATATGTGTTAAGGGATAATCAAATAAAATATCTAGCTCAAGATCCCATACTTGAGGATATACATTTTATGTTGAATAATATATATATTGATGATTTGTATGTCTATGAACAATATATAAATTCCACTTTCATGGTTGATTATCTTGATGTATCTAATATTTTCTATAATTTTGTTCCTCATCTTATTTATTTTCCTTATGTTTCTATTTATTTTAATTATTAAGCCAAGTTTAAATCTTCATTATTTTATTTACACTTTATTCAACCATAATAACATATTATTCAACATTAATTGATCATTTTTAATGCTTATAAAATGTTTAATATTTACATCCTTACTTTTATAATTTCAAAAAACTATGCATGATATGAAACAATAAATTAAATTGATTTATCAATTGTCTCAAAGTTTAATGTTACATGTCCATTAGGATCTACTTATAAATATCTGATTTGTTTTTAAATTTAAACAATGTATTCCTTCATTAGGCTACATGAGAATATAATTAGTGATCTAAATGAAATATTCAAAGTATGTTAGCTAAAAAATAAGCATGTGACATCTATCTCTCACTGATCACTATCATCATAGGAAACACATCATAACTGAATATAGAAAGTAATTACTGATATCCAACCATAGTTGGTACAAATATATAGCCACCATTATGAATTTATAATAATTAGATAATTACATCTCGTTAGTGATAATTTTTCAATAATAATAAATACAATACAGTTTACTAGATACAAAATCCATGGCTACATGGAGCATTAGTTCCTCAAACTCTAGTATATATGACAATCTCAATTGTCACCTCTAAATAATTAGTGTTGTGGGGAGGGAAAGCATCATCCAATCACTTTTCCACACCAACCACAAACCATATATCCCCTACACAATCCCCCATTAGGGAATGGCCCTCCCTTGATGGATGAGTAGATAGTGACATTGTATAAATCCATAGAGACAAGCTAGTATCCATGTGCTATATGATTTTTATGAACATGTAGTGTAACATAAAGAAATCCATTAAAACATGATATCACATAAACATTTAAATCATATATATAAAATGACAATGTATAACTAACACTACATTGGCCAAAGTTTTTAATAGTTAATGATCTCTAGGATCAGTCAATTTTGAGCACACCACTTGATTGGATTACCTTCATCTAGCATTGGTGATGCTAGTAAGATGGTGAAGTATATCTCACTACTTAATCAGTACCAACAATATGATATTTGGTTAACATAAATATAACCAATATATTCTTATAGATTACTTCTTACTAGTAGTCATAAAACATGTTAACCATAGATATAATCAAAATGCATACATTATTTAGTCAAATGTATGAGTGAATCACCACTAAATTATTTGTCACATAAGTATTAATAATAAATATAAGTATAATTCATACCATTCAAGTTTTTTACACATTAGAATACATATTTATAGCTTTCTTGAGTAGATATAACAAATTACATTATATGACAAGCATTCATAGTCCAACATTATCATGTACATTTTTCTTAATTTCAATAGCTAGTCATAATAAATTAGTCATAAATTGATGGAAACATAATATTATGTTTAAACAACTAGTTACCATTCAAGGAATCTATATTAATACAGTTATAATTTTCCTTTCCTTCAAAAAAATTATGATTTAATAATTTTCATAATAGATACACACACACCTCTAGCCATATTCAAATTATTAAATAAATTTAATGTCTAGTGACATCCCTATATTACATATAGATCCATAAGTTATTTAATAAATAAAATTTGAATGTTATAAAAGCTACTTTCTATACACCATAATAGTTAGATTAAATATATAATTTAGATCCATTATCTAGTTGTTGATGCTTAAAAGTGTATCATAAGGTTTACAGAGTGATAAGAAACAATCTTATTATTTTAATATTCAAATAATCTATTACATGAGTAGCTATTTGTGATGCTCCTAAGATCCTTGGTGGAATACTAGCAAATCAATTAACTATTTCACAACATGATGATATAACTAGATTTTGGGAGTAATCATGGTCTTAAAGATTACTTGTGATTGATGAGAGTAATTTGAACTAAGTATAGTGAATTATGATCAAAACCTAAAGTATAAAGTCTGAGCTAGCATGTATATTTACAATGAAAGCTAAACTACAGTGATTTGATTTAAAAATGAGAAAAAGGAAGGATAGCGTAGAGAAGAAAGGTATCTCTGATCTTTAGTCCAAACATTATGAAAAATCTTAAATTTCACCAAAGTTATTTAATCAAACCAATATATGACATGAAATATCCAAAGGCATAGATCTTATCATATACTAGGCAAATCTTTAATGATTTATAGAACAATGCAAATAAGAACATAAATTCATTTTAAGGATTTTATTCCACAAGAAAATAACATTAGCAAATCTTTAGGAAAAACAAAGGAAATGAAATGAATATAAATTATTTAAATCAACCTAGAATAATCACAAATTGAAAAATATGTATTCACACATTCACATCTAAGAATCCGTAAAAATAATTTAAATCTAAACATCAAACTAGATATCTGAGGAAGTAACCATGACAACAAGATACACAAATAAATATGAGACAATCCTTGTACAATTACCTTACTTGATTTAATTTTCTCCAAATTTACAAATTAGTTTTTCTCTAAAACACCCTCTCTTTTATACAAATGATAATACCCATTTTATAGAAGACTTTGAAGTAGATCGAACATTCATATCAAATGATAATTGAACAAGTGTCAAGGAAAGTTGTCCTTCTACAACATTCTAGAATCAGACACTTTAAAAAATGGATTGACCTATAAGAAATTCACATTACAAGTTGAACATTATTTTAAAAAATAGAATATTCTCTTTTCAAATGATATACATGTTTTGTTACAAAAATAATATGCTAAGTCAACAAATTTGACTTTGAGAAGCTCCTCCAGTTACAGTCCTATGATTTTGTTGCTTCATCTTCATTTCCTTATCATGTTGTTCATCAATTAATCTAGAATTGGTGATAGGATCCATGAATAATTCATCTTCTTAGTATGCCAGGTCTTCTAAGTCTTTATTAGCTCTATGTATTACTTCATTGATGCTTCTAGAATTACCAATCTTCACCTCTATAGATAAGATCATGTCTAAGATCCTTTTATTATCTACCCCTATTGTGCCTTGGATTTTCATCTTAATGTTTTTCATGAACTAATTAACCCTATGTTTTAACTCCTCATTAGTTATTAATCCAATGGGACTAAGGGTAGTTGGCTCTTTAATCAAGCCTTATAGTATATGGACTATTTTACTCTCTAACTGCTTGAAGTCTTTAGAAATATCCTCCATGCCTTGATACCATTTGTTCATATGATTTGTCTTCTTTGATAAGATAATCATAGCCATGTTTAAATTTTCTAAACTAACTATTTTAAATCCAAGGATTTGATCATCCATCAATACATTGATCAATTCCTTTACCTTGTTATTTGAAGTTTTCCATTGTTTGATATGTTGCATACCTATGGAATGTTACTTGTTAACCACATATTACTTGGACCTTATATCTTTCAAAAATTTAAATGTGTCATAAATTATTGATTCAAAATTATATATAATATCCCCTGGCACTGATAAAATAGACTTGTCTAATTTATTCTTTTGTTGTTATTGGCCTTTCATAGTAGCTTGAAAGTATTCTAGTTGTTCTTGAGCAAACTCTAGTATATCCTCCTTAAATATTAGATCCTCACCAAGTCTCTATCTCTTATCCTAGGTCAAATTAGTGAAGGGATCCACTTTTTGATGTGTAATCTCTCCACCACCTTGCATGACTATTTTCTCAGTCACCCTTTGTAAACTAGTAGTACTTGGATCAAACCTAACCCCAATTTAAGATTGGGTCACATGTGGAACTAAGATCTATACTTTTGATTGGATTGACTGACTTGGAGTAGCCAATCTCTTTGCCTCTTCTTATTGTAGAACAATTATCCATGGATTCAAATCTTGTTGTATTTGGATGTTAGTAGCCTTCATTATAGCCCATGGATGATGTAGAGTGCAAAGATTTTGTAACCTTGGTTCATAAATTAACCACTTAGGAATAGGTGGACCATATAATATGTTTTCTTCACTAAACAAGTTGACTTCACTCAAAGGTAGTGTAATAGTTACCTTTGGTTTATTTTCCTTTGGAACAATGGCCATCTCAGATTTATTTTTAGGGGTGTCAATAACCATTCGGTCCAAGGACTTTACCTTATCCTATTTGACTTATTCAACCTTTTCCTCTTTATATAAATCTCTATCATAAGTCATACATAAAATTTTTAATGCATCTTCAATGGATTCATTTGGGTCCAATGCTATCATATGTACCTCCTATTGAGGTAGATATTGCTTTAATGCTTTTAAAGATTTAAGAATTGGTGAACTAGAAGAAGTTTCATATGGACTTCTCTCCTCATGCCTATGCTCTATTTTTACTTCTACTATGGGAATCTTAAAAGAACCAACATTGATCAAATGATACTACCTAGGCCTAGATGCCATCTATCTTCCATTTTTTGGTACCTATTCAATATAGACTCAATCCTTACGTTATGTTTCTTTAATCTCCTAGAAACTTCATAACTTGAGGATAATTTAATTTATATGATTTTGAATTAATTGGTATCATGCTCATATGGTACATTCAAAATAACCTTTATCTTTAAATGTTATTTTACCCTCCCATAAGGGTTCCATTGTCTAAGATCATCAATTAGCAAATGGAAAGACAATATATGCTTTTAGGTAGCTTTAATGTGGTTCCACTACCTAAAGATAGTTTTACCAATTGTCATGGGGAAACTGTGTAGGAGACCCTTGCACTTTGTCTTAAAAATTCCATCAATCCCATTAAATAACTAATAGGCTATCTCTTTTTTTGCTAATTTATCAAGTACATGAATTCATAATTTGAGAGGAACATTTTAGGTTCCCTCAATTATTATGATTGTGCAATCTAGATACAACCATATGTCCCTTATTAATTCAATAAATTTTTTGATTAAAGGGATCACTCTCATCATATGAAGACCATTTATATCATCACTCAATGTAAGGTAGACATAATCACAAATGAACTAGATGTGGTTTATGTAATTATAGATTTGCAATTTAAAGTAGTACTGGGAAACATTTTGAGTACCATTTAGAGACCATTCTCTTTGATTGGGAATATTTGTGGTTGGACCTATGGCATCTAGTAGATAGGACATCATGTAAAACTTATTCCTCTTCTTATTCTTGATTTCATATATATGTTTGCTTAGGGAGATACTGATCATCTCACTTAATGGAGGAACCATTACATTTTCAATAATGAAATACACTATGGGGACCGACATTGGTTCTATATATGTTTTAGTTACACAATCATAATTTTTTTTTATCATGGTCACCACCATCCTAAATCTAGGTCAAAACTAACTCATAAGGATATTTTTAGTAGGGTTTATAATAACCTGGTTACCAAAGTTCAACCACATAGCTAGGGTATCCATCATATTATTCTTATTAGACCATGAATTAATAAAGGTAAGGTCAATGTGGATCTTTGGAAATTTGTAGTAAGACTCAAATGCAATTGGATATTTGTAATAAATTTTCCTCAGATTACATTCATTAATCAACATGCCCTTATCTATATTAGCTACTTTAAAAATGGGACCAAGAACATCAATACAATGAAGTATCTCTAGTTTAGCAGATGCATAATGAAGTCCAATCATCTAGATGGACACAATATTATCATAAAGTCTCTTTATTAGGAGGATATTTTATTCTTCCCTGGTGATAACTAGCTAGTTTTCAATTGTCTAGAAAATTTGGAGCAATTGTTATCCCATGTATTCAAATAAGTATCTACAAACTTGGTGTCCTTGAACACTTGAATTTATGCATCTGAGGATAGATATATTTTGACCTCTTTATTTCAGACATGTTTATTAGTCACCATTTATATAATTCTAATTGAATTATCTTTTTACATATAATAGTTCAACTCCTCTTGACTCAATCATAGTGAATTTAGAGATAATTAGGGATTTCTATACACTCTAAGGCTTTTAGAGTCTCACACAGATCTTTAATGGTGGTAAGCTAGTTCAAAATATGAGATTTAGTGGATTAGATTGCATTTATATTCCAATTTATAGCTTTTGAATGCTCAAGTCCATAAGATCTTCTAATATGACGTGTTCTACCTATGTTGCATTACCATGTCATATTGCTCATTTATTTTCAAAATTTGACTATTTATCACTTTTGGACATGTGTCATTACCTCATGTAATCTTGAATCTCAATAAAATTCACATTATTTATCTCTTTAGAAGTTCTCTAGCCTTCACATTATCTTTGGTCATTGATATTCCTTTTGAGCTTATGAGATCATGACACTAGGTAGCTCTATGGGCTCTCTATGTACCTTGTAAACATTCTTCCTCACTTGAATGCTCTTTCACCACATAAAATCTTCTCATTTGATTTGAGCTCTTTGAATTGTTGAATTCACTTACACCATTGATATTGAATGTATGATCAAATTAATGCACTACATCAATCTACTGAATGCATGATCCAATATAAGCTATTGATCTTATTATTTATTCAATAGATTGAATATGGGCCATTGATCTACTTGATCACTCACTAATATTGTGACACCTATTACTATCATGTTCCACCTTAGTATCCTTGACTTGTTTACCTTTGCTCACCATTATATCTTTGATCTATATCCAAGACCATGATACTTGTTATTCTCCCACTTGATTTTAGAATCCTTTAATACCTCGATTTGATGCTCACCATCAAATCTCCATTCTACTATTAATTTGCTTCATCAATCTTTGGGTTTGACTTAGTGACTCTATATTTTCTCATAAATCATTGATCTTCACTTCAAGCTCCCAATATTTTTCCACTGGGTGATCTGTCATTTAATTTTTTCCTACGAACAATGAAATTAGTGAAGGGTTCAGATACATAGATACTCATGATAAATTTTAGACTAAGGTTTTAGACATATTAATAAACCTGATCAAAAATTAAGATAAACTTTAAACTAAGTCTAAGATAAAATAAAATGTTATCACATAAATTTAAACCGCTTTCAAAATAAAAATTAGACTAAAACATTTAGAAAAAAATTTTAAACCTCATTTAAACATGGATTTAATGAATCAATTAAGGACCAAAGGTTAAAAAAAGGGTCAAATTAGCATTAAGTCATAAAACCCTGAACAATTTCTAATTAAGATGAAGATCCATTAAACCTATAACATGAAAGTACATGAAAAAAATGTTATCAACAATGGATGAAGCCAAATAAATATTATAATAGCATGTCAAATGTAATATAAATCAAAACATGATGTTCAATAATGGACTCTAATCAAGTTGAATGTTTGATCTAGAGCATAAATTTATAGAATTTGAACAAGGTTAGTCATTTTAATAAATGGGGTTATGTTGACATTAACACCAGTTTTATCCATATAATGAGAATCCTAATTAGTGGAGTATTCAACTTTACCATGATGTCATTATATAGCCATCGTATGTATACTTATCTATATATATCCGATATAACTACAATTCTTATCTACATATATGTACAGATAAAACCCATTATATTTATAAAAAAAGTCAAAGTAATATTCATATTCAATTAAGAAAGATACTAATGGTGATACTATTGAGGGATAATTATATGTGTATCTCTCATGTGGATGTTACTTATATTATTATACCACATAAATATGTATAACATTCCCCTATGGATCATATTCTTATACATATATATAACATCCCTAATATTTTCTTAGATTAAATCATTAAAGTGTAAAACATCTCATGGTAATAATATGTCTACCAAATAATTATGTTTAGTAGTAATATGCCTAATTATAAGTTACACTATATATAATGAGAGGTTAATAATAATATCAGCCTATATAATAAATCATAGTAACATTCCCTTATGGATTAGATTCTTATACATATATATATACATACATATATATATATATACATACATATATATATATATATATATATATACATATATATATATATATATATATACATATATATATATATATATATATATATATATATACATATATATATATATATATATACATATATATATATATATATACATATATATATATATATACATATATATATATATATATATATATATATATATAACATTCCTAATATTTATTTAGATCCATGAATATACATGTAATATACTTACAATGTTTCTCTCATATGGTTTATTAGTATATATACAAGTGATATATTGATCAACATGTGGTATTAATATATAATCATTTACATACTATTTCCATGTATTGATCATGATTAACTATATCTATACCATCTAGGTATTTTAACATGCATGATTAACCAATATGATTAATGATGTAATATACCATATGGTTAATCAACAATATACTGATAAATCCCTTATTGTAGATATTAATAATATGGCATATTCAATAATATATATACTGTAAAGAGTGATACAATGCACCAACCACATTAAAATGAATATTACATAATACCTAGATCATATATAATTAAGTTATTACAATGATTTCTCTCTTGTTAATTGGGGGAATAAATGCATATATTATAAAACAAATAGTTATTTCTAGTGTCAATTATTACATATTGAGGGCCATATTTTATAAGGTAAGGGGTTTGACTCTACAGATTTATAAATAGATATACAAGCTGCCCTACAATGATTTAACTTGAAAATACATATAGCTATACATGTAGTAGAATATAGAAGTTAACACACACACACACACACACACACACACACACACACACACACACACACACACACACACACACACACAGATATATATATATATATATATATATATATATATATATATATATATATATATATATATATATATATATATATATATATATATATAACTCAATATTTATATGGTAGATTGATATATATATACATATAATTATAAAGTCCACAATATAGTTCTCCATAAATATGTAGATCGCTATATATTTTAATATAACATAAGTATCTTATGTTGTTATTACAAGTCATTATTTTTGACCAAATTTATATGTCATACCAAATATTCTATTGTGATTTTAATTTGTCACCCACTATATGCTTTCTACTTGTAGGTTGTTATACATCTACATAGTTTTTTGGGTTTATTTAGTATGAGCTATATGGTGTTCCTTATACAAAATTTTTGATAGCTTATAGAACACCCCATACCATTATAACATACAATTCACATAATATGAATACATAAAATTTAAATTACATTGCTTACCTATTAACAATGCTATGTTGTACTTTTCTCCCTTGTCTTCCTTCTTCTATGCCTCTTCTCTCCCTTATGCTACATGCCTTACCTTCTCCCCTTAGGAATATATTGTAATTTTCTTCCTTAAGCTTTTTCTCCTTTTCTTCATTTATGATTTTTTTTTCTTTCCTTATGAACTTTGCACTTTCTTTCAAAATTTGACTTCTTTCTTTTAATATTTTATTTATTCCATGATCTTTATTTTTTATTTTTATTAATTTATTCCCTTATTTGTTTTTATTTTTATATAAGTTTTATTTAAATATTTTTAAAGATCACCCTCTTTTTATTCTAATTATAAATTTTCTTAACTAAATAATAATTAACATAATTTCTTTCCTAATTTCAACACAACATAATGCAATTGGTAAATATAAAATAAAAATTATTCAATGCCATTTAATGGTTTAAAATTTAATATTATAATTTTGATAATAATTTAATATAGGTGACCAACACCATGACTTAATAAAAATATGAATAATATAAGGTCGATGATGTTTTTAAATCCAAAATGATAAATCAAGCAATGTTAAATCAACTACCATGACATAACTACATATAATCATTCTACACTAGATCCATATTTAATATCTATAATTCAATCACATGAGGTAAATTCCATGTAAGATTTAAACTAATATAACACACAACTAACCATACTTAAAAAACTATCTAAATTCAAACATCATAAAAACACACTATGCTAACCATTCAACTCAACATATAACGTGCACTAACTAATGTGGTGTGTGCAAGGTTCTATCCATTCCTCTGTCATCCCCAAACATCTCCATTTATGTCACCTTCTCTGATGTTTCTCACCCTCCATCATATTTTTAGGGATGAATCTCTCCTATTCCCAACTCATGAAAAAAAAAGTGGTTAGTCTATAAAATCATAACATACATACATCATAAAATAATACTGAAATAACAACTCAACATTATCATAATGTAAGAATATAAACTATAGCTAACTTATTGAAATTTAATCATTTAATATAATAACTAATAAACTATACCATAATAATATATAACTCATAGCTTATTAAATAATAACCAAATCAAATTTATAACTATAAATATTCATGGAAAATCAAATAAGTTTTCTTACAGAGGAATCAAGATGTAACATTCAATTCATAAGTCACTTTAAATTATATATTATTAAACTATTTGGATTATTATATCCTTTCCTATCATTTACATAATTTATATGAATGTAAATGTTTTTGATTGCTAAGGTTTTTTAGTTAGCTAAAATTTCTATTTGTTGTTTTAAATTATGTCATTTTTCATTTCTAATCAATAGAAAAACTTCAACAAAAAATGAATTTTCAAATGGAAGATAAAGAATCATTAGTGGATCATATAAATAATAAGGGTTTAATAGATTAATTTTTTTGTTACAAGAGATGAAATCAATAAACATGATAAGGATAAGACTTCCTCACCTAGTGATGGTAAATACTTAGAAGGTACTACTATAAATTTTATTCCAATGAATCTACCAACATCTAGTGGGAGAATAAGATATATATGCATGCATTTTCTCCCTTAAAATACTATTGCCACATCTTACATGGGAAATCTTAATACTTCATCCCAATTACTAGTTAAAATACCTATATATACCCAACCTATCAGTACACCTCATTTGATTATTTATTGAATATCCAACCTTAAACACTAAGAGGTGAAATATCTTTTCCAAACTCTACACTTATGCAAACCAAGTTTTAAAATATTAAGAAAAATTCTATGAAATCACCTTATGCTATTGATTCAAAATAGGTGTTGCATAATACTCTCTCATTAGAGATATCTTTGCACCCATTTCCATAAAAAAAAATTGTACCTAAGTTCACATTTCATGATGGTAAAGGTGATACTAAACAATATTTTTGATGTTTGTATATGACATGCCTTGATTATGCCTCAAATGATAATTTTATGAAAAAAATATTTCAAAGGAGCTTAAAGTATTGTGTTTTAAGGTGGTTGTATTATTTAATAACCCAATCATTAAATACATTCAAACCTCTTGTATAAATTTTTTTGGCACACGTATCTATCAATATCATTAAAAAGGTTTATTATGCCCAAATGTAAAATTAAAATAATGAACTAACGAATCAATTAATGAATGTGTCTTATGATACAAGATAATGTTAGATAATATGATCCATCCTATGATAGATAAATAAATTCAAGTCATATTCAAGAAATATTTTATTAATCCTTTACATGAGTCAATTATCTTTAAAAAATTCTAATTTTTTGATGACTTATGTCATATTGTTCATGATCGTGAAATGAAACTTATCTCATTAAACAAACTTAATAATGTAACAAACACACTACCTACATCTAAATATAATACCAATTATACTATAAAACCAAGTTATAAATAAAAACCTCATGAAATTAAAAGGAAAAAAATAAAATGGTTAATGTGGTGTTAAAATAACCTAATCATCTTGCCTTTTCCAATGCACCATAGAGATAATTTACATGCTTACTTGAGTTTCCTGCTTCATTACTCTCACGACTTGTAGAGTATCACCTAATATTTATCACTCAACATATAAAGGTTGATATGAGTATACCTATACCAAAACAATATTATGTGAATTCCTATTGTGATTATCATCAAGGCCTTAGGATTTCTATGAACATATGTTTCACTTTGAAGCATAAGATACTAGACCTCATCAATGACTAGAAGATTACATTTGATGATCCAAATGTAATCCTCCAAATGAATTGTTTAACCCTAAAATGATATAGATTGAGTTTATATAGATGTTAAATTGGTATATTTGAATAAAATTGCATAAGGTTTATAATAATATCTATAGTAGACCAATTAGATACTAAACTCAGATTAAACATACACTAAATTTATTGTGTTGAGATAGTCTAACTATGGAAAGTAAAATTATGAGAGATAAATAAATAAAAAAGAATTGATGTAATTAGATTATTATAGTGATAATATATTTATGGATCTATAATTAGTTTTAAAATTAGATGAATTTATGGAACTAGACACTTATATTGGGATTCGATAGTAACATCAACACTACTATTTGCCCTAGACATTAGTGCCTAGGGAGCATAAAATCAATTACAAGTTATAAAATTGTAAAGATTGAAGATAATTACTTTTTACTAATTCTATACAAGATAAAATACTTGTGTCATCAACATTATATTTGTTAGACTAAGAGATATAGGCCAAGGGTCACAAATATAGATCATATATGAGACTTTTTAAAATAGGAAAACGTAAATAACTGAGAGGAACATCCAAGGTCTGATTTTTCTAAGTGTAAAATAATAAGGCTATATATAATCATAAAATATAATCTACATTCTCCCATAATTTAATATATTAATGAAATTACTCATTTAAATGAAAGGAATGTGTACCTAGGTGTGTATGCACACCTTATATTTACATGTTCCCAACTTGAGTGTTTTACTAATGACTGACCTAAAACCAAGATAATATTATAGTATAAAATCATTGCATATAATAGAATTTTAAAGTAGTTGAAATATTTTTAAATTGAAAGAGCAAGGTTTAGGAGTACACATGTGCATCAATGTAATTGCTTTGCCTACTGTCAAGTTATTTTTAAAAATATGTATCATTGTAAGGATCTAAAACTAAACTTAGGATAAATATAGATAAATATTTAAATTTCATATATCTTATGAGATTGAATGAGATAAATAAGAAGTTACATGCCCCCAAATTTGGAGCAAAAGTGAGTTACCACCCAACAATTGAGATTAACTCAACTATGAAACCCAATGATACTTATAACCTGATAAGGTTGGATGATCAATTCTAACCTAAAATCTTGGAAATTTTGATTAGTTTGATCACCTAAACCATATGATAAACTAAACCAACTACTATACTAGATTGGTTCAATAATGTTTATAACACTCTATGGGGTATTAATACAAAACGGTATGTGATATGGTAATAGTCCATAATAGAGTTTTGTAATCTAAAATTAACTTAGATTTTTCATTATCAGGCACATGTTTCATATCATATGCACCTTAGATATGTCTCATGCTAAGACTATGTATAAAAATAGTAACAACATATAAAATAATACTAGATTGTGAATATGTGTCATATAATTATGTGCTTCAGCTAGTTTAGGTAATTATGTAAATGTGGATAACATGCTTAAAAATCATACCCCACAATATATATAGATAAATATAAAAATTGATATAAGTACCAATTTTGAGGACATATTTTCAAAATATGCCCCCATTTTAATTTGTTGATGATAAATATTGAATAGGTGTGGATAAAATGCTTCTAAAGCATGCCCCCACTTAATATGAAAATTTATTTTGGTACCAACTACTAAATTATTATGGAAAAAATGATTCCAAATCATTCCCCCACTAAATATTAGAACTATGAATGTGTGTAATCCATGCCCATATGGCATGCCCCCACTAAACCTAAGAATTATGAATGTATGGAAGCCATGTCCACATGACATGCCCCCATTAGATATGAGAATTGTGAATGGATAGAATCCATGCCCATATGGCATGCCCCTGGTGAATCTAAAAATGGATACAAGTACCATGTATTGAATTATTGTGGAAAAAATATTTCCAAAGCATACCCCAACTGAATATGAAAAATGTGAATGTGTGGATTCCATACTTATATGACATGTCCCCACTAAATTTAGAAACTGATATAAGTACCACATACTAAATGAGTGTGGATAACATGATTATAAAGCATGCTCCTATTGAATCTAAAACTATGCCAAGTGTGGAAAACATGACTTTATGACATGGAACCACTAATATAACCCCCTTTGATGTGATGGAAAGACATGAACTTGTAGTTACTTCACCTCAAAAGGATAAGACAACTATATAAACTATGAATTTAACCATGTATAAGATATAAGGGAACATGTATATGTAAATGTATCATTGAATGCATAAAATCAATGTGATCACATGTCTGCCTAAGATGCATGATAAATATCATGGTGATGTTTATATAGTAAAAATATGATCTTAATAAGCACATCAAGAACACACATAAGATCACTCAAAATCAATTCAAAAGACAGAGGTCCAAGGAGACTAAAAATAAGTGTCATGTTAAAATTTTGCATAATCAAATGGGCATGACTTAGTAAAATTTTCACAAAATGTAATAATGAGTTATTAAAATGACCATACCATGAAAAAAACACATGTAACATAGCCATGGGGACCAAAATAAAATTATCATATTCAAATACTCAAACAAGTCACATAATAAGAAGGTAATAAACTCAATGAAGTACATAAAATAAAGCATAAGTAACCAACATAAACATGTCATAGGAGCCCAAGGTAGGTGTAAGTACATATGTCATAGTAACCAATGTGTTATAAAAATTATGCCAATTTTATAGCATATCAGGTACCCTATGTAAGATATAATCATGGACAAAGGCAAGTGTAAGTACATATGTAAGCTCAAACATGATAAAGTAGAGTGATTATTGAAGCATATAACCTATGTGTACAAAGATCAAAGAAGTGGATGCCCCCAATGTCCATATTACATGAGTAGAGGGAATTCTCAACATCCTAAATAAGAATTTATCATGTACTTGTGTATACCTATATCACACTCAAGTAAAATTGTGACACATATATGTATGTAGGAAAAACTGAGTATGCCATCCATTAATATATAAATAACACATAGATTCCAAGGATTTAATAAAAAATGTAAGTGCCAAAAGTTTGTTTAGTATTTTTGATTGTTTTGAAATTTTTTTTGGTTTTTTTTGAGAGGAAATATCATCCTATGATTCCAACCAATGGATGGTCATATATGTCTCCCCATGATGAAGCTTAAAACTTTAATTTGTATCTTTTACATTATTTCCATCATGATTGGATAGGTTTAAAAGGTAAATAATATGTTCCTCCTCATGTTTTGCATGTGTATTAGAAGAATAAATTATATCATTTGAAATATGTATGAGTTTACCTTCATGAAGAAAGGAAATACCTTATTTTTTTAGATCAATTTTTTATTCTATTTGGTATATCCAAAGAATTATTATCATAATTTCATATGGATATGTGGTAGGCATAACAAAAACCCACATTTTAACTACTTTAGGACCATAAGCAATTGTATTAGTATGTTGTCCAAGGAATATTTCCAAGTGACCTTATTTTGCATGTATTATAGTCTGAAACTAGGATGATGAAAATGTTTTATATTGTAAGTGGTTTTTGTTTGCATAAGATCAATATGGTTATATATAAACTAATCACCACCCATGTATAATGTAATTTTTAAATATTATTGGTGTGGATTCTTTTTAAGTTGTTGTGAACTTAATTCCTTTGGACGATTGTCAAATGTAAGATTTTGATCATTAGTAAGATCTTGCATCTTATGCTTCAAGGTAAATCAATGTTTTGTATAATGCTTGAGTCCTTGATGATAGTGAAATTAAACATTAAAATAATATCCTTTTGATAAAGGTCAACTCACATCAACATTGATATGAAGAGGGAGAGATATAAGGTTTTACACAACGAATCTAGGGATTCTTTTAAACATGTAAATTATCTTTTCAATACTTTGGAAAACATAATCTGATTAGGTTTTTGTATTAGTGTGTTAATTTTGGTCTCATATTCATAGTATTATGGTCTAGGATTATCTATTTATTTGACTATTACATAGTTTTTGAAGGGATTTGGATTTTTTGGACATGTGTAAAGGATTATTTGATGACAAAATTTTAAGCAAGTGTGTGATTTAGAAGGAATTATATACATTTTATGTATCCAATACCTTCAAAATAGAATGTTATAGTTCATGTTATTTGGTATAATTTATCACAAAGTGGGAAATGTATGGGGACCCATGGTAATATTCAATGTCATTTGACCGACCAAAGGGATTTGTAAATTGTCAAACATTTTTATTTGCATAAGAGTTATTTTAATAAGATTTGGGTTAACACCCATGGTGTTTAGTAATTTCATGCTAATTTTTTTTAGGTTTGATCCATTATCAATGAGAACTATTTTGATTCATTTACTTTGTATTGTTACTTGTATAAATGAAGACACATTTTGCTCAAGAGTAGCTTTGGATGGTATGTTTATTTTATCAAAGGTAATGATTTTTTTTATATTTATTGAGATATTTCATGATATCCTTAAAAAACTATTCTCAACATCACCTAAAACTTGTGTCTCATTCAATTCCTTGTTTACGATATCATTATAGATATTAGATTACTTTAGGAGCTCAAGGATTGGAAATTTTACATATGTATTAATTAATTTTTTAATAATTTCATATCCATTAGATTTTGGTTATGTGGAATTGAAAAAGGATTTTTAAATATATATCAAGTATTTCTTGATTTTTTAGACCCTCTTATTAGAAAAATTATAAAAAATAACTTGAAAGAATACAAGTTTTCAATCCCTTATATACCAGAATGAGTTAATTAGGAATGAGCTTAAAAAATTAATGTCCACTATAGTGTATTGGACCATGAAATTACTATAAAACATATCCATGTCAATAATGATTGAAAAAATTCATAGCATTTAGGTATCAATAGTAGAAAAATTAAAAAACCCTAAGTGTCTTAAGGTTTGATGTTCAAATATCTGGTTCACTAAATGTTTAACCTTAAAATTATTTAGATTTGGATTATATAAATGTGAAAGGTGTATATATAAATTAAATGGAAAAAAGTTGATAATTAGATATATAATAGACCAATTAGATGTTAAACTCAAATATAAGCATACACTGAATAATATCATGTTGAGATAGTCAAAACATGCAAAGTAGAACCATGTTAGATATAAAAATAAAAAATAAGTGATGTAATTATCTTGTTTTGATGATAATATAGTTTTACATGTAGAATAGGAAAAAATTAGGCATGAAGGAGATTCTATAACAATAATCAAATTCTAGTTTGATGTTTCTAGATCTCTGAATAATAATGTTATCTTAGGATGATTGCATCAATACTACTATATGGGTAAAATGATAGTGTACTTATATATAATATCTATAAAAATATGATGTAACAACCCAAATTATTTTGGGTTTTGATTCACCTTCACTCTAGTGCATTTAGATCTATGTCATGGATTATTACTCCTTTAGAATGGCAAAACCATAGCTTTTCATCTACATAGTGACCCTAGGTAAAATGGGTTAGTAATAATATGGTGTATATCTAACCCCAAAGACACCATTTTTAAATGGAAATACTTACATAGCCAATACTCTACAAGAAGACCTCAGACTTGTGATCTAGGAATTTGACTCAAGAGATGATGGTTAGTATGGTGTTAGTTTCAAAATGAAAATAAAATGAAAGAAACACACTAATTAGCATAGCATCTCTAGGCATAGACATTAGGGAGAGCTTACTTAACAAACATGAATAAAATACAAAACTAAAATACTAAATAAACCTTCTTTTACCTCCCTTGGATGATCCAAAATGCTTTTTGTATTGGATTTATGGGCTTGTGTTCATGAAGTCCTTGGAAATGGAAGCTTGGCTACCTCCATCTCTCCTTAGCACCTTTGGCTTGTGGCTTGGCTTGGCTTGGAATGAATTTGGCATGGTAACACTAGTTGAAATGGATTTTGGAATCATTTTTGCATTATAAATTTGAATTAAAATGTCTTATTGAAGATATTTGTTCATTATAAATTTGCACCAAAATATCTTAGAAATGATGTTCATGGCCTCTCTATTTATATATTTTTGATATTGATTAGAGTTAACTTGAACTATCCATCCTAAGATGAAGATGTGTGGCTAAGGATTAATCTACTTTTGAAATTAAAATTGATAAATAGGTTCATCAATATTTGGGATTAATGAGCAATTAAGAGGCATGGAGGGCATCATGGAAGGCATTGATGAGGCATGGAGGACTTTGAATCATGATATTTGTGGCATTTATGGCCTAGGGATGTCTTCATAAGAAATGAAGTCGCCTAATGATGAAAATATTCATTATTAATTTACAAAAATAAGTATTAAACAAGTTTCCATGGATTTATTGATTAGGACTTGATTTGGACTAATTCTCTTAAGCATGTTTAAGCTCTTTGTGCACAAATCACTCAAATTGATTAGAATGTATTATTATTCATATAAAATTAGAATGGATTGGAATTGGAAGGTGATTTCAGATGCATTGGAACCATATTACCATTTGAGATGTTACCAATAGAAAATAACAAAATCACATGTCTTTTGAAATATTTTTTTTATAGAAAAAATAAATCCAAAGCACATAGGTGTAAAATTGGCATTTTGACTCTGAATGATCTAATCAAAGTTCATTGGCTCATAATTTACATTACCAGATTTAATGATACCCTAACCAAAATTGGAACTTGAATATGTTAGTTTCATATCATTTAGAATGTTTTAGTGTTTTTAGGCCAAATTGTGCATTTAAAGTGGAAATTGGCTAAAAGCTTGATTGGAGGTTATTGGTGGCTAGATTTAGGTGTCTATGGTTTGCCCCTATTTGGGAAGATGTTGAAAGCTATAGGAAAATCAATGTCTTATCAAATAATGGGAGATGGTATATATGCCAAAAAGAAGATGATGATTGAAGAAAAAAGATCCAAATGGTTTTAGGAAGCCTATAACGATGCCCTCTCAAGGGAGTGACCATCACATATGCTGATGGATGGTCCCTTGAAAAGAAATAAGAAGAAAGGTGGAATTAACCTATATTTGAGATTAATCCAAATGAGAAAATTCTTGCTTAAATTTATGTAAAAAGGATTTTGATTTGCCCAAAGGTGGTTATAATCATGAATAAAAGTCAAAAGAATGATTTTCCCATAGGAGATTATAACCATTAAGAGGACCTAGATTGGCTAAAGATGACGGTGCCCTAGTTAGGGCTGATTAGAAATCATAGCTCAAGGATATAACCTAGAATATATATTAAAGATTAGAGAGAAGAAAATGATGAAAGAGATGGATAGAGGAATGAGATTGATCAATAAAATGATTTAGTTGTACATATCAATGAGGAAATGCTCATCCTAATTAACAATGATACAACTAGAATGGTCAATGGATTGATTTGATTAAGGGTGTGATGGGAGGATTTACCAAGGTACCAAGGAGAAAATTATATGGATCCATTGATTGTATACCTTCTTGAAGCTAGTTTTTTCTATAACATGTGATGGTAGGCTTCATGATAGAAGATCATACAAAATTGGGAAAAATATGTGTAAGGACTGACTCTCGATCTGATAAACACTCAAAAATAATTCACCAATGATAAAAAATATGATGAAAATGTTAAATGGTGAATATGGATGGACTCAAGAATAATGTGCTTAAGGAATCACCTAATGAACACATATAGACTTAGTCAAGGTGATAGTGATGAAAACAAACAAATAGGTAAGTGAATAAAGAAACAAAAAAATAAATAAACAAACAAACAACTTGAAATAAATAAAAAAATAAAATCATAAAAACAAAATCAAAAGAAAGCATCCTAACAATTACAATTCCCTAGTAAGGTAGATAGAGGATAACTGACTAAGCTTAGACAGGATAAATATTTTTAGATTTTTTTGAAATATTTGAATGTTTTTAGAATTTTTAAGTATTTTAACTTGTTAGAGAATGACAAGATACCTACTCATAAAATGGTGAGAGAATTTGGATTTGGTTGCTTGCAAAATGGTGAAAGCATATAGAAAGGGGGACTGAGGTGACCTCAACATGAATCGAGCATGATATACATAGTCCAAAAATTAACTCAAGTCATAGTAATTCCATCCACATAACAAGTGAGGAAAAACCAACTAGGTCTCAACAAGTTCTCAAATCTAGAAAATGGCTAGTCAAATGAAAATAGTAATGGCAAGGTGATATGATAATTCATGATAAACAAGTGTTTCCCCTAGTTTTCCCATAGGTGGTTATAACTAGGATACAATATCATAGGTCAATGATTTTAATTTGCCCATAGGTGGTTATAATTAGTAGCAAGACTGGTGAAACACTAATTTTACCATAGTTGGTTATAATTAGGCTCACATAAACAAACATGATAGGATGAAAGATATCTTGTCAGATCACTGTCACACTACTTTCATAGACTATAATTGAAACATGGATTTTATTGATTGTTAAAACTTGATTGTAATCCTCCCACAAAAGGTGAGGGAAGAAAAAAAGTAACTAAGATCAAAATAGGATTGGGTAGGATGACTAAAAAAAGGCTTTGGTCTATATAGGAATGGAATGATAGGATGATATGGTATCACTACAAATAATGATGGTCTATATAGATTAAATAAAATGGTAAGATGGTTTACCCTAAGTGATGGGGTAAATGGATAGGATCTAAAATAATGTTAAATAATAATATATAATAATGGTGATGGCATGTGAAATGATATGGTATATGTTTTTGGCTTGGGTGTGATTTTTGATTCTATTGTTCCTACTGATGGGGAGATGCACGTCCTAATCAACAAATGATAAAAATAAAATACTCAATCATGTTAATTGATAGACCACACCTCATTTGAATAGTTACTCTATCAAGAAATAGATATATATTTAGTTGTCAAGAACGCTTTTGTGATCTTCATTGGTCATTGATTCTAATTCCTTCAAATATTAAGACAAGGTATCTTTGTAGCCTCTGCAAAGGAAAGTGTGATCATGGATGGTAAATAGGGATAAATAATATATGCTAGGTTTTATTATAAAATGGAATAATAGATGATAATGTAATGTATAATGGTGGGGAAACAAATGAAGATCAAGACTTTCAGTCACATGTAGTATTGTTGATGCCAAATTTAACATAATTTTGGTTGTAATAGGGCCAGAGACTTGTTCTCTCAATAGGGACACCAAATTCTTCTATTGTTTTATCTTGAGAGTAACTACCATCTGATTAATCTATAGATAGGAAGCTATTTTGATTTTATCTTTAATTATTTATTCATCAATCAGTGAATAAATTTTATTCTTAGCTATTTGTGCCTTAAAAAGGTGTTCACAAATGAAGTTTTCTTGATTGTCCCATAGCACCTTGAAGAATGTTTCACTAAGGAATGTTGACTTCTAACTTTGATTATCTTCTAGCACTTTCAAAAATGTTTCACTAGAAGATGTTAAGTTGTGACTTTGATTGTCCCCTAACACCTCTAAAAAGGTTTCACTAGGAGAGTGTTCTTCTACTATATGAATGTGGTCTTGGAATCCTTGCTCTTTTTCAACTACTATGTCACCATGGACGTAGTTCAATAAAGTGTGATTTTGTTGATCCTAATCAACATCTATGAGAGATGGAATGTCAATAATATGGCTATTTTGGTTGATGGTGATGGCTTGTGGAATGGTAATGGAATGGGTAGAGGATGCACAATCTTTGTAGAAGATACTAGAATAACTTGTGTCAAAGATGAAGTACTCATCCTTAAAAACTATATAAGGATCACAAATGTATTCAAATTGATTTTCAAGGCATGCATAACCAATGTTGTAATATCCATAGATATATTCTTCTTTTGAATATGATTTTGATGCTAAATTTGATGTTGATTCAAAAATAGATCCTAACTCTAACTTTGATTCTTCATTTGATGGGTAATATATTACAATTATGTCTTGTTGAATATTTGGTTTTGGACAAGTAATGTCATGTAATGGCATAACGAGCTCCACAAAGACTAGTTTCTTAAAATGAGTCTCCTTTACAATGGGAAAAAGGTCAAGAGACAAATCCTTAGAGATTAGCTTGTCTATAGGAGGCTCTAAAAAATAGGCATATGGTCAAGGTAATGATTTACCCAAAGGTAGTTATAATCATTAAGAAGTGAATTGACAAAGATTGGCTCTTCAGTGTGAGACTTCTTGACAACTAGTATAGGATCAATAGGTGATTCATCATAGGCTGACTTATCACAAGTGGTTGGCTCAATAAAAACATCTTGGATTGGTTTGTTATCTTGGCTTTGGTTTTTAATGAGTTGGAAAAAACTAGTTTTATACACAGCTTGGTCTTCAAATGGTTGGATGGGCTGAGGTTTGGATGGGATTGGTACTGGATGAGGAATGAATTGTGGTTGGCTAATAGTAGGGCCTTGGAGAGCATGATTGCTCATATGATCTAAAGGTTAAAGTCTTGAGATGGTAATTATAGTGTATTATGGGGCTTGATTTCTTACATAATCCAAAGGATTAGGTCTTATAATGATGAAGGGGCACTGTGGATGTTGATTACTTGTATAAACCAAAGGATGAGGTCCTGGTATAGAAATGGTTGTGAATTATGTAGCTTGGTTGATCACACAAACCAAATGATGAGGTCTTGGTATGGGAATGGTGTGACATTATGATATTTTAATAGAAATGGTATGATGTGGTGGACCCTGACTACTCACATAAGCCAAAGCATCTAAGTCTTCCTCATAAACCATATCATCCTAGTTGTAAGTTGGCTCACAAGCTGGTTCTTGACTATGTTCCATGTATTAATTATTGAAAAGAGGGTATAAATTAATATCCTAAACAACATTATATATAGTTGGATCTTAAAATTCTTCATCACAAGCCTCTTCATACCAATCAAGGTCTTGATTTGGATTTTGTGTATTTTGACTATGTTACCCATATGGAGTATTATAGGGAGAATAATAAAACTCCTTAGAAAATCTTTATCTATATGGGTTCTTATTGGGATTTTTTGTGGCCATTATATCATAATTTGGATTGTATATGAATCCATCATAAGTGTAGCTATAAATATCTACATAAATGATGAAATATTTGAAAAAAAATATTAGAGTTCTAAAAACTTTGAAAAATCATCCATAGGACAAATCGTTCAAACTTGGTCCAACTTGGTCAAAGGGGTGGAGCTGTATCTCTAATATGGTTTGAAAATAGAGTTGTATCTCCAAATGGTTTTTTCTAAGACTTGGAATAAGATAGCCTAATGTCAAACATCTAAAATTAAATGTCATACACATAAAAGGTCAAGCATCTGAACAAAAACTAGCATGTCAAAGGTCTAGGTCAAAGTGTTCCAAATAAGGTCTAAACTAGGAAAGGGAAAATTTGAGTTTACTAGGTATTTTTTCCAAACATGGAGTAAAAATATAGGCTAAAAAAATAGGCATGTGCTAGGAATTTTGGCCAAACAACATCAAAATCTAGACTTGAAGCAAAGGTATCATGTGATTTGATTTAATCTAACAAGTCTAGAAACAACTTTGACATAAACCTAACACATGGAATCAAACATAAACATGATCAATTAGCATAATACATAAGGAAAAAGGAATTTATAGAAAGACTATGTTCTCCCAAATAAAGGTAGAAATAATGATGAGGATAGGCATTGAACAAACAAACCATCAATAGTTTTCAATTTTGAGTAATCAATTAACTGAAGTTATGAAACCCAAAAGGGAAAGATCTATGTATTAACCCCATGAATTGAAGCTTAAAAATAAATCAATCAATGTTTGGATCCAAACTTGACAAGGCTAATTGAAAACTCAATGATGAAAACTAATATTTGACCAAACAAGCTAGACAAAATTGGATACCATGATGGCATAAGATAAAGGTCTAAATGCTAAACATGACATGGTTTGAAAGAAATGGTTTTGATACAATGGTAAAAAAAGTATTGAAACAAATTATGTAGCCTAATAGCATAAGCATACTCAAATAATGTGGTCAATGTTATGTTTCAAAAGACTCAAAGGTGAAATAGTTTTAACATGTTTTGGGTAGCATAACACTACCCTCTGTAACTCAAATGACACATACACAAACAATTTTAGAAAAAAATTCAAGGCATAAGTGTGGTTTAAAAAGGGTATCATAACACCTCTTTATATAAAAGAGTGACGTATAAACAAATTGGTTTTTACATGGCTTATGAACAAACAAACAAGTTTTAGTCTCAAAACATGCCAAGCAAAAATGACCAAAATACACTAAGTATATTCATCCAAATCCTAGCAAGGGTATGGCAATGTTGGGTTGACTAAATGATTACATTTAAAATGTATCTAGGGGAATAAATTACATAATTATTTTCACATCAAATGATGCAAAATACAAGCATAAAAATTTGGTGACCATGGCATTGGCTAGTTATAAAAAGGTATAGTCCTTTTTACAACCATTACATCCTACTATTCACTCAATGTAGTGTGATGTCCAAATGTAGATACATCCTATGTGTAACTTAGAAGGAGTAAGTGAAGTCAATGTCAAGAGATGAAACCCTAGGTCAAAACTTCCCTACATAACTCATAAGAGGTAATGGCATCCCCCTCATAAGACAAGTTTGCATAAAAATAAAATATTAAGAGAAAGCATTTAGGGTCATTTCCAAGGTTACCCAAACTTTTACAAGTTTTTGTGGAGTGTTTTAGATGACATACTTTCTAAGCCTTATACTATGATTTTTGTAATAGGAATGGTGCTTTTGATTCCAAGGGTTCCCTAAAGGTGACAAATGGAAGAGCATACACACAACACCCCTCTCTTTACTAAACAAAATTAGATCAAACAACTATTGAAGACAAAAATGATAAGTGTGTTCAATTTTAAACCCAAATGAAATATTTGGTGGTGTTCATTCAACCCATTGGTCTTAAGATTGTGAGCTTTGAAAACTAAAGCTAAAAACTTACTTAAGCACCTAAACATTACTTTAAGCACCCAAAATAATGTTCCTAATTTATTTTAAGCATGAAAAAGGTAATATAAACATGTTTTTAGCAAATGTCAAACTTGGTCCTGCAACAAAAATGTTAGCATGTCCTTTAGCCTTGAATCTCTTTTACGTTTGAAATAATGAACTTTATAAAAAGAGCTCTCAGGTCTATGTTTTAAGAAAAACATAGTGACTGACATCATTTATATAACCAATGATGGTTACATTTGCTAACTGATGATGGTTATCTAACTGACATCAGTTATACCAATGTGACTGATGATAGCTATCCAACTAATGTCAGTTTTAATAACTGACATTAGTTGCTATGTAAACCTATGGTAAACAAAAATGGTAAAATAATGTTAGAAAATCAATTTGCAAGAGTTTTAATGATCTAAATGAAGATTTTAAAGCTGCCAAATGATTTTGTTCATGTGTGGGATGTATCTAGTCCCATTGGGCATGCCATTATGTGATCTATGAATTTGACTCAAGAGAGTATGGTTAGTATGGTTTTATTTTCAAAATGAAAATAAAATGAAAGAAACACACTAACTAGCATAACATCTCTAGGCTTAGACACTAGGGAGAGCTTAGTTAATAAACATGAATAAAACACACAACTAAAATGAAAAAGAAACCTTCTTTTACCTCCCTTAGATGCTCCAAAATTCTTGTTGTATTAGCTTGCTCATCTTCTACTCATGGAGTCCTTGGCAATGGAAGCTTGGCTAACTCCATCTCTCCTTAGCACCTTTGGCTTGTGGCTTGGCTTGGCTTAGAATCAATTTGGCATGGTAACACTAGTTGTAATGGATTTTGGAATCATTTGTGCATTATAAATTTGTATTATCATGTCTTTTTGAAGATATTTGTGCATTATAACTTTTCACTAAAATATTTTAGAAATGATGTTCATGGCCTCTCTATTTATAGATTTTTGAGATTGATCAGAATCAACCTAAACTATCCATCCTAAGATGAAGATGTGTGGCTAAGGATTAATCCAATTTTTAAATTTAAATTGATAATTATGCTCATCAATATTTGGGATAGAGGAGAAATTAAGAGGCACATATGGAGTCATGGAAGGCATTAATGAGGCATGGAGGGCTTTAGATCCTTATATTTGTGGCATTTATGGCCTAGGGATGTCTTCCCAAGAAATGAGGTCAACTAATGATGTAGATATTCAATATTTATTTAAAAAAATAAGTATTCAATAAACTTCCATGAATTTATTTATTAGGAATTGATTTGGATTAATTATCTCTTAAGCATGTTTAATCACTTTGTTCACAAATCACTCATATTAATCAAAATGCCTTGTTATTAGACCAAAATTTATCTGGATTAGAATTGGAAGGTGATTTTAGATGCATTTAAATTATATTCCCATTTAGGATGTTACCAATAGTAAATAACAAAGGCATGTATCTTGTGTAAGAGTTTTGATAGAAAAGAGCAATCCAGAGCACCTACGTGTAAAATTGGCATTTTGAGTCAGAATGATCTGATCAAAGTTATCTAGCCCATAAATTTAATTTCCCCATTTAATGATACCCTATCTAAAATCAGCACTTGAATATGTTAGTTTCACATCATTTAGCATGTTTTAGTGTTTTTAGGCCAAATTTTACATTTTCAATGGAAATTGGCCAAAATATTGATTTGAGGTTATCAGTGGCCATATTTATTTGTATAAAAGACTCATGTAATTATCCCCTATGTGTTTTATTATGTGTGAATCATACAATATTTGCAAAACAAGTACAATAGTGACCTAGTTTAGAACTTGGAAAATTAAGATCTTAGGATGTTACTTTAATACATTAGAACTATAGATGTGTTGTGCCTATGAATGGTATATAAATACAAAATATAGTTGTTTTGATAAGCTTACTTGGTCTTTTTGGTATTTTTGTGTGTAACTAGGTTTTTTAGGTGAAGAATGAATGAGGGTTGATCTTCTAATTATATCAATCCCTTTATAGTAATAACTTACATTAAATCACTTAGGCTAACTATTAAGATACATTTCATTTAAAAATTGGATGACTTTAGGGTACTGGACACTTGTGTCAAGATAGAAAAATAATGTCTATTCTAGATGCTAGTGTTTAGGGAGAAAGAAAGTAGGTATAGGTTATAAAGTTGTAGATATGTAAAATAAGTACATTTTAAGAATTCTAGTTAAGATAAAAGACATGGGTCATCAACATAGGATTGGTTGGACTAAGAGATATAGGCCAAGGGTAAAAAATATAGAAAAAAAAGTGAGACTTGCAAAAGTGGGAAAAGTTAAAGAACTTAGAAGAACATCCAAGGTATATATTTTCTAAATCTACAAGACTGAGGTCCTATATAATCATAAAATATCATCTATAAGAATTAGGTTCATAAACTAGTGATCACTATAAGCATAATATAATTAAAAATCATTTGCAAGGCCATTATAAGAATGACCCAAAGGTTTAAATTACATATAATTCACATCCTCCTCTATCATATTATGGTTACCCATTGGATGTTATTATTGGTATTTATATGTGGCATACACCTCCTATGTTTCATATAACCTCTATTAATTTTGATGAAAATGATATTAGGCATGATGAATCATATCTTCATTCCTTATTCATTCAAGTTACCTTTAGAAATAGCCTATACACAATGTTATGATTGATAATTTTTCAAGATAAAACATTTTTACCATGACATTACTTATGCATTTGTGTTATACAAATCTTGATTTACATCCTTAGACCAAATTAGTTAGAGAATTTTATGTGAGCTCACAACATATTATTTGTGAGATTAAATTACATTTATATGTAGGTATCACACATGTGTTTACTAAATTATTATTTATACCTTCCACAGGTGTCTTTTATATGTTATTGGGATGAAC